>ML781598.1:259591-318535 GCA_009831015.1 Picea engelmannii | reverse complement strand
ATTTAGGAGAAATATAAAACAACAAAAAGAAGAAACCTCCACCCAAAAAGCGATAGAAACTGAGACTGAAATTCTGGCTGAGGAAACCATAGAACAAAACCTAGAACCAGGAAACACCATACATCAACAAACTCAAAATCTTGATGATCCAGCCCTAGATGATACAGTTGATCCAGAGAAAATACAAGCTCTTCTTGGGAACCCTAACTCTGTAGTTTCACATATAAAAACTGCAACTGTGGAATCAAAGGCCATAGGATCCTCAGAAGGACCAATAGGAGATAACACTTCCGACAAAAAGAATCCAGAAAGGTGGGATTTCACACCCTCACCAAAGAAAGATCGAATTGCATATAGAATTCTTGGTAATCCTTTTAACATGGGACAAAGAGGGAGAGACTTACATGGGGAACTTCATATTGAAAATGAAGGTGAAGAACAAGCAGAGAATGAGTTAACACCAGAAACTACCTTTGGATTTCCTATTTTGGATTTAGTCCAGGATGTCAATATGAAAAATATCCCACTTTCAGCACTACCAACCTTCCATGGGAAAAATAGTGAAGACCCATATGTCTTTCTTTTTGAGTTTGACATCCTGTGCAGGAGTTATAACTATCTCCAGGATGCACATAAACTGAAATTATTTCCTACCACCCTGAAAGATTCTGCATTATGTTGGTTCATGAGTTTGGGAGAATACAACATTAGATCTTGGGAAGATATGAAGGCAAAATTTTTAAAGAAGTACCAGGACTATTGCAGAACCAAGGATTTTCGAAATGACATCTTCAAAATGCAAAAACAATATGAAGAAATCCTTGAGGATTTTCTAGAAAGATTTACCTATACCCTTCAAAAATCTAAATATAATGATCTCCAGGATGAAGCAATCAAGACTCTTTTCTTAAAAGGAGTTTTGGAGGAATATATTGATACTCTCAATTTAATGGCTTCAGGAGACATTTATCAAAAAAACTTTGAAGCAATTAGTGAACTTTGTAGAACTTACTCAAGAAGTAAGGGGAAAACTGCAAAAAGTGTGAGAGATCCGGTCAGTAAAAATACCAAAACATCTACATCTGGTGGAGTTACTAGAGTCGAATTGGGAAACCTTTTGGAAAATTTTAAAACAGACCTTTTAGGAACAATTGGCTCTCAATTAGACACTCTGAAGATTAAGAGAAAGAAGGAAGAGGAAAACCCTGTCCTAAGTATATTTTGCCCAAAATGCAGAAAAAGGCATCCTTTACGAGAATGTCCTGCCCATTTGAGGCACTTTATGGTAGAAAATGCAACACGCTTGTAAGTTGGGATAACCCAATAGACTGCACAATAGTTGGGCAATATTTTCTCTGAGAAATGGAGGAGCGAATGGTAAAGATAAAAAATAATTTAAAATATGCCCAAGACAGGAAGGAAAGATGCACAGATAAAAGCAGAACCCATAGGGACTTTGAAGTGGGTGATCATGTATTTCTGAAAGTGGAGGCCAATTGCAGTTCCCTGAAGTTGGGATAGTGTTCTAAATTAGCAGCACACTATTGTGGTCCATTTGAAATACTTGAAATGATTGGTCATGTCACTTATATGCTTGCATTTCCTACGTCCTTATGCATTAATAATGTTTTCCTTATGTCATTGCATAAGAAATATGTACCCGATGTTAATCATGTCATTGATTGGAATGTGATCCAGGTGGAGCCAGAAGGCGGATTTCAAGTGCGAATGGTTTTCATGTTGGATCGAAAATTCAAGTAGCTCTGGAATCGAGTCATGGAGTTGGTAAAGGTCTAATGGATCTGGTACGGTCCTGAGGATACAAACTAGGAGCATGAAGATGTTGTGCGAGAAGAGTATCCTCATATTTTTTATGATGTTTGAAATTTTGTATGTACATGTGCATACGATGCACTGAGGACAGTGCATAAATAAGAGGGAGGGAATGTATCCCTAATCCATATCCCTTTGTAATTATACATAAAGGTTGGTGAGTCGATTGGTACCAAGTGTAAATGTAATCTACATTTAGGCTGGTGATCCAAGGACACCTCATTTTGGTGTTACGCACACCTGGGTAAGTGCGTGGTAATAACCTAGAAGTGCACAGTACTGAGTTATGTGTGTGTGTGTGTGTGTGTGTGTGTGTGTGTGTGAGAGAGAGAGAGAGAGAGAGAGAGAGAGAGAGAGAGAGATTATGAGGCTGGTGAGCCTGGACACAGATAGACCAGTACACCTATCCATGTAAATATAATCATGAATATTAATACAATATTTCATCCTTGCACGTTGAATGACTCAGACAAAAAGAGATGGGGAGCCTACTCCACCGGAAAAGGAAAAAGGGGGTGAGTCGTAAGTTTCGGGGAATACTTTATAATATTTTTAGGAAAAGTGTAATGTTATGGATATGTTTTCATCCTAAGTTACCCAAGGGCAGGGAATATGTCACCAAGTGGCTTTGTAACGTACCCAACCACCCACAAGATGGCCACTCTACTTCAAAACTCACTTCTGAACTAAAATCGAATTCTGATAAATTTTTAATTAATAAAGAGGCATGAAATATTCACATGCATAGATCAAGATTCATGCTACAACATAAAAGAAATGAATATAATTCCATACACGAAAATAACCAACAAGAATGCACATTATAAACATGAATCTCACAGATAATAATTAATACACAGCAAGATAAATATACAGGTAAATGAAACCATGGCAGAGAACACTTATCTTTAATGAAATGAATCACCAACTAACTGCAGACCAAGTACGTTGCACTCAACCATAGACATTATTTTTCCAAGTCTCAACAACAATGTCACCCCCGAGCCGAGGCTACGAATCCACAAGGATGGTTCTAGGGCGTCACTCATCTTCCCAACCCAATCAACACTCAAGATCTCACAGGATTTTCAACACACACAACAATCCAAAGTACACCATCTCTCTTCTCTCCAGCCTGCACAACCCAAGAGAATGAACCCCCTTCTCTTCCACGCAATCCCTTAGGCTATCCACCTCCTTCCAGGGTTCCATTTCATTTGGTCAAGAATCTCCAGTTGGGACTCTTAGGATTTGCAATTGTGAGAAAAACTTACAACATGCCAAATAATCTCAGACACACAGGCATTAATTCATGGTTGGAATACACCAATAGTCATTACAACCAACGAAACCATGACTCCTCTCCAACAATTTGTTTGTATTTCCCAAGCCAAGATCAAAATGAATGAGGAATGAAGAGTGGGTGAAAGAATGAATGGAGAGATAACAAAATTAAAGGTGTGAATAATGAACAATGAGTGAGTGAATGAGTGAACTCCCAAACAGACCAAAGATGGGTTTATGTATTTCTTGGAATTAAAGAACCACATGGTCTTTCCCCAAGAAGCTCATGTAACTGATATTCTCCATTAAAAAAAAAATGGGTAAATAAATATAAAATAAATACGTATCCCCTCAAGGCCCCTCTCTTGTGGAATCATAGCCCCCTATAACTCTTGTCCTTTCCCGTCTAGCAACCAATGATGTGTTTATTATTAATAATGATCAAAACAATTACATTTCCTAGGCACACTGGCCTCTTTTAATTGTTTTAGCATTCTGTCCTTTTATAAACTAACAAAATACATTATTTAATATGGGGCTCAAAACTGGGGTATTACATTCCCCTCCCCCTTATTTTAGCACTGTCCTTAGTGCATATACAAAACATAAATCAAAATTTCAAAATTTATTCAAAAATTTGTGGGTACTCTGCCCGCATGGCATCTTTCTGCTCCTAAGTAACATCTTCAGTACCATAGTAGGTCCACTGGACTTTTACCAGCTCTATAAATCGATTCTGGAGAATTTTGAATTTTGTGTCCAATATTCACATTGGGTGGACTTGAAATTCTCCCTCTGTCTCTACCTGAATCAGATGCCAATCAATAACATGGTCAGAATCATGTACATATTTTTTTAGCAAAGAGACATGAAATACATTCTTCACATTCATGGAAGCAGGCAATGCAAGCATGTATGCAACTGACCCTATTCTGTCCAATATCTCAAATGGACCACAGAATATGGCTGCTAGCTTTGTACAACTACCCAACTTCAAAGAGCTCTTCTTGGGATTCACTTTTAAAAGTACATGCTCCCCCACTTTAAATTATCTAGTTGTTAATTTTTCTTAATTCTAACCATCTGGTCTTCCATATCCTTGAGCAATAATGTCCCAAGTACCACTCTATCTATTGGGTTGTCCCAACTCACTCGAGTATTTCATTTCCTACCATACAAAGCTTCAAATGGGATCATTTTAAATGAATCTTGATACCCATTATTATAGGCAAACTCAACTAAGTGCAAGTAATCTTCCCACTTAGATGGCTTATACATCACATACATTCTCATCATGTATTCAATTACTTGGTTGACTCTTTCTGTCTACCCATCTGACTATGGATGGTATGTTGTGCTAAAGTTCATATTTGTACCAAATCCTTTAAACAATCCCATCCATAAATTTGAAGTAAACTTTGTATCTTTGTCTGAAATAATTGTCTTAGGTATCCCATGCAACCTAGCAATCTCCCTCATGTAAATTTATGTAATATTAGTTGTTGTATGAGTCATTTTTACAGGAACAAAATGAGCAGCCTTTGTCAATTTATTTACCACTACCATGATTGAATCATGTTGTCTTGTTGTCCCAGGCAATTTAGTTATAAAATCAATGGTTACCATTTCCAATTTTTTCTCTGGAATTGGTAATGGATGTAGCAAACCCACTAGGTGTCTATGCTCAGCCTTCACTCTCTAACATTCCATACATCTAGCAATGTAATCAACAACATCTTTCTTCATTCCTGGCCAAAACAATTGGCTTCTTACTGCTGCAATTATTTTCTGGTAACCGGGATGTCTGACATATGGAACATTATTCATTTCTTTTAATACCAAATTCCTAAGTTCTCCGGAATTAGGAACATAAATTATATTTTTGTGCATAAGTAATTCATCCTCCTTCATCTCATATTCTTTAATTTTAGGTTGTACATTTTCCTGCTGTAATCTTTCTTTTACCTATACGTAATGTTGATCTGTAACAACAACATCTAAAATTATGATCTGTATATTTGACTGATGCATACTAATAGTTGTAGCATGCATGAGATGTACTCTTCTACTAAGTGCATCATCAATTTTATTTTCTTTTCCTTTGATATTATTTATATCAAAATCGCATTCACTTAAAAATTCCAGCCATCTTGTTTTCCTGGCATTCAAAGTTGGTTGTTCAAAAAGATATTTCAAACCACTATGGTCTATTCTTAATTCAAATCTCTTCCCCATGAGATAATTCCTCCACATCTTCAATGCATGAACAATGGAAGCAAGTTCCAAGTCATGTGTGGCATAGTTCCTCTCATGTTCTTTAATATTTTTGGACTCATAACCAATGACATGTCCATTTTGAGTGAGAACTCCACCAAGTCCTTCCTTCCATGCATCTATACATACCACAAAAAACTTTCATTTGGGTCAACAATCTTTAAAACAGGTGCACTAGTAAGTAATTATTTCAACAAATTAAAGTTCTCTTCACACTCAGTTGTCCATTCAAATAAATTCCCTTCTTTTGCAAAAAAGTGATGGGATGAGCAATCTTAGACAACGTTGTTATAAATATTTTGAAGTAACCAGCTAATCCCAAAAAATATCTAACTTCTAAAACATTCCAAGGTGATGGCAATCCTCTAATGGCTTAAATATTCTTTGGATCCACTGTTATACCTTGTTCTGAAATAATGTGTCCCAAGTAATGGATTTGTTCTTGGTAAAAGGAACACTTACTCAGCTTGGAATGAAACTGATGTTCCCTGAGCACTTGCAATACCAATATTAGGTGATGCTAATGTTCTTCCTCTAACTTAGAATAGATAAGTATGTCATTCAGGAATACTACGACAAACTTATCCAAATAATTTTTGAATATTCCATTCATTAAGCACATAACAACATCTAGTGCATTGGACAGTCCAAATGGAACCACTACAAATTCATAATTCCCATACCCTTTCTTCAACTATTCTTCCAACTTCATTTGTAATTCTTTTAATTCTAGTGTACTCATTCTGTAAGGTGATTTAGATACTGGGGAAACTCCTGCTACTAAATCAATAGAGAAATCTATCTCCCTCTTTAGTGGAAACCTTGGTATTTCTTGGAATACATCTTCAAACTATTGCATTATCGAAAAATATTCAAGTCTTGGCCCTTTTGTCTTTTCTATATCTCTTCAGCTATAAGGATGAAATCTCCCTTATAGAAATGGTTCTTAGAACTCCTTTCACATTGGTTTGTTTTCCTTCTTCATCAAGACACGTAAATGTCTTGTTATGGCAATCTAGGACAACATGATGCTTGTCCAACAAATCCATTCCAATTATAATATCATAAGACCCCAATGGTATAATATTTAGATCAATATTAGTATTCAATTCATTCAGAATTTTGGAACAACCTCATACCATCTCATTGATCCTTCTTTTGGTTCCAGTGGCTAACTGAACCAAACTTGATTTTTCAAGCTTACTTTTAAGTTTTCTCCAAATGTAATCTATCCACTATTTTAGGATCAATGTAACAATGAATTGCTCCTGAATCAATTAAAATAACAATAGGATGATTAATTATCTTACCTTCCACCTCGATCATATTGGATTGGTACTCTGCTTGTCGATCATCTAAGGCTACATATATTCTTCCCATGTCTTCTACTATTGTAGCCTCTTGGATGTTGTGCACGGTCTTCACTTTGTCTTTTATGTGAGGGAAATTCTTGTACAAGTGATATTCTTTGCATCCCCAACATTGGATTGGTGGTATTCTCCTTTTTCCTAAGGAGTTTTATCTCTTGGATTCATCCTTAGTAGACGAGTCAAGATGATTTTTATTTGGGATATTTATGTTGAAAGGAGTTTTGAATCCTTTCTTTCTATGATCAAACTTCTCTTTCTTCTTATCCTTCCAAGATTTATGCAAAAACTCTCTTACCTTTCCTTGCTCATATAGGTACTTAACCTTCCTGATGGTCGTAGTCAAAGTCCTAGGTTCATCATATTGAATATTCTCTTTATAAAATGAAGGAATTCCACTCAAAAACCTCTGTATTTTCACTTTCTCGTCTTTTATAAACCCCACATACTTTAGCAGTCCCAATAATTTATTTTCATACTCTTCCATGGTCATGCTTCCCAGCCCGAGTTCAAAGAACTCCCGCATTTTCTTTTTATAGAAGTGCTATGAAAGGTACTCCTTCTGGAAATATTTCTTGAATTTATTCCAATATATCATGCTCTCATTTATTTTCTCAACTTGCTTAAGTTGATCCCACCAGATAACAAATTTTCCATGTAGATGGTAAGTGGAAATTATGTATTCTAGGTTTGATGAGTAGTTATGCAATTGAAAATACCTCCAGATTCCAAGAAACCATGATTCAACATCATCTTCCCTTTCTCTTTTACCATCAAAGGATGGTGGCTTAAGTTTCCTCAACTCTCCTTGTAAACTGTTCAATTCATGCCGTCTTCTTTGGTTCCTAACATGAGACAACTCTGGACTACTTATGGAATCTTCAGATGCATAAAATTTCCTTGTTGAGTGAGGTGATTGATGTATATTTGTTCTGCTAGAACTTCTTGAATAACCAACTCTTATGTAGTTATCTCTTCTTTCATGATATACTCCCCCTTCCTCTCATCTTGAGTTTCACCCATTCTTTGTTTGCCTCTCCAACTGATTTAAGATTTGCATCACTTGAGCATTAATCTGATTTTGATCTCTTATCAATCTCTCATTGTATTCTTTGTAGTTTTGTACTTGTATTCTTAGGCTTCTCACAGTCTCTAGTAATGTTTCTTTCTCTGCTCTACCCTTGTGTCCATTTGATTTTGTCCATGCATTACCAACACTAATATTTTGTCCTTTGGCCTCTTAATCATGACTGTAAGCTCCCTCTCCTTCTTCCATTTATTGAATATGAATTCTTACACTAAACTGTTATGTTTATACCCCATAATTATGCAAAATGTGGAAGCAACCATTTTTGTTAGAAATATGCATATCACAAAAATTTGTCAATTAATGCTACAAGTCATGTTTCTGCTCAATTTATGAATTTGTATATCATAATTCTCTAAATTATAACAATTCTAGGTCATTCTCCTTTGAAATCATATTTTAAATGACTATACTCTTTCCCCAATCCGATTTTTGAGTTGGAAGTTATGGCTTCCTGAAGGAGCTACTTAAACCCCAATTTGTGCATTTTCTCCACTACTGAAATTCAATTGAAATGCCAACTTCAGTCAATTGTAGAAGAAAATGTCAGGAACTAGAGAAACTTTTATATGAGGTGTAGATAAATAAATGACAAGGAATTCATAAAAAACTTTCATATTTGTAGTCCAATACTCCATTCAAGAAATGAAACAATCTGAAAATGACAACTTTTCCCTTTTTCACCTTTTTTTCCAGACTTGAAAATTTTGGCAAAATTTGCTATCTCTCAATCTGTTCACTTTTGGAAAATTTTCACTAAACCAAAGTTGTTTGTCTTTATGATTGTATAAAAAGTTGAGTTAATAAAAAATTTCAGTTTTTTGATCTAGGGTCACTTTTCCTCCTTCGAAAATCTCAAAAATCTCAAAAAAGTGGCTCGAAATAGTGGATTTTGGCCTATTTCAGCATCCCTCTTCCAATCTCCTTAGGATTTATTTAGTTCGTTCATGGGTTATTTCTGTGTCTACTTTATGGAAACTTTCAATGAATTTCATCTTAATCTAGACCTTGATCTGGCCCCAGATCTTTAAAAACCACTATTTCACCATTTTTGACAAATCCAAGCAAAAATGGGAAATGACCCTCTCTAGCACTTTTGTAGAGATAATATCTGTAGAAAAAACCCATAAGTTTCATTCAAATATGACTTAATCTACTCCAGTTATGGCCAAAAAAAGAAAATGTCTCCAGACTGCCTCCAGGAAATGGCAATCTTCACCGTTGATATTAAAATTAGAATAGATCAGGACCATCCGTCGAAGGTTATCATTCACATTGCTGAAGAATCAGACTTAAATGGGACTCCAAAAAGAGGGTATCGAAGAATATTCCTTTTCGATATCATCAAAAAAATTTCATTCAGAGTTCAAAAGGTTGATTAAGTTTCACTGCTCCAATTAGAGGGTATCGAATAATATTCCCTTTCGATACCTTATCACTCAAAGTTCAGAGCATTAGGTAGTTTTTTCAGTCCAACCAGAGGGTATCGAAGAATATTCGTTTTTGATATCATTGAAAAATTTTCATTTGAAGTTCAGAAGATTGATGAAGTTTCATTGCTTTGACCATAGGGTATCAAAGAATATTCCCTTTTGATACCTTATCATTCGGAGTTAAGAATATTAGGTAGTATTATATGCTCCAAACAAAGGGTATCGAAGAATATTCCATTTTGATACCATCAAAACTCTTTTGAATGAGATCTTCCAAAAACACTTTTTCGAAAGCACATCCAAGCGAGATCTAATAGCTCAGAAAGATCCTGATGGATCTAATGACTCTCATTCTTTTGGAATTCTACCATCTGCTTCTCTTCATGCTTGATTCCAAAGTCCTTTCGACACTTCCTTCCTGAAGGCCTATTGAGAACTCCTTTCTCGGACTTCTAAGATTGAATCTTGGCCACTGATCCTCTAGGTCAAATTAATATGGACTTTCAATCTACAAAAATACACAGTTGCCATGAAACACACAGGAGTTCGACTTCCAAGGCCGAATTCGACTCTGCAGTGACATATCAATGCCATAAATCACTTCCTTAAACTAATATGAACACTGAAACTCAAAATATTCCCAGAATTTGGGGATTTTACTTATGTCCTTCTCCGTTCCCCACCCCCCAAATTCGTAATAGACAAATCTGCAACAAAGAATTTGAAAAATTCACAAAATTTTTGGCCCATACCATTCCGGTGTTGAACTAGAAGCTTTGATACTAATATGTAACATACCCAACCACCCACAGGTTGGTTACGCTACTTCAAAATTTTCTTCTGAACTAATTTCAAATTCTAATAAATATTTAATTAATAACGAGGCATGAAATATTCACATGCAGAGATCGAGATTCATGCTACAACATAAAAGAAATGAATATAATTCCATACATGGAAATAACCAACAATCATGCACATTATAAACATGAATCTCACAGATAATAATTAATACACATTGAAATGAATATACAAGTAAATGAAACCATGGAAGAGAGCACTTATCTTTAATGAAATGAATCACCAATTGGTTGTAGACCAAGGACATTCCACCCAACCGGAGACACTGTTGTTTCAAGTCTCAATAGCAATTTCATTCCTGAGCCATGTCTATGAATCCACAAGGGTAGTTCCAGGGTGTCACTCAACTTCTCAACCCAATCAGTACTCAAGCTCTCGCATGCTTCTCAACACACACAAAAATCCAAAGTACACCAACTCTCTTCTATCCATCTTGCACAGCCCAAGAGAATGGACCCCCTTCTCTTCCACGTAGTCCCTCAGGTTAGCAACCTCCTTCCAAGGCTCCAGTGATTCTAGTCAAGAATATCCATGTTGGGACTCTCAGTATCCGCGGTTGTGAGAAAAACTTAACACATACCAAAGCATCTCAGACATGTAGACATTAATTCATGTCTAGAATACACCAGTAGTCATTACAACCAAAAACACCATGGCTCCTCTCCAACGATTCATTTTTCTTTCCCAATCCAAGATCAAAATGAATTAGGAATGAAGAGTGGGTGAAAGAATGAATGGAGGGAGAACAAAATGAAAGGTGTGAACAATGAATAATGAACAATGAGTGAGTGAGTGAATGAGTGAACCCCCAAGCAGACCAAAGATGGGTTTATGTATTTCTTGGAATTAAAGAACCACATGGCCTTCCCCTAAGAAGCTCATGTAACTAATATTATCCATTAAAACAAAAATGGGTAAATAAAATATAAAATAAATACTTATCCCCTCAAGCCCCCTCTATTGTGGAATCATATCCCCCTATAACTCTTTCCCTTGCCCATCTAGCTGTCAGTGATGTATTTATTATTAATAATGATCAAAACATTACATTTCCTAGGCACAATGGCCTATTTTAATTGTTTGGGCACTCTAGCCTTTCATAAGTTAACAAAATACATTATTTAATATGGTGCTCAAAACTGGGGTATTAGAGGCTTAAAGCTACTTTTGAAGTTGGCAAGTGTAAAGTGGGAGGCATGCAATATATATTGTCGGCCTTAGTGTATTTTGGGCATTATGGAATTATTATTGATGTTGCAAGCTCTTGTGTGCAGAAGGGGGTCGAACTATATGGACAATATTATTATTACCTTATCTGCAAAGAGAAGCTTGTAAGGAGTTGTGGGCTATAATCAAAGATATTGTGCATACTTGTGTGCAAAGTAGAAATTGTGTAGTGAAATGTTAGAGTTGCATGGCCCAATAATATGCTAGGGTTGTTACATTTTGGTTGATTCAGAGCTACATAAGTTGAGGTGGAGTTGTTAACGCTCTGTAAATTCCCATAGGTTGTCGGGGGTAGAAGAAATTTACTAGAGGCAACTTTATCCAACCACTTCGAAACTGGGATCTAGACCTACCAGTTTTAGAGAGGGATCTCTCTGTAAGATTTAACTTTGTTTTAGTTTTCAGATATTAGGCTAGTTAGATTAAATGAGATTGGGTTGTTCGTTTTTGTAAGTTGGATGAAATAGGATTTACGCCTCCATGGGCTATGGGGTCTGTTTTATAAAGATAGAGATTAGAGAACAGAAATAAAGATTCTTTTCACAGGGTAGGATAATGTAACTATTGGATTATTTAGAAATAAAGTGATGGATAGAAGAAAAGGCGAGATTATCAATTAAAATAAAGAAGCAATTAAGAATTTCTTTATTGTAACATCAGAAGACAAACATTTAGATCTTTAAAAGCTCAGAAATAGAGTACACACAGGTAAATTCTACAACTTTAACTCCCTTTAAATGACTAGATTAGAAAACAGGATGATAACTAAGAAAGATAAATGTTCAATGAAGAAAGAGAATAACTTCACCAACAATTGACACACAGGAATCCTGTGAAACGTCTCTTTGTATTACTGGAAGATCTCTTGATAAAAATTACAGTGTTTACAACTTGCTAGGGCATAAAGATCAACCCTCAGTACTTCAATGTTTGAAGTATTTATAATTAAAATTACAAATGACCCTGTCATTAATGATCAGGACATGGCAAATTCTGAATCTAACTAACTAGCTAACAAGATACAAAAATTTAGGAATTGTCGATGATGTGTCGAATTCTTCATGTTGATTCTGGGGAAGGTTGTTAGTGAGTCACCCACATGACTTTAACCGATCCACGTGCTGACTCAAATTGCACATCTCATCTCCTACTCAATCAAATTGCACAGCTCTTCCCATATTAGCTGACTGGGAATGGTGACTTTGAGTAGTCTCTGGTATATTTCATCCATTTCTGTGTACTTGGAAAAAGTCGGTTTGACGATGAAAATATACTTGATCTTGTGCTGTATGCTGTGGTCTGGATACAAAGTTTCTAAGAATGCCTTGCCTGTTATACTGCCCTGTATTCCCGAAAACTTGGAACTGTCTTTGGCCACTGTGGCCATCTTCTATTTGTAATCGGGAAGAGTCATCAACTTGTCATTTAGGACCAGTAGACCAGGAAGACCTTTCTTCTGCAAAGCCTCGATCTTGTTGAAGAACCTCTGAACTCCAATGTCCATGTTCTGGAATTTCTCCTCCAACTGCAACATCAATCCTCTTTTGGTCAGTACTCTCTTGACTTCAAGGATGGTTTTTATCCTGTCTTCGATCTCCAGGTCTTCTAGTTCTTCTCTATTCTCCGAGTTCAGGAATCTAATGATTTCATTGGCTTCAGTGGGCATTTCTCCCATATCTCCTTTTATTTTTTCAATAGTTTGCATGCTCCTTAGCACTAGTTCATTTTTCTCAAGCATGATTTGCACCATAGGCCAGATTTCATTTATGGATTTGGAGATATCCATCCAAATATTCTCCTTTGCTTCGGCAAGTGTCTTGCCCACCACTGTTTTCTTTTGTATCTGCTGCAATTCCTACTTGATATTTTATGATGTTTGCTTCTCCATGGTGTAGCTTGTCTGGTAAGAATACTTTATCTCTTGAAGGATCTCAACCTCTTTTTTTAGTCTGTTGATTTCCGTTCCTTGTAAGTTCATCTCTTCCATGGATTTTTCTAGCTCCACCATTTTTTCCAGAGCTGTCAGTGGGGTGGCTGATGGAATTTTTGTTGTGGTGGTCATTGTTATAGTTGCGGTGCTAACTCCTATGAGGGGAAGTGCACTTAGTGGAATTACTTCCATAGGTATTGCATGTTCCTTCTCCTTTACCAATCTCTCTAGCTCTGCTTCCATCTCTCTTAATTGTGCATTCTGCTCCATGATCAATTTGAGCATCTCATCCTTCTAACCTTCTGTATGAGAAATCTCTTTGGCATGTGAGTCTTATATAGGTGGTAGTTTCAGTTTCTTTCTCAGGGATGCTATGTCATCATTGTTTCTCTTGAGTACCTCCTCAGCTGCTTTCACATTTGACGGATCATACCCAATCTTCAGCACCAATTCTTCTAAGGACTTTATTCTGTTGTCTTTTGCAAAAGATGATATCTTCTCCAATTTTAACTGAGTTTGAATGTTGTTCAGAGAAACTTGTAACTTAGCAGCATAAGTAGAAGCATTTGCCAATGTAGAGAAAACCATTTCTCTCGTCTGCTTGTGTAGATCCATCTGATCAGCTGGGTGTACATCTCTGGTGTTGAACTCAAACGTTTCCCTTTTGTAATCAGTTATTACTTTTGGATCAGGCACTTGTGCCTGTAAAAAGGCCATGTGCATTCTGATTTTCTCTGTATCAAAAGATGATAACAGTCTATGCTGTGTCATGGACGTTTTCTTCCAAAATTGAGCATAGGTGCTACTGGTCAGGATCTGATTCTTCTTCTTGATCATATCGTATTTCTCAAAAATACACAATTTTGCACCTCCTTTATTCGGCTGATTGACTAGTGAAGTGTCAGTCTGCTTCTTGGATGAAGAGGTAGACATGATCTGTTGGTTTCTTGAGATAAGAGGTGAATAATCACCTTTCATAATTGTAGTGGACTGGGTTTCCTTTTCACCAATCATGTCAGGTTTAGGACTAGCTTTTGGCCTTTTAGTGTGTACCTGGAAATCCTCAGTCGAGACTTCTGTGACTAAAGGGGAAGTGTCCTTTCTGGTTTTTTAATCCTTTGGTACCTGTGGGGTGGTTGTTTGCGCAATAATAAATGAAGGATACTGTTGTTTTACCTCTTCGAGAGTGTTCACCTCCCACTCCATTTGATTCACAAACTTCTCTATCTCGGACTTGGTTGTATGAACATACGAGATATTTTTATTCTTCACTCTCATCTCCGAGATGATCCCATACAGATCGTAGTGCCACATGAAACTTGTTTCAAACTTCATTTCCCTCAAAATTTTATCTGCCTCTTCCTCGACAGCTTGACTATTGCAGATAAAAGATCCTATTTTCCCCTTAATCCTCAGTTGATGTTTCTTATTCAGAGACACAAAGTGTATATCATCTGAATTTATCATTTGTCGTATATATTCCAAGGAAAATATCCTCACAAGAAAATACTTGGGCAACTTGTATGGAGCTAATTCACACCTGTATACTTTGATTTCTATGTGATTTTGATACACGTACCAATCTCCCATCTTTGCAAGGTCCAAGAGGTGTAAGATTCTCTGGATATCTTCATTTATCCTTGTCTCCGGTCTCCCACTGAGCATGCTCACCACTGAATGGTAAAACTGCTCGATGAACTGTTTGAAGCTAAATTCTATGGAGTTCCTTCTGAGCAGCGAAGTCCAAGATGTTACTGCCTGTGGTTTTCCGTCCTTGTCCATTTTATGCATCAGGAAAGAGAACCTTTCTTCTTGAAAGAAGGTGAACATGTAAGCCAATATTGAGGAATACCGAAACATTCCCTCTGTGGTGAATTTATAAAGTTGATCGTGGATGTTCTCTGCCAGGAAAGTGTTGTAGTCAAACTAGATGGTGGCCTTTTCCTCAGCAGAGAAAATGGATAGGAACCCCAATATAGGTTCATCTACCCATTCGTCTGAAAATAGCTAAGTAGACAACAAAGTGATGAAATCACTTGGTTTCCATTTTTTGAGAACAAGGAGAAATGATACGGGGGATTTTTGTTGGGGAGATGAGCATCCTATGGGAGGAAAAGCTCAAAGATCTGGGCTCTTTGAGGAAAAGACAGATTCTGGTACAATTCTGTTAGGATTTCAAGGTTGAAAGGGGAGGCGGATTTGACTCTAGATATCTGCATCATCTGATCAATGGCCTCTAGTGTGATAAATAAAAGAATTTCTATAGACGAAGAAAATACGGCTCTCTGGTCGGGGAGGTAATGAGATTGACACTTGAGGGCAAATTTGAGGAAATGATGGACTTGGGGAAAGATATACAGAGGAAGATTGGACTCCCAGAGCCCAATCTCATCGCTTTGATCTAGGAATGTATCTTTAAACAATGACTGCAATTCTGCGAAATCAAATTCGCACCTGGTCTTAGAGATCAGATAATCCTTGTCAGCTAATGGGATCCGGTCGAGGTCGACAGGAGGTGGGAGGAATGGATTTTCCTCGACCTCTTCTTTTTTAGACTTTGGCGCCATCGCTTCCAATAGTACCTGCAATTGAAACAAAAATGTTAGTGGGTAATGGCTATGGCTGGGTTGGTGACTGGATCAGTGAGGGGAAAAAAGTTATCTAGTGTGTGGAGAGAGTGAACAGTGGGAAAATGGCAGAATAGGGGCTAGTTTTGAGTGAATGGGTATCCGTTGGGCACGGGGGACAGGTCAACAGGCTAATAGATATGTTAGCCACTAGTAAATGGCCAACGGATCATTTGAAGTGTGAGATGGCCAGTGAAGGACGAGTGACGGGTGCGATAGGGTGACATGGGGGTTGTTGATTGGAGAATGACAAGAATGAGGTGACTTGTGATGGGTGACCAGGTGGGATGAAATGACAGAGTTATGAGACGAGATTTGTAGGGGAAAGGTAGTGGGGTTTGATGTCATGAAGCGGTGATGGTATGTCAGAAGGGTGGTAAGTGGTAAGTGATTTTGGAGCAGAGGCGTTCTGATGCAATCGATTCATGCCACATTAGGGTGGGGTCCGTTAGGAAACCACTTCATTCCAGACCCCCCCCAATCGTTAAAGGAATAATGGTCAAGCGGGGGGGGGGTTTAGAAACTCTTGTCATCCATTCATCCACGCGTCGTCTGTTGGACCATAGATCTGTGCACTCTTGGTAACCAACATTCTGGACCCCCCCCCCGCTCACTGTTAAAGGTAGAACGGTCTGGGGGGTCTGAAACCTCATCTCAACCGTAGATCTAGGCGTCAATAGCTCTGTCGTAGATCTATCCACCATATTTTATCTCCAGGCACGATTTAATATGTGCATCATAACTTAGGCTTAGTGCTTTTTGTGGGTTTTGTGTGCTGATTCCCTTGCTTTTATCACCATGGGGTTAGGAAAACACCTCAAACATCCAAATCATACATTTTCTTCAAACACCATACAAACTTTATTGAAAGAAAATCTTGCTAGCCTGTGTCCTATCCTACCTACCTACACCTTTAGCCCAAAGTAAACTGTTGGGATAAGAAATTACTCTATCCTAGGGCTATTTGATCAGGATTGAACAGTCTGATCAAATTTATTCACTAACTAACCTATCTACTTGGCTAAGATTAAACAGTTTAGCCAAGCTTATTCATTAATCCTATCAACAACAATTCAAAAGGACCTGACCATGTTTAAAAAGTATGGATCAAATCATGATTATTGCATGGGGATTTGTTCATTTTTTCTTCTATTCCCTCTTTTATTCTCTTTTCATTTTTTCATGTTCTTTTTCTTCTTTTTCCTTTTCTTTTCTTTTTCTTTTCAAATCATTTGTAGAATGAAACATTATTTGAAATCCAAAAAACATTACAAGGATAAATTTTTCAGTCACTAGTTGATCATAAAAATTATAGGGTTATAACAGTGGCTCCACCTGGGGATGGTACTCTCCTTGTGAAGTGCCAAGAATCCTGCTTCCTGATGTCTTGAAAAATTTACTCTAGATATTCTTTCGTTACTTGATCTATTTTATTTTTGAAAATTTTTATGACATTGTCCAATGGCTCAGGGCCTTCTCTACGGGCTTCAACCATCTGATTAATGTCACCCATTCATAAACTACAAGTAAAGGAAAATGGTTTGTACAATGGGAATGGGTGGCAAGTTCCTTTATTGAGGTGGTGAGTAGTGCTTTAGCATCCTTCTGTTCACAGGTCTGCCTAGCAGGTCTGTACCATCACTATTCTTGAGTAGAAAAGAGTTGTTTCCTCTGAATGTCTGGATCATGAAGGGACCTCTCCATAGGCTATCAAACTTTCCGTGTTTACCCTTATCTTCATTCCTAGCATCCCACCTCAGTACTAAATCACCTAACTCAAAATCATCTTCTTTAGTTCTTTTGTCAAAAATCTTTTTGATGTTCTCCTGGATGACCTTAGATTTGTTGTATACTTCTTCCCTAGACTGTTGCAAATGGATCATCTGGTTTATTCTTCTTTGGGAATCATTCATCTCAGCTTGCATCTCTTGCAAAAGTTTCATGACCGGGACCCCCAAAGAGGTAGGAAAAACTGCTTCAGTACCATAGACCAACTGGTATGGGGACATACCAATTGACCTCTTAGTGGTTAGTCTGTCAGCCCAAAGCACGAAAACCATCTTATTATGACATGACTTCTTATTTTCTTGCAGTGTCTTCTTAATGATATTCACCAGGGTTTTATTGGAAGAATTGACCAGCCCATTTCCCTGAGGGTAATAAGTTGTGGAATGTCCCAACGTAATGTGATACTGGCTACAAAAATCTATGAGATTTTTGGACCAGAAGGTTGTTGCATTGTCAGCTAAAATTTTTCTAGGGAATCCAAAACGTGACAAAATATGATGTTCTAGAAATTTAATGATAGCAGAATCAATAGCTTGTCTACATGGTACAACTTCGATCCATTTCGTAAAATAGTCAGTGGCAGTGAGAATCCACTTGTGTTGGCTAGAAGAAGGTGGGTGTATCTCTCCGACAAAGTCCAAACCCCATTGCTAGAAAGGAGCTTCAACATAGATGGGTTTGAGAGGCAAGGGAAGGAGCTTCTTTTTACCTTCAAACACTTGACAGTTATGGCATGAGGTGACTTGCCGATGTACATCTGTGAACAATGTGGGCCAGTAGAATCCAGCTCTGAGAATCTTATTTGCTATAGTCTTCCAACTCAGATGCCCACCAAAATCTCCTGCATGAAAATGTTGTAAAACCTTGTTAGCTTCGTCTTTTAACAGACAATTTAACAAAATACCTCCAGGATCTTTCCAATAAAGATAACCTTCTAGAGTACAAAATTTTGATGCTTTTAATTTCAAAAACCTCGCTTTGGTTTTAGTCAGACCAGGGGGAGCTTATAAATTGAGTAAGACAAATATCAGGTCTGCGTACCATGGAGAGTCTAGAAATACCTCTTTCACACTTGGAGTCCCATGCTCTCCTTGCTCAAAAGACTGCTTGGATTCAATGTTCCATTTTATTTTTGTGTCCTTTTTCAACATATTGGTTATGTTCCTGAGAAGCTCGACCAGGTTGGGTATGAATATCCTTAGGAAGTTTATTTTGCCAATGAAAGATTGTAGCTCTTTAATATTCCTAGGGTGTTCCAGCTTTTGGATGGCCTCTATTCTCCTGGGATCTATTTTGATTCCGTCCTTAGATATTATGTGTCCCAAGAGTTTTCCTTCATCTAACCCGAAAAGGATTTTCTTAGGATTCAAAGAAATCCCAATTTTTTTGCACTTCTCAAACACTCGTCTAATATGTTATAAGTGTTGTTCGTCGGATTGAAATTAAATAGTTACGTTGTCCAGATAAATGACTATAAATATACCAATCTTGTCCACAAAAGCAATGTCCATTACTCTTTGGAAAGTGGCCCCAACGTTCATCAAATGAAAAGGCATCTTCACGTACATGAAGGTTCCCCAAGGTTTGGTAAAAGTTGTTTTCTCCTGGTCATCTGGGTGGACGAGAACCTGGTTATAGCCTAAGAAACCATCTAGTAAGGAAATTCAACTGTCTCCAACTACCTTTTGTAATATGTGGTCCATTTTGGGCAATAGGTGATTTTATTTTAGGGAGACCTTGTTTAGGTTTCAGAAATCAATGCAAAGCTTGATTTCTCTAGTTTTATTTATAGTCGGAACCATATTAGAAACCCATTTGGAAAATCCTAGGGGAACTATGATTTTAGCATCATACATATTTTTGATTTCTTTCTCTATCAGGCGAAGTAACTTGGGATTTATTCTCCTAATTTTCTTCCTGAAAGGTTTGTGTTCTTCTTTTATAGGAATCCGATGCTGTATGATACTTGTGTCGTAGGATTTTAAGTCTTCATAACCCCAGGCGAAGACATCTACATATTCCTTAAAAAGTTCAATGTACTTGCGTTTTTGCTCTGGGGGTAGAGATTTGGAGATTTTTATCATCTTGGGTTTTTCTTCTATTCCTATGTTTCATTCTTCGACCTCTTTACCACTAGCTTCAATTTTTAGTTTTTGGCTACATCGTTAAAGTCAAACAAGTCTTCTAGTGGAACTAGACCTCTAGGTAACACATTACTTTTCAACTGTAGAATACCAGAATCTATCTCATTTTCATTCAATTCATCTGCATCTACTTTACTTTCATTGAAATCTTTGGAATCTACATTATTTACACTACCACTTTCAGAAACAAATTTATTTACAATATCGTTATCATTTTCTAAATCTATGTTTGTACATTCGAAATCATTCTTACATTGTAGGAAGTCTTCAATTTGATCGTCATTTCCAAATACTTTCCAGTATCTGATGTTGTCAGGAACAATTGGTCTGCACTTCACCTCCACTATGTACTTGCGAGTGGGACGAAAAGGAATTTTACAAGTAGTTGTCGACGTAGCCAACCCATTTTCTAGTATGTTTTGTCCTCTAGGCATTACTTGCAAGTCGATTTCAGTAAAGCATTGAAGAGCATCCAAAATAGAATTCTTATAATCCCTAAGCCTGGGGTGTTTAGCTGCATACTCACCTTTGATTTGCTTGATAATCAGTTCAGAATCACCCCTTACCATGATCTGTTTGGCACCAACTTTCTTTAGTAGTTTCAGACCGAGCATTAGAGCCTCGTACTCAGCTACATTGTTACTGCATTGGAAATTTAGTTTGTAAGAATTACTCTCAGAATACCTTGATCTATGATTATGCAACCAAACTCTAGCTCTCGCTCCTTCTTTACTCACAGCACCATCGAAATCCATGCTCCAAAAATCTGCTGGCAGTTCCTCCCTCTCTATCGTTTCCACATTTTTTTCCTCAATGATTTCTCTATTTTCCTTCGAATCATGTGTATCATATTCTAGCTGAGAAATTTTCTCTTCCACATCACCATCATTGTATAGAATGAAAGAGTCCAGATCAAAGTGTGCAGAGTATAATGGACAGTTATGTGGTGTTTTCTGACTACTGACCATATACTTCATCAAGGTTTCTCTATACAGTCTCCTCTGTTGTCCGAATATCAAGATGGTGGCGTAGGACATATCTAGTTGTAGGGTTCCTTTCAACTTAGCTCCCCATGATCTTGACAGTAACATACCATATTTTGGGGGAATATATGCAACTACTATATCCATTACCATACTCTTTGCTGGGATTTGAGCTAATGTAATTCATAATTCTTTGATCAGGCCTATACATTTGACCTTGCTAGAGTCGAAAGAATGCAAATCTTTGTAGGGCTTGGTGACCTCGAGTCCCAAATTTTCCATCACAACTTTGGGCATTAGGTTGTGAGAGGCACTCGAATCCAGCATAACGTTGTGTAATATTAGATCATGGATGTTTAGGCTGATGTAAAAAGGAGCCACGACACCATTATCAATTTGGCCATCAACTTCAGGACCAAACAGGAGCTTTGGTCGATCATCAACAAGATTTACTGTGTTAGAGTGATTTACAGATCCAACATTCAAAGCCTTAGTGCCTATCTCGGGTTCGATGCTTAAAGATTTAATCACCTGAGATCTGTAAGCGTTCTTATTCATCAGCTCAGAGAGGGGAATGGGAATCATCAATTTATCTAGTTCCCCTTCAAGGCTGAAAGTAGTGGAAGATTTGCTTAGGATCTGTACCTCTGGTTTATCTATTGGAGCTTTGTGACCAAGTACCCTTTGTTGACTGGTTGATGAAACTTCAGTCTAATTTATTATTTGCAGTATTTCTGGAGTTTTTTATGTATGAGGTTCAACATTGTTTCTCTCAAGGAATTTCTTGGGAGGGTTTTATGACGCTTTCTTGATTTCAGCAGCCTTCTTTGGAGATTTCTCATTTGACTTCTTTCTCCTCAGGTTATACTTCTTGTGAACCTCCATTACAACATTCTCAAAGGCCTGTTGTTCTGTTTCCTCAGCTTCCTTATTGACCTCTGTTTGTGAAAGGAGAAACATCTTGTGCTCTTCCTGGGTGAGGAAAATGGATTCATGATCATGATCGTGATCACCCATGAGGTTTATATGAGTGTCATCAAACTCCTCAATTACCTCCTCCCCATAATTGGAGTAATTTTCCTGGAGGGGTGGTCTGATCTACTGATCAGGCCCCGTCTGCTCTCTTTGATTTCTAGGATCTCTTTGCCTGATGGGGTGGATTGCTTCTGAAGTTTGGGTTTTGAATTTGAGGAGTAGCTTGGTTCTCCCTAGGTGGGTTTCTATCAGCCACAGTGAGTCTCTCCATCATTTTCTCCATAGCTCTGGATAGAGAATCTAGTTTGGCGTATAATGAGGAAGTAGAAGGATCTTCTTTGATAGTGACTCTCCTTTTTGTTTTCTTCCTGGCCCTTCTGGCCAAAATATTTTCTTTTACACTAACGACACTTTTTTGCATGTCTTCTAGAGTTGCATCATTTCTCTCTCTTAGCTGATAAGACATATCTATGTCAAATCCATCGAGGAATTTTATTAATGCCAAATCTTGTGGTGGTTTCATATCAGTTAGAATTGCATTGTACATATTGTTGAAATGAGTGCAATAATCTTTCACTGTCTCTCCTTGGTTCCGTCTGATGTTCTCATATTCTGACAGGATTTGGAGAGGATTTTTCTTCACCTCCCACATGTCAAGGAAAACTCGATGAAAAACAACGATGTCAGTTATGGTAGTAGCAGGTAAGGCCTTGAACCACTTTTTAATGTCTCCAGTAAAACTCTGTGCAAATAGTCTCATCTGTACATCAACTTCATCCACTTCCTGTAAATCAAAATAATCGCTCATTTTGTCAACATGTTGTTGTGCATTTAGAGGACCAGTACTATCAAACTGAGGAAGTCTGGTTTGATAATCTTGAGGCATGTCATGTAAAGGGGAAACCAACACCAATGGAGCATATCTTTCTGCCATGATTGGTGGAGGGGGATGAACCACAACCTGTGTGATAGGAGAGGTAGCGACTGAAATGGTAGAAGATGAAGGATTGGGAGGAATGGGGTGACCTAGTTTAGGTTTGACAGAAACTGTTGCAATAGTTAAAAAAAGCAGATCAACTGGTTGTTGGAGGTGGAGTTTGTCTAAGTCTTGACCAAGATTTGCAACTAGGTCTTCAAACTTATCAGATTCAGGGAGAAAACGTTGATCAGCTTCATCTCTGGGAGAGAGTATGTCAAGGGTCCCGGGCTGAAAGATGGTTTGATCTAAAACTTTTTCACTGACAAAACTGTCAGACTTTCTCCTGAAAAGGCTTTGGTGAAAATATATTTCAAACTCGAGATATTGAAAAGAAACTAACTTCTTTGGGAGAGAAGGGGACCTTAGAAGTGGACTGTGACTCCCGGAAACCTCTGCAATGTTTTTCTTCCTGAGTAATTTTTCAGGATTGTCTATTACTACTACAAGTTCTGGGTCTGGGTGAGATCTAGAAAATTATTTATGAGAGCGAAATGGTGTGAGTGTAAGTAGTGATCAACCGACATAATTCTCGTGTTGAGTGCATTGGCACTCAATTGTTGAAAGGGATATGAAACATTCACCTAATATCTAAGGGTTCTTTCTATTCGAATATTAATTACACATAAATGTCCAACCTCATTGAAAACTTCAATAGTTGAATTAGTTTTTAAAATGAATATATGTCTGGAGTTTATTTTATTAGAAAAATTGGAGTGTTGTTATTGAGATAATTAAGATTCACTATTCAGATTATGTGTTTATATTTTTGTGGGTCGTCTTACTTAAGGTGGATTCATGTGGTTGGGGCCATGAGTAAAATTGACGAAATAGATACTTCCCACTTATAGTTTCTTAGAGAAATGATATTCACTGTGTTGTAGGACGTATTTTCTTCCATGTGATAAAATTTAATTACACAAGAGAAATGTATTTTACAACCCAGTATTGAAGATATTGTAATGCCAAACTTGTTGTCTATAACAATGACAAGAAAGAGTTCATGGGGTCAATTCCTTGATTTGGTTTCCTCTGTAGATATTGTTGGGCCTCATTTGATGTCCCTTATAGGTTACGCTGTCAAAAATGCAACCGACCGATTTATCTCCTGTACCATTCTTGAAACTAGGGGAAGTACCTGGAGGATTTCCTGGGATGTGTATTCCATTGAAATATATATATATATATATATAACATTATAAAACATAAAACATATAAAGTATTAAAAGATGAGGAAATTGAGATAATTATACTTGACACCACTCATCGTTGATTTTAACCCATATAATATATTATGTAAAACAAAAAACATAATAATGATGAATTTAATGTATCCTAAATAACTAGCATAGATCCATCTTAACCCCGGATCTATCAAGCGCCGAGAGGGATCAAATCTCTGGAGGTGCAAACCTTTAACCTTTCCTCAATTTTTTTGCACTCAAAAAAAGGTTTTCACCTGAAGAGATTTGATTCATCTTGGTGCTTGATAGATTTGGGTTAATATGGATCTATTTTGGTTTAATACATTAATATTAAAGTATTAAAAAAGATTAATATTATAAAATATATTAATATATTAAAAAATATTTCATTTTTTTAAATATATTAAAAAAGTAATTATATATCAAACTAAAGTAATTATACGAACTCCATATATTACGACACACACACACATATGGAGTCAACATAATTTTTTGTTATTTTGTTATTTTGTTATTATTTTGTTTTGTTTTTTTATTATTATTTTTATGCATTATGTTACATGAACATCTCTCCCATATTAGATTCTAGAGTGCCTCTCGGTACAATAATCATTAAAAATACTTATATAAAAAATAATTGTATAAAAACTAAATTAAAATAATTAGTGGAATATCATGAAATTGAGTCAATTCTAATTGATAACATTCTTAACTGTTTTTTATAATCCCGTAAAATCAATAGGAGGGTAATGCTCGCATCATTGGCATAAAGCATCTACACACTCACCAAAAAAACTTTTTACTTTTTCGTGTGTGCCTCTTTAGAGATTCTCAAGTGGAACCTTTCATTTGGGAGGAGATGAATAAGAATGAAATCTAGGTTAGTTGTAGTTAAGCTTCATTAATTTATTAATAGATCACAATTCAAGTGATGAAAACATTTTCAATTATTATTTATACAACATGATGAATTTTTTCTATGACACTTTATGGTGTATTTACTACATCAAAGTCCCTAGGAATTGCACCCAACCTCATCTAAAGACACCATGCTTAGTATGAGGACCACCATTAACAACACATTGGCATTAGTATAGAATCAATGTTTATTGCATTGACACAACCTTAGACAAAAGCGTTGGTCAACACTAATATCACACAAAACAAGTTTATTGGGTTTTGAACATGGATTATCATTACAACAAGTTCTACAACTTATCACATGACAAACTAATAATATTCCTTTATTTTCTAAATATAAAAATTATTTGTTATACATTACAAAAAATAAATATTTCGCTCGACTATATGAGTGGGAAAGTACACCATTTTGAGCTAGTTCTAGGGCTTGGCTTCTCACTATTAAAAACAAGCTCAATATTATGTTACAATTTACTGGGTTTAAAAATATTTGCAACTAATATAATACTTAACATATTGTGCCTGAAAACAATCAAAACTATGAGGACAAATGACAAGAATAAAAGATACATTGACCCTTCCCTTTACTAGACTAGAAGTCATATACTCTAAGATCAATTTCCTATTTTCCCTTTATTTTCTTTCACTTCGTCTCACTCCTTTGACATGATTGGTTGTTTCTCACAATTCAAATTTTCATAGGGGACTGATTCTCTTCCCTATTCTATTTGATCCATCAATTCCCTCTACTAATCCCTTCTAAGAGGGATACTAGGTGAGGAGACTTGCAAAATTTTCTCTAAGTTACCAATGCTATTTTCTTCCTCTCTAGGGTCTAATGATGTTTTCCTCTTTTTTTGGCAGGTGCTTCTTATATCACAATGTGACAATCATATGCATTCCCAAATTAGGAATATACTCAATGAAGTTGAGTTGGATTACAAAATTCAACTCAAACTTCTTTGTCTAAGAAGTCATGAGATGGGGTGATCTATTTTTCCAAAGTCATATATGAATTACACTCCATTTCAATTGCAATAAACAACACCTTTGCATAAATGCATCAACTCAAAAAATATGAACACACCATTGGAGATTGAACCTTGGTGGGAGAGTTTCACTACTCATCTTTATTAACCAACAAAGACTTCATTGTTATCCAAGCTAAAAACAAATAAATTTTGTATTTCACTCCAATGTGTAGTTATGTTTAATGCACTATATTTTGTGGTTATTTTATTTGGAGTAGATTGAATTGCAAACACCAATATCTACATGTCCTCGTGGTGTGGGACAATGAGAACTCATTTCTCCTCGCTTCTCAGCCACATTTCTAATAGGAATCTGGGAGGAAATGTTTCCAGTAAAAATTGCTTCAACCACAAATTGCAAACTTTCCCACTACACACAACAATATTAAATTAAAATCAGGGTTCTGAATCTCCTTCAATGACTGAAATCACAATTTAAATAACAAAAATGATTACCAAATTTTGTAGAAGACTGCTAAAACAAAGGAAATACCCATGATGAAAAAAGAGTTGACAACTCATGCAACAAATATAAATATGTGTGGCCATAACATAGACATCATAGCATCCCATTTGTGGTAGCCACCAAGATATTAAGGAAGTATATAAATATGTGTGGCCATCACATAGACATGAGAGTATCCCATCTGAAGTGGCCACCAATATATCAGGGAAGTTCATCTATGTTGACGTTATTAGGCTTTGCCCCTGCCAAGGAATATAGTAATTTTGTTAGAATAAAAATCCTTTGACTTCCTATTACTTCAGATATCCTAATGTTTTATTAAAAGTTATCATTAAAACTAATAATTTTTTGAATTTTCCAATTCCATTTATTGAATTTTTTATTGATTCATATAATTTGAGACTTAATTACCCGAGTATATATGAAATATGTTTTTGTATTTGTAAGGTATGGAAAATCATTTGAAAATACAAAAAATTTAAAAACACATAAACATCAACATACAAACTAATTCTGATTTCTCTCACATCCTTCTAAGAACTATGACATCCATATTAATTGAAGATAATCTTGGAACATTTCTAAAATATATATGTCAGAAATATTAAATGCAATTTTCACTTTCCAATGTACATGTGTGCATTGTAGTTATGTTTTTCCACAGAAAATTTCACATTATATTTATATAGAAAATATAATATGTTCTCATGACAGACATTACATTGATAGATCCTTTTTGTTTTCATGGACCAATCCAAAGACATAACTACACGAAATTTTTTCAATTTCCTTACAATACTGACGACTTATCTTGAAGGTCCAAAATATACACTTTTCAAAAAGTAATGAATCTTTCTTACATAGCTGAATGTTGAAATTATGGGGCCACACATATTTATCTAGAAACCAAAATATATAAACTCCCCCTGAAGACTACTAGAACATCTTTAAAAACAGATTCAGGCCCTCATGGCCTCCTTCCCAATGATTATATTCTATGCTCCCTAGATGTTTTATAAGGGCCTATTTTGATAAACTATATGCCTCTTGATTCTCTTCTCTATATACATGAGCAAAGGATATGTTCGTAAAGAACTTGAGGAGCTCAATAATCTTGTTCTTCCAACAGTCTATAGTAACAACCTGTAGTGCACCTTTCCTATTTAGCCAATCAATGACTATTTTTGAGTCCCCTAGAACAAGAAGATTTGTAATTGAAAGCCTAGATGCCAAAGTTAGAGAAGCCCAAACTCCCATAAGTTATGCTCTAGTATTTTTTCCTCTTCCACAATTTAAAGTCCATTTATAAACTGTGTGATCGTTGATCTTTATGAATCCTCCTTCACCACTTTGTTCTCCATTCTATTGAGCTTCCCCATCAAACCACCCAATGATTTTATCTTCAAGAATTGCAAAGACTGAACATCTAGGGAGATGAACTTTTTCCTATTTTCTATGACTACCCATCTCTCCTAAAGAAAGAAACGTTATCTTCTGAATGGAGGGAATCCCTGACTCGAAGATAGCCAAGTTTTGTTCAAGCCAAAGAAACCAACAAGTATAGGCTAGAAATGTTGGAAAATTAAAATCCTGACTAGCCCAGTTTTCAAAGCACTCACTCACCTTTGAACCATTCCATCCAAAAGAGAATTTGAGAGAAGTTTTGATTCTTTCCACAACTGAAATAGTAAATGGACAGTTAACAAAGAGGTGTTTACTACCAAGGTAGTATATGTTGTGCATTGTAGTTACTTACCATCAAGGTATTTATAAGATTCCATTCCAACAATTGTTATGAAAGAAAATATCATTATAACTTGAAAATAAAGAGCATTAAAATCTAATGTTGAAGCAACTGAGCTATTTGGTGTTTCATTATGCATCCTAATTCATGCCCTCCTTGAGAATATACTAGAAGTAAGCCATTTTCTAATTCATTTATATTCAATTTGTGCACTCCTTGAACTCAACATGATCTAGCCATATGTAAACCATGATGCACATTCTCAACTACACAATTTTTAGAAGCCATTCATCTATTGAGGTAAGTGTCCCTCATCCTTCCTATAATATATTAGGAATCAATGGCTACAAATTTTAGCTATGAGATCAAATTGTATTAATGTTTAACATGAGAAGACTTTAGGAATAATTGGCTATTTTTAGTTATGAGATCAAATTGTATTAATGTTTAATCTGAGAAGACTTTGTTTAACATGAGAAGACTTTAGGAATCATTGGCTATTTTTAGTTATGAGATCAAATTGTATTAATGTTTAATCTAAGAAGACTTTGAACTGCAAAAATTATAAAAGATACTCAACTACTGAGGTAAGTGCCTCTAGGCCTTCTCACAATATATTAGAAATTAATGATTACAACTTGTATTTCAACTATAAGATCAAAACGCTTTAATGATAGTCTATTATGTTGAAATATTGGCCAATACTAAGAGGGGGGGGGTGAATTAGTATTTCTTATTCTCTTAAAATTTTAACAATTATTAATTAACAAATTAATTAATCATAACAATTGATCAACAATAATGTATTGAATATAGAAATTTAAATATAACAATAACAAGTACAAGTTACAATTGTGTGAGAGATACCAATCTCTCTTCTTCTGAGCACCAACTCAAGGAGACACTAATCCCCTGGTTTTATATTTAGAGCACCAACTCCCTTATGAAACATGCTTTAACCTGCATAGGAATGTAATCCTTTCGAGCTCCTCCCTACCACCCTCACTGCATAAAATGTTTACAGTTTCTTTCTTGGACTCTGCTCCTTCTTTTGATCTTATGATGTAGACTGCAAAGATACTTTCCTTCTTACCATTTTTCTTTGTTTATATAGTCTTGTTGACGCTTAAAATCGCAATGATGAATACTACTCGTAAATGGTTTCCAAGCTCTATTATTTATTTATAATAATAATAATTAACTAGTAGGTGGGACCCCCTTGTAGATTAGTGGTGCTATGATGGATGTGTTGCACTCGTATTTTTGTTTATTGTTATAATGATTCCAACATAGTCTTCTATAGTTGATGATGCAAGTCATGGTTTTATTCGTCGTGGCGACATAATATGGTTGGTTGAATGTGTCATTGCTAGATGGTTTTGATGGTCACTTGTGACTTATGACAGTATTATGGATAAAATAATTATCTTTTATAGGTGTTATGTTTATGCATTAAAACATTGATTGATTATTTTACATATGACTTTTTGCAAAAGGATGATATGATGATGTGGGAGATTAAACAAAAAGGAAAATACATTATATAAAAACCTTAAGGTATATGTGATTGACACAAATGAAGGGTTATAGACCTTGTTTCTACTATGCGCTTTGGTTAAAGGATTATATGTGAGGCATATATGGTAATTTTATAACATATGGTTGTTGTTAAAGTTTTGATATTATTCGGGGTGGCGCACTATGCAATGGATATAGAAATGGATCATATTTGCTTGAATTAATGGTTGATGTTATGGTGTATGGGTTGGCTTGTATGTTGAATTGAATAGGGTTGGGGAAGGAAGTGACATGCATTTAATGTACGTCACTCAACAACCCTTGAGCCCATCACCCTAGCCATAGTTGCATTTGGTTTTTCGGCTCTGGTGATTGTGGAGGCTCTGCAATTTCTAGTTGTGAAAGGAAAATACAGTCCAACTCTTCCTTCAAGAGAGTTTTTCTAGGTATGGATCCTTTATTTTCCATCCATGATGGTCCCTCTATGTTATGAATCGATTTTTTGGCTCAGGATTGCATAAGGTCTGTGTTTTTCTTACGTTTTTACTATGTATCAGTACTATTGTTGGCACAGGGGTAGACCCAGGGTTCAACACTTCAACAATGCACCAAAAAAACCCTAACTACCGGCCCTTTCAGCAACACCTGCGAAGCAGGCGAAGTCTCACACGAGGTAGAGGGAGGGGGGGTTACAGGACTCAAGTCTCTGTAACCAAGATGGGACATAGATATGTGATTATAACACCTCACAGAGTACTTAGGAATAAAACACATTCATTCATTATCTTTATTCACATCACAGATCAAACCCTAAGTACAGATCGACGTAGTAATAATGACAAAATATACATCACACTTAGCATCAGAAGTTAGATCTATCTAGTAATAGATCTATCTATCATTCATGATAATCAATTCACTAAGTAGATCTATAGCATAAATACCATAACACAAATCAAACCATCAACACATGATATACGTGGTTCACCCTAGTGTGGGGCTATGTCCACCAACTACTTCTTCTTCTTTATTAGTCTTCAATCTCTTACATTCCTCTGATCCTGTGCACCAAGCCACAAAGCCAAGCTTCACACCGGACAGGTGATATGCGCACTGCGCACCTGATCCACCTTCCCAAAATTATGTCAAGTCATAGAGCCAACTCCTCTATGAGGCATAGATCCTTACATACACAGTCTGTTTCACAAAGCAACTCAGAACTACTTGCCTCTTGCACTTAGCTAGACACTACTTACTTCACTATTTCTACCTTACAATATTTTTTTATTTATAATTTTACATTCCTTACAAAAAGGAATAATCATGGGTAACCCCATGGGCCTACATCCCATAACCCATTACATAAACCTTAATGAACGCCTTGCTAGGTCCACAAAAAAAGTGAGATCCCATGATCTCAGCTCTGCCTGGGTGCTCCATCTTTGACAAGCTTGTCAATGTCCAAAAAGTGGTCAATCTTGACCAATGTTTCCTCAAAACTTGGTTGAGGGCCAATAGGCCCCCAACACTCACCTGTGACTCATCCTAAGTCACTCAGATCGAGGCAGTGTTGCTTCGAAGGCCTCGAACTTAGCTTGAGCTACCTCGACTTTTTGCTTCGTCTGAGCTTCCTACTCAATGAACTCTTGGATCATTTTCTCTGTAACACGCCCTTCTAGGCGTTGTTCCACTGTCACAACCACTTGGTCTAGATATGAAACTTGTCCTTCGATCTCTTCAAACACTGCACAAGCTTCCTCCTACATCGGTTGTAACCTCTATGTGACTTCCATGACTTTGCCCTAGATGGCAGTAATTTGTTGATGGGTCGTGCATTGTTCTTGTGTGGACTGTCATTTCCTATTGTTGCACCTCATGTAGTTGCACTTCCCACTTCCTAAGTTCTGGGTCTTCCATGAGGCATTCACAGGTCTGCGCACTTTTGTTTCTTAGCTGCTTGCATTCTGAGGCGAGGAATTTGATCCTTTCCACTACACTCTTAGCAGATTCCTCCCTCTGGTCGCACACTTCATGTTGAGTTCTAGGTACTACTTGAAGCTCCAACTCTGTTACACTTTCTTGAAGTTGTTGGATGGCCTCAATGAGCTTCGTCACTTGAACTTCAACTGCCTCATGTTCCTCCTGTGTTGAGCCTGGCACAGAGTGAAGTGATTTTATCACCAATTCCTTGACTGTAGTCTGCACTGCCAGCAACTGGTATCTTTCCCTCTCAATATTTTCTTTGTCCTCCTCAAGCATCACCTGAAAATCACCCCTCTCATTCTCATAAGGGGTTGTACAATACCGCACAACTCGTAGTTGCTCCAATATCTCCTCTCTTTCTTTTTGCAAGGATTCTATAGCCTATTCCTTTTCTTCTTTGATTCATTGAAGCTGAGCCTCTGTTGCATCTGCCAATCTTTGAAGTTGGGCTGGTTCATCCCCCAAATCTGCAGTCTCTGATGAGGAGGGCGTAGTAGGTACTACACGACTAACTTGAATATCTCGATGTATCTCCTTCAGCTCCTTCTCTATTATTACATACAACTCTTCTTGCTTCGTGCCATATATCTATAAGAGGTCCTTAGATGGATCCTCCATCGCTCCACAGACTAGACCAATTTCATCCTCCATGAGCATAGCCTATAACTGGGGCTTAGTGGCATGCCTCTTCTTTCTTGCTAAAGGTTTCTGTGGAGAAACCTTCCTCTTATTTGATGTTTCTGTCTCGGTAGGAGGGTCCTTCGATGGTGTAACCTCGCCTTCTCCTCGCTTTTATCCTTCTTCCCCTCCTCCTTCTTGATTTACTTCTTCTCCTCCTCCTCCTTCAGGCGAGTCAGGTCTACTTTCTTCTGATGCGTTGTCCTGCTCATCAGTTTATATGTTTTGGACTTCCTCCTTTTTCTTTTTCTTCTTCGTGTTGGTCTGTCCAACATGCTCAGCTCGGGTGATGAAGGGTCTTCCTATGATGTCAGAGTTGAAGAGTTCTACATCATCAATCGGTACAAGGAACTCTGTCATCCATTCCTTGGTGATATCCTCCATATCTTTGTCGGTCATCTTATAGTAGGACTGTAATTTCTCCTTGCTTTCATACCTGCATGCAGTGATATAAACAAAATGTCAATCTACGTGGAACTTAGACAACGGTCTGTATTGGTGCAATGTTCGTGGAGTCATGCGTGGGAACAACTCAATAGAAATCTTCAGTTGCTTATAGTAGGCATGGAACACTACATTCGACTGCCACTACTTTGACATTTCGTTTGTGTACCATAGGGTCAATAAATTCACGGCCAATTCCTCCAAAGGTTCAATCTCCGGGAAGGCATCTCCTTCTGGCATTTTCCAAGTGAAAAATGAGATCAGAACAAATGACTAGTTGGAATGGAACTCGTATCCTTGGTCCTGCATTTCACGACAGTATTTCTAGATCTCATTGACGAGGTAGCTTTCCCAATTCATTTGCATCCCCTCCACGCATTTCCCTGCGAGGTCCACCACGAACCTGATGACCTGCGTGGGGTGGTTCTTTTTTATGAACTTGCCAGCTATGAGCTGACAAGCTAGGTGCAATGTGCCATATTGGATGGAGGCTACCTTTTAGCCTTGGTTTCCCTTCTCAACTTCATCGTATGCCTCATTAATGCGTTGTTCCAGGGAGCGATATGAGGTCTTCCCTAGGTAGAACTGTTGAGGTTCGGGTCCCTGCATGCTCAGTCCTATGATCAGGTGGATCAACGCCAGATCCACAGTAATGTGCCTATCGATCCACATGTATCCTCCATGATAGCATGAAAAGAAGAGTTTAATGCAAGCATTAACCTCCTGATGTCGGCCAAAGTGAGGGATCTTCGTGACATTCAATATCGTGGACTCTACGAGCTCCTTAATCCATGACTAGGAAACGATGCAAGGCTTCTTCCCAGTCATCTTCATCAAATATCTATGAGGCGTGAGCATCACATAGTTACTTATGTCACCAAGGTTGAAATCGATGTTCTTCAATGTTGGGATTTGTCCCAACTGGCTTCCATCTACATGTATCCCCTTCGGGATGTACATGATGATCAATGTATACTCGAAGTCCCATGGAATGTTGTCGTGGTTAACCACACCAACCAAAGGCAGGATGTAATCAGGTAAGATCGACGATATCTTCTTCACATTAGCCATATTGTCACAATGATTACTTCTCTTCTCAGCCATAGGGTTAGTACGGACCGAACGTTGTCTAGTCAAGGGGGAAGCCTCCAGTCCCCAGGTCGATGATGCATGTATTCCCTCAGACATGGCTATATCATCCATAAACGTCTTCAGAAACTCTTTGACATATTTCTCTAGCTCGATGCACTCGGTCGACATTCTCATGGTTAACAAATAAGTCAAGGTAGGTAAACGGATAGCGGGGTAAACAACAGATCACAAGGTCTGATAGCATAGATCGACACACACAATCACTTCTCTGTTAGCTCAGATAATCACGTGTAGAAAAAAGTGGTCTTGACACAATGTTCGATAGGTTAAATAAGAGAGTGTCATAATGGATTCCTCCAACAGACAGGAATGCCTCCATTAATGCAAATTGGTCTGTTAGGGTGCGGTCTCAATGTCCCAAACGTGGTCTGGTTTCCCATAAATGTGTTTCCTAGTCATTCAGAGCATCATTCTAACGGTAGGGGTGCCTTCAATGGTCATATAGCTTCACCGGGGTGAAGTCCCATTCTGCTTGGCTCTGTTGTTCCAGCGAGGTTCAGAGCCTGCAAGTCTACCTCCTACGAAGTCTTCTCTGTCACTCCCTGTAGCTTTTCCAACTTGGCTTTCTTCTTACTGATCTCCCTTGCCTTATTTCCTATAATATGAGTCTTTGGGTTCCTCTTTCCATTATTATTCTTATCTTGTCTTAGTATAGTAGCTTCGCGTTGTTGATGATCTCTCAAAGGGTTCAAAGGTAATACCTCTTTTCTTACTAACTCCAGGGTGGGTAGTCTTATTTCTTGCATGGATAGGTCCCTCAAACCTTCTTGCATTTTTTTAACCTTGATAGCTAATTCTCTTGCGTTCTGTTGCTTCGAATCAACTTCCCATTCTTCCATCAAACACTCTACTTCTAGCTATGGAATCCCTTAGTTCTTGTTTTTTTATTTTTGTAGCTTCTTCCTCTGCTTTCCTTCTGATCTGATCCTTCTCGATCCAAATCGTTCCTAACAAAAGTGGAAAAGGGGCGTTGTTATCAACAAACATAATAACTTAAAATTCTTCTTGATTCGATGTTCCATGGATGATAACAGGTACATTAGTAACTCTTCCACATGGGGTTATCATATTTCCTTTAAAAATGCCTATCCTTCCCAGTGAAGGTACCACAATAGGCTTTCACAAAATTTCCCAAGTGATTTTTTTCATAATATTCACTTGTGTCTCCTCAACCAAGACATAGTCTATGTCGAAGTCTCTGTTGGTTACTTATCTCCTATACTGTATGAGTTTATTGACCCAGGGTTCATGTCTTTTTGGGTTTCCAACAAAGCCTCTAAAACTATCGGCCCTCCTGGTAAACTAGAAGGCAACACAACACACAAAATGCACTGCATAGTCTCACCCGAGATTGCTTTAATGGGTGGCTGTAATACTTAGGTGTTTACAGACTAGGATTGAGTGTGAGATAATTGAGCTAAATATTGAACCATTATTATGACTTGTAAATGAAACATATTGTTATTCACGATTTATGCAGTAGATCCATAGGCTTATTCCTTCAGTTTCACAAAAGCACTTAAACAGACAATATAACAAATCATTCATTCAACATAATAATAATTTCTTTAGAAAAAAAGAGATATGTAGACATTCATCACACAAAACCAATGATACCCTGGTTCACCCCCTCTTGGGGCTACATCCACAAAGATTTGGCTCTCAACTCTTTATTATATTATGTTCGCATCTACAGCACTGCATGCTTACAACTCTTCTCACTTGGGTGAGATCTATATGAGGTAGACTAGATCACACCAGGTTCCATAGCCTGTGATATAAACCTCAATATCTACCCTCCCTCGTCCTCTCTATTTCAACATCTTATACAAAATAGGTCTCACAACAACAGATTATATATCGCATCAACTCATGCATCAATTGAACCGAGCCACACACAAAAAAAACCCCTATGATACCTACGTATCGCTATTTATACATTTTGGTCTCTTCAGCTGTTTACAATACCTTACCAAAACCATAACTCTATCATCATTAGGTCTTCCTCCCATGTGTGCATTTTTTTCTTCCTTCCAACTATTTCTTTCCCTTGCATGTACACGTGTTGTTCTCTCTTCCAGCTGTCTCTTTGCTCGTGCATGCTTTCTTTCCCCAAAATGCCATGATTTTCCACTTTGGCCTGCCTCCAAAAGGACCCCAACACTTACATGTAGCTCACCCCGAGCCACCTATCCTTTATGCACTTCTTCAACCTCCTTGGTGATTGCCTGGAACTTTTCCCTGAGCTCTGCTGCCTATGTCTGCACCTGCGCAGTCTTCTCCTTGAGTGTGTCCACTATCTAGACTGCAATTTTGTCATTGATCAGTTCCATGCAGTCTTCCTGGGTCTGTGCTATATGTTCCTTTGCTTCCTCTTCTTGTGCCAGGACTTCTACTACCTGTTCTTGCAACGGTTCCATTTGAGATTGTCACTCTTGTTTCTGTGTTTGCATGGTAATTAGCTCTGCCTGCAATCTCTTCATGTCCTATGTCCCTCTGACGTGTTCTATGATTGGTATTGTCTTCTTCTTCTTCTTAAGCTCTTGGATCGTTGCGTTGAGCCTTTCTTCTTCCTTGTCCCACTATTGTACCTGTTGATCCTCCTCTAAGCTAGTCCAAAGTTGCGCTGCTTTATCAAACAAGTCAGTTGTTGTGCTAACCTACTGCTCTATCTCCTGCAGTTGCATTGTTGCTTCCTTATTCCTTTTCTCCTTCACTGCTGGTGGAGTGGTTGGTATGAACTATTCTCAGATATTCTCGATCTCTTTCTGATATTGATCGATTTCCTACTCAATCCAATCAATCTTTTATGTTGTTTTGATTTCATCTCCCTGCGCGGCCTGTGGAATCTTCTTGTAAGTTCCTACCACTTTTTGCTCCAGTCCTTTTATGCTCTCCATTTCCTCCCAGGGCTCAAATTTAGTTTTCTCATAGACTATTTCTAGCACATCCCATTTCTTTGTTGCCTGCTTCATTTCGGTTAAGTGTTTGCATGCACGAGACTGTACCTCATGGTTTACACTAAACTGCAACCTGTGTAGTGCCCCTGATGGTATCCTTGTCAACACAAGTTGGATTTGGATTAAGTCCTTCAAGGGTGTCTGCCCCACAATTTTATCCATGCACATCATACCAGGTTTGATATGGAATGTTATGTGTGGCTACAGTATTGTCTGTACTGACTCTCTTTCCTCTTCTTGCACTCTTCCTTGTGTCTGAAATGTTAATGGTTCAATTCCCCTGCTACTTGTTGGCTGCTCTTCCCCAATTTTCTTGAGGAGATGTCGCATGTCTACCAATTTCTCTTCATTCCTATCCCTGTGGTGTGTATCATGGTCGAAGTCCTCAGATAGACAATCCTGGACCATTCAGACTATCACTTCCCCATTGTCATCCATGATCGTATACTCTGGCAGTGTTCTTTGTGCCTTTGATTTATTGTGCCTACCTCCTATATGTGTGGTTGTCCTCTTGTTTTCCCTCAATTCCTGTGGGTTGGGATTTACTATGGTCTCTTGCGCGGGCTCAACCTATTTCTGCTACTCCTTGGCCAACTACATCTTATATTTATTTTCATTTTGGGTCCCTGTCTTCATTGGCCCTTCTTCTGTCTGTGTTTCTTTGCCTTGGCTCATTCTTCATCTCTTGGGAACTTGAATTTCCTTTGGCTGGTTCTCTCCCTGCCCTGCCTCTTCTTTTGTTGTTCTTTCTGGTATTTCCTGGGTAAGGACAAGAGTCTTCCACTCATCATCCCATTCGTTGATGACCATGTTGATGTCCCCCTCTATGATACAGTAGCACATTTGCAACCACATTTTATCTGGATACTTCCTTCCCTGTATCCACATTGTATGTCATGTTTCCTAGAAGTTGGCGATGCCCCCATATCGCGCGACAACTTCTAGTGTTATTCTCCACATCTTGGAGATGGCTACTTGTAGGTCATGTAGGTATCCTTCAAATATAGACCCGTTCTCCTTTTTTCTCCTGGCCTCTGGCCTGCCTCTGAGCAAAAAATATCTTTCCCCTTGATTTGGTTTAGCTCTAGTGCCAAAAACTATGTACCTTGGCTCTCTCCATCCCATGAAGGCTATTAGTGTGATCAACAATGAATAGTGTAACTCTGTTCCTAGATCCTGTGCATCCTTACAGTAAGCCAGGAATAGGTTCAAGAGATACAATGCCCAGCTCATTGAGGTGCCTTCTACCCACTGAGCTGCAATTGCAAGGACTCTACCTGGGACTTCCTCCCTGTAGCATTTTCCTAGCAGCTTGAAGGCTAATATATTTGCGCCCAGTTATCTTGCGGCATCGTGGATCCTCTTGATAATGATCCCTCTTGTTCCCCTGTCAATGCCATACTTTTTCTTCATGTCTTCTACTAGCACTTTCTCCCTATCTTTGTCATCCAGGAACTGCGTGGGATCCATGCCCCAAGTTGGCAATCTTGTTATGTTTGCGATAAGATCTACGTCTATCGACATGAGCTTGTCCAACCAGATGTTCCCACCATGTGTGACTGCTAACAACTACTTGATGCATGTTGTTTCATGTTGACCCCTGCCAAAATGTGGTAGGTCTACCAAACCTAAAATTCCTGTCTTCTGCAACCTAGATGCCCATTGGAGTGGCTGACCAAGTGGTTCCCCAAACCGACTCGTGCCCACTGTCTCCATGTATACTCTTTTTGCAAGTTCCGGGAACTTGTCTTCGTATGCTATGTTGTGGTTCAAGTATTTGAGCTTCCCGATGTGACCCAGTAGCTCTGGTCCTACCTCTACCCCATCTGGTATGCGTGGTATAATTATTTCTACTGATGGTTTCTTGCGAGGTGATTTGGGTATATGTATCTTATCTTTCCTTGATGGTGGTGGCTGGCTCGAAGTTCCCTCGACTTCCGTTTGTTCCTCAGTCTGCCATTCCAGCTGACCCGTGATATCCTCAACCACTCCCTTCGGTGGGTGGTATGATATGATCATTTGAGACTTGCCTGGCTCGATTGTTGCGTCCTGATTTGACTTCATTCCATTTCCTTTCAGAACTGGTTCGGTGTTCTCTGGTTGTACCTCCTTCAGGGTTTCTGCTTCCTAGTTCTGTGTCTCTTGTACTTCTACTGGTATGTCTGTATTCATGCCCTCCATTGCTGGCTGTTGGATTTCTTCTAGTATGGGTGTCAAGTGCACTGGTGTTGTTTCTAGGGATGGAATTTCATCGATGTTGATTATCTCTGGCGGTTTTTGTTCACCTTCTTCCGCCTATCCTCGTGACCTGGTTTGAACTCTGGTTTTCCTGGTAGTTTGCCTCGCTTCTGCTTGCTTGGGTGGTGCCATGGCAGTGAATGTCGACCATTTTCTAGGTTCAAATGGTCTTTGTGACCTCTGTGAACTTGCTTTGTGATTTTCGTGCTCTATTTCTCTATGTCTTCTCTTCTTTCGCGAATAGACTGTTTTCTTCTGCGTCCATGTGTTGTATGGTTTTTCCATGAAGCTTGTTGATGACGCTTCCTTCATTATGGGTTTTAATGCACCTTAACTATGGGTTCAATGCATCTCTGGAGGTTTCTTACTTGGAATTACTTTTCCTTGCTGTCTTCAGTTGGTGTGTTTAATGTGGCATCCCATCGATCCTTGCCATCCTTTAATTCTGCCTAGTGTTGTCATGTCGTCCTGCTTTTTCCGAATTTTCTTTTCCCTCTTGTTTCCCTTTGTACATGATCATTTTCCTTCTCCTCGCCGAGTTTTTTCTCCCCCATGTGATTGATCGTTCTTTTTCTGGCACACTATGCCCTTTTTGTTTCTTTCCTTTTGTTCTTTTCTTTTTCCATATACTGTTTTTTTTTTTTTTATTGCGTGGCAGTTGGTTGACTGTCCTTGTAGAGCTTCAGTTGGCTCCCATTAATCATCCCTCTGAGTTTTTCTCCTGATAATTCTATTAATTGTACATCTCCTCCATCTGTGACAGATTTTACTACATATGGTCCTAACCTATGCATTATGAGCTTTCTCGGCTGCTGAAACGATTTGTTGTCATACATCAGTACTAGATCTCCTTCCTTGAACGCCTTCTTATTGGTGTGTTGATCATGCCATGCTTTATCTCTTGCTTTCTGAACTTGTTGGTGGAATCCTTCCAATATCCAGTCTTCCTCCATGGTCATTAACTGATTTAGTCTCTCTTGTACTATGCCTCATTCTGTCATTTGTGTAATTGTTGCTACGCTCAAGCTTGGTACTAGAAATTCTAATGGCACCACTGCTTCTTTGCCATAAACTAGTCTAAATGGTGTGTGCCCTGTCAATGTTTTGCACGTAGTCCTGTATGCCCATAATACTACTGGTAATTTGAGATCCCAGTCATCCATGTTGACATTACAGATGTTTGTCAGCGTGTTCTCTAGGGTTTTGTTAAATGCTTCCACAATATTGTTTGCCTATGGGTGATATGGTGTGCTCTTCTGATGATGGACTTCAAACTCTTCAGTCATAGAGATGATGGTGTTGTTTATGAAGTGCATGCCTTGGTCTCTCATTAAAATTCTTGGACACCAAAATCTAGTAATTACTTGTTCAAATAAAAAATGCATTGTTGTTTCTGTGCTACAATCCTTCACTGGTGTGGATTCTACCCATCTTGTTAGGTATTCCGTCACCGTGATAATGTACCTTGCTCCTGTTCTTTTTGTTGGTGGCTTGATTGGTACCACAAAATATATTCCCCATTTATCAAATTCTTGGAGTGTTACTTGTGTTTGTAATGGCATCTCGTCCCTTTTGTTGGGTTTGCCTACCCTTTGACAGACATCGCCTTTTTGACAGTACTCCTTCGAGTCTCTGTGAATCGTTGGCCACCATATTTCTGTGCGCAATACCTTATGCATAGTAGCTTTACCTGCGTAGTGTGCTCTTCTTATCCCTTCGTGGGATTCTGCTAAAACTCTTTGTCTTTTGTTCTCTAACATGTACCTTCGCAAGATGCTATCTGTGTCCATCTTATATAGATGTCCTGCAATCAGTTGATAGTCAATAGCGCAGACTATCAAGTTTTTCTTGTGCACAGTATTATAATCTTGTGGCGTAGTACCTGTTCTCAAGTACTGAATGATATATACAAAGTATTCATCAGCAATCTGAACTCAGAATAGTTGTGCCTCCAGAAATGTTTCCTCCAAGTTTGTAGGTTCTTCTCCATTGGTGACTCTTAATAGGTGGTCAGGTTCTTCATTTAACTTTCCTGGTTTGACAATTACTTCAGAGTCAAATTATTGGAATAGTAGTAACCATTGACATATTCTCCCCCACCCAACACTGGCTTGTTGACTAAATATTTTAGGGTTGAGTGATTTGTGAACATCTCAAAGTGTTTCCCCAATAAGTAATGTCTAAACTTTTGTAGTGCATAGACCATAGTTAGGCCTTCTCTTTCTGTTGTGTTATAGTTCTGTTTTGAGTCGGATAGCTTTCTACTCGCAAATGCTATTGGGTGATCCAAGTCCCCCACTCCTGGATGCGCCAAGATAGCTCCAAGTGCTATGGTTGATGCATCTACATGTATGTGGAATGTCTTCTCCCAATCTGGAAACACTAATATAGACACAGTGACCATCATTTCATTTAACGTATCCAGACCATGTTGGCACTCATCATTCCACTGAAACTTTGTATCCTTTTTAGAAGCTTTTCCATCGGTGCAGTTATATGTGCATAACCTTAGACAAATTTCTTGTAGTGACCTGTGTGTCCCAACGTCGCTCTTAGCTGACAGACTATTTTTGGTGGTGTTAAGTTAACAATGACTGCGTTCTTTGCAGGATCTACTAATAAACCCTGTTTGCATAGTATATGGCCCAATAGTATCCCGAACGGTGTTCCAAATATGCATTTCTTTATATTCAGTGATATCTGACACTGTCTGCATATTTCCAACATTAGCCTTAAGACTTCTACATGATTTTTCAACAAACTATAGACGATCCAATTATCTAGGTATACTTCGAGAAACTAGTGGATGAATTCCTTAAACGTAGCAATGACTACTGTGGAAAAGATTGTTGGTGCATTCTTCAGTCCAAATGACATAACTGTGTATTGATACGATCCCCATTCTGTCGCAAACATGGTCTTGTATCTGTCTTCTTGTGCTATCTTGATCTGATGGTATCCTGAGAATCCATCAGTGGATGAGTAGGCTTCATGTCCTCCTACATTATATAACACTTCATCTGTGAAGGGTGTAGGGAATGGGTCATGTAGGCATGCATCATTCAACTTCCGTAAGTCAACGCATATCCTGATGCCTCCTTATTTCTTGTCTTGTACTACCATCAGGACTATCCATTCTAATTCTTCAACTTGTTCTATGATGTCATATTCTAGCATCCTATCAATATCATCTTTGACTTTATGCTTATATATGGGATTTAGTCTATATGGTCGTTGTATGATCTATCTCTCTTCTGGTATGAGTGGTATCTTCATCTCTCCTCACTCTCCTGCTATACCCTTCATTTCTATAAATGTTGTGGGGAACAAGTCGTTGTATTCGCGCAATAACTCTGTTATTCTTTCCACTGTTTGTTCATCTTAGTAATCTGCAGTGCTGACCGTTTTGGGATGCTTGGTTGTCCCAATGTTCACTTTATTTACTTTAATCGGCACATAAATGACTTCTAATTCTATGGGTGGACCTTCCACCTCTCTTTCTCCTTCTACGTCTTCAATCTAAATATCGTGTGGATCATCTTCATCTGGTGCTTCTTCTTGCACATGGTAACATGACAACAATTCCTTGACTGTCTATTTGTTCTGTTGTTGTTCTTCCGTGATGATTTCAACTTCTGGCTCTTTGATGAATATCACTCTTATATGCTTCAACGCGACATCTATGTTGGGGTTCTCATAATCAAATGAGAAGGTGACTGTGAAATTGTGTTGCAATAGCATCCAGGTTGTAGTTAGTTTGTGCAATTCCTGGTATGTATACCAGTTGGTTGGTATGCCCTCTAGGGTGTGTATGAAGTGATGAGGCCATTCTTCTGGAGGTGTCATTTTCCATAGCATTCTACACTCCTCCAAGTTCTCTGTTGGTGCTCTTTGTCCATCATACTTCTGTTGTTTATTGTTTTTCTATTTTGCAGTGAACCTTATGCGTAGTAACCGCTTGCATTGGTACTAGTCTGTGATTGTCTCTTTATGTGCGCCCCACCATCATGCAGGTGTAGCCTTGAGTGCTAGATCAAGTGCTAATAGTCTCTGGTTCTCTAAGACTTCATCTTCATATTGTGCTAAGAATGTTTCCAAATCGTTTACTCCATGGAAACTGGGTGGTTCTCTGATTTCTGTGCCTACCCATCTTACGGCATGATCTATTCATGCACATATCCTTGTGGATACTTCATGTAGCCTTTGTTTCCAGTTCTCTAAAATGGTATCTAAATATGTTGCACAGGAAGTGATGCTCTGCCAACTGAGTATCCCGTCTACAGTTGGGTTTGCGTAATCCTCATCACGTGCAATTATGCTATACAACTGGCCAATTTCCTCTAGGTTGAAACAAGTAGGTTCTACGAACCTCTCTCCTTATGATGGGTCTAATGGCGTGATAACCTTGTATTCTCCTGACTCAAATGCCATTTTTCTAGTCTTTAAGTTGATTATGGCCTGGTTTTCAAACACCCAATCCATACCAAGCAATGTAGGGTAAGGTTTTGTGTTGTCCACAATTTCAATGACTTCAAAATTTGCTTTAGTGCACACTCCATCTAGGTCTACGGTCACTCCTTTCAGTCTGCCTATTGGTAGGAATCTGTGTGGGTTCGCCAGTTTCAATTGAATAGGTGATTATCCTAATGTGGGTTCTCCCATGCATTTCCATGTCTTATTTGGTAGTACATTAACTTTAGATCCTAGATCTAGTATAATGTATCCCATATTGAAATATCTAATGTTGGCATTCAGTCTAAATTCCCTACTTGTTCTTCTTCTTGTGTGTAGGTGATTGATAGTTTTTGGTTCTATCTTTTCTTCCGTCTCGAGGCTATATTTTTCTAGTATGTTTGTTATAACCCTAAATTGCACCAGACATGCTTACCTGGCATCAGGCCATCTCAGATTCCTTCTTTGCCAAAACATTGTTGATCAACTCTTCTTAAAAGCCTCTTTTATAAGGGCCCACGTGCCCTACTCCATTACTGCACTTGTGTACATGCTAGCTGACCTAAAGCAGCCCGCGTGTACCTACAAAAGCACGAAAAAAGGAAAGTTGTCGACGGAACACACAACTTTGGGTGAGTTAACTGAAACTCACGGCCATGCATGGCTGAGGGTTCGACCAAATACCTATCTCCTTCTAGCCTATAAAAGAAGGGGTAGGGATCCCATTTGGAAAAGGAGAATGATAGTAAAGAAACTCTGCCCAATTGCACATTTCCATTGTCCCAACCCTTTAGCCATCCTTGTGCAAGGAGAGATATAGAGCAAAGAAGTTGGAGGACATTTGAAGAGGAGCCCAGTATTAGGTTCGTGGAGCGGTGGCCGGTCTCGACATTGTAAGTTGATTCATTCAAAGTAATAAATAAATACTTTTCCCGTCCCACTTTATGAGTTCTTCATAGTTTATTAAATATATGTTTGAATCTCTAACCCATTAGTCTGTAGGTAGAATGCATGTGTAGTTTGTTGCTTGTTTTGTATGCAGGTCAGCCTTGGGAGGAGATATGCTAACAAGCGATCAAGTGTGAAGAAGGATCGACATCAAACGCCTGGAACAAGGTATGTTGGTCTAACCATGTATTTGCTGAAAAGAAATGGGGATTAAGTTCGGGGACGAAGGTAGAAAGTAGGTTTCTTTTGGTCATATCTGCATGCATAATATAACCCTATTTGCTAGTCCGTAAGGGGATTTCCCACTCACAAAAAAATTGGCGACCATATTGGGGAAGTATATAGGGTTTCTGGGAATTTTATTTTTTGGGTATTTAAAAAAACAAAAACTAGGTTTTCTTTCCTGTTTTTTGAAGTTTCTGCAAAGTCTGAGCTAACAGAGATTTTGGTCTTCCATACTAGTTATCTCTGTTCCTTTGTTGGACTGTAATTTTTTTTCTGAGACCCATAGAGGTACACACGACCTGTATAAGGTCTGCACGGGTGTACCTGCACCCGACATTCTTACAGCCCGTGTGTAAACGCTAGCTGAAGAAGCAACACTAGTGTGTAAGGTTCCAAAAAACTTTTGAGGCAATCATCCTCTTCCCTATCAGAATTTGTCATTCTTAGGGGGTTTCTGGAACTCTTTCTAGTCTTGGTTGTTAGCATTTTTTTAGCTTAGGTTTCACCTCAAAATTGGTTTGTTGTACAAATTTTTCCTTGCATTGTTTTCTTTTTCTGTTAAAGAAAGTGTCTAAGCCTTCAAGAGATCCTGGTTATCAGTATCAGTGGTCTTTGCCTGGTTTGGATTCCCTGTTTTTATTTGTTTCAGATTTTTAGAGATACACGTGGCCTGTATAAGGCCAGCACGTGTGTACACGCCCTCTGACTCTACACAGATCGCATGCACACGCTTACTGTTGAGTTGTCAGTGGTGTGCCTATGAAGGATAGTTTTTGTTGAAGAAGAGGCAATCATCCTTTCCCTTGACAAGAGTTATACCTCTTAGGATCTTGAATCTCTGTCATAGCAGTCAGTAGCTTAGGTTAGATCTCAGCCATAGCTTTCTTTTTCATTTAGAAGTTTTCATAAAAAAAATTCTTTTGTAAGGTTTTTAGACAAGTGTGAGAGTCCTCTATTAAGTTGCTAGTTTGTGATTTTTTGAAGTGATTCTTTGCGATCTATGTTTAGGCCAGAAGTTTTTTTGGGTTTTGACTTGTTGATGTTTTTCCTTTTTGCTTTATAAGCATTCAGATAAAAAAAAAAATCCTTTATTTCTTTGTTTGGTTGAAAAGTGTTATTTTGCATTAAGTAACCAGGGAAAAGTCTTTTCTTTCATAAGTTCTTTGCAATTTACTTAGATCATAAGTAGCTCGTAGTCGAGTGAAATTCTGTTTTTAGTTTACTGTTCAAAAATCTTAGGAAATTGTTTAAATTTGAAAAGTTGTTTAAAATTTGCGTTAAGTGAAGTTTTTGTTTCCATCTTTCTTTTCATTTTTACTTTCGTCTTTCAAACATCACTAGTTTCACTTTCATAACCTTTGACATAAGACAAGCCATAAAATTAACGCTAAATCTAAAATTCATTAGACTTTTATGTTTGTAGGGTCAACCAATTAGCTCAGGATTAGGGCCTTGAATTAGGTTGGAGAGGAAACTCTTCAAGGCCATTAAAATCAAACATCGGAGTCTGAGTTAGGGGGTGTCCAAGTCCAGTATCGTGAAAGTTATCCGGGACCCCCCTCTAACACAAGGGTTAAACACGAGGTTGCGTGAGGAAAGGTAATGGAGATAACCCCTCCAAAGATGGACCAATCGTAGTGGAGAACACATATAGAGGGCTTGTCTTGGGATTCCGTCGATTGCATTTGCCACGGATCTTCGTGGGTCTCGAATCCGTTTGAGGTCCTCAGTTTTATTCTAGACCACCTACTTTTGATACCCTTGGTAGGTTTCGGGCTTGATACCCTGCTCATTGTGGTCTACCCAACTTTCGACTGTACCCGCTTGGTGACTGTTCACGCGCTGGGAACCTAGTTTCTCATCTTTTTAGGGACATACACAGGTGACTGCGGAGGTATACTGCGGTACCTAGGATAGACATCAGGCCACGCTTTGCAGAGTATACCTAGAGGGTGCTTCCATATTCGAGTTGCACTTGCACCGGTAATTTGCTCTAGTGTTGGTTGTTGTAACTGTTCTTCCAATTAGTTTAGTGTTTCCCTGTCTTATCTCATAGGGACTTTTTTAGAGTGTGTTGTTTTTGAATGACTAGAATGCCCTAGAGTGTCTTTGATCTTCTCACACAGTGGAGGATCACGAGCTCTGCCGGTCATGAAATCTTCTTGGCCTGCCGCTGGTTAGACTAGAGCCACCCCCGCCACCACTAAGGTGAAAGATAGACCAACAAGAGTCTTTTGAAGTGATCGGGTCACAAGAAATTGTGCCCGACCAACATCCAAAGGAATCAACCGTTTTAGACCTTGGAGCGAAAGCTTTTGGTCTAGCTGAAACCTCCACCACTGATATTTTGGCACCCACCATTGTATCGATTCATCCTTACGAGTGCCAGACAGTGTCGCACGCAAAAATGGAAACAAATGTTGTTACTCCTTCTAGGAATTCTTCAATCCCCACTACAGTTGTCACCACAGGCGAGTTTCCACCTCCCAACCCACCGTCACTGGTCCGAGCCACCATGGTCTCGACCACCTCTACATTGCATAGTGTTCTGATCCCATCTCTGGTGACATCCACAACCCCTTTCACACCAAGTGCGACAGGCCCTCCGTTCTCATACGGGATGCCTAGTTCAGGTACAAATCCTGTACTTTCCTACTCCACTTCACAGACTTCAGGTCTGGGGGAAAGGAGCTCTAACGCTCCTCTGCAAGGACACATGGGGGGGACTCCTGCTCCTTTTAATGCTTTCCCTTACGGGGGAGGTCGTACACCTCTTTCGTCCCCTTCCCTCGGTGGTACGCATCAACAATCCGTCAAGCCACCTGCACACCATCGTTTACTTGGAGCGGGGAGTCAAGGACCACCTTCGCACAATATGTCGGTAGGTTCAACACTGTTTTCTTTGTTCGGTGCATTTGGTAACAACGTTTTTTCATCAGCTACTTTCCCTCGTCCAGAATGTTGATCTGAGGTAATTCTTTTCACAATCAATGGAACCCCAGACAAAGCACTATGCCTATCCCCATGAGACCGACATGGGGCAACCCTTCCCAAATTCCTTCGAATGTAATGCATGCCCAACCATCTATGGCCTATTTTGGAAATGAGATGATGATGTCTCCTCACACGCAAAATCCATATGCTAGCCATGGCCATGGTTTTTACCAGAACCCAGGCCAACAACTGAACTTTTCCTGGCAACCTGGTGCCAGTCAAACTCCAGGCCCCTTTTTCCTTGGTTATCACCAACAACCCAAACTACCCTTCCTGGCAACCTTGCATTTGCCAGACTTGACAAGGTTGTTGAATGACCCTATTTGTCACGATCCGCGTTGGCCTCCTATGATGACGAAGTTGCCTTCAGACATCCCAAAGTTCGAAGCCAAGCCTAACAAAGATCCAGGAGATCATGTGACTACCTTCCATCTTTGGTGCTCATCTAACTCGTTGAAAGACGACTTCATACAGTTGTGATTGTTTCAATGTACTCTCATTAGGAGTGCTACAAAATGGTACATTGAGCTCGATCGCTCAAGATACTCTTCCTTCAGAGAATTGGCGATGGCTTTCCTAAGCCATTTCCAGTTACCTGTGAGATACGATGTTGTCACAGAATTGCTGGCCAATTTTTCACAGACAAAAGTGGACCATATCTCTGATCACATCCTAGAATGGAGACAACGAAAGAGTTTAATTAAGGTACCAGTCCCACTAGCATTCTTGCTCGAGTGGTTCCTTAAGTCTTTGGTCCCACAATTATCCAAAGACGTCGCGACATCGGGAGTATTTTCCGAAGAAGACACCATCATGAGAGCTCAACAACTTGAGCTAATCTAATCTCAGTCCAGTTTATTATATGAGATCTTTCCAGATGCACCACGTTCAATACTTGATAAAACCAGATAGAGATTTGGACCAAATGTCGATGGTATTGTTGGTTCAACACAAACAAAGCCTGTTGAGCAACTGACAAAGCAGTTGCAACAATTGTCTATACAACACACAACAACCAGCCAAACTACTACTTTTGTTGCGCCCCCTACCAAAACATCGAATGTACACACAGTGCAATCGACTAATCCAAAGGCCACCCAACAGCCTGAAGGAAAGAAAAAACAATGAAAGAAGGGTAAGGGGGATAAAAAACCTACCGATAATGCTGACAGGGACAACACTAAGAAACGAAAGGCGAGGTATCCATGCCACTTGTGCATGGAAGAGCACCTGACGCATCTATGTCCTCAACTTGCAGAAGCCCAAAAGTTTGTGACACAGCAACAGCCTGCTATGTTAACCAATCCATTTCAACATGGGCAAAATCTAACCCAAGCCTCTACAAGCACGGAAGGGGGCAGCCAAGGACCCTCTCCGTCTTCGAACAACCCCACATCCGTGAATGTATATATGGTGAAGAGTGATGCTTTTATATCAACTAGAGCGCATGACTATAATAAACCAAGCACTTCTGAGAAGAGCAAAGAAGCTGAACTCCCATCTCTTTCTCTACAGATTGAGAATACATTGGGAGAAACAATGACATGCATCCCCAAAGGTGCATTAAAAAAATCTTCTCATAACCCAAATGCAAGGGCTACCCAGAACTATTCTGTGGTGGAGGATTTATCACAAACCCCTTGTGCGATGTCCACTTTGGAGGTCCTCCAAAGTTTCCCTTCCCAGAGGAAATCATTTCTAACCGCTTTAGGATCTACCGAGACTTGTAATCCTGGTACAATCATGCTGGATACAACCGACTTAAAACCTTGTCTGCCTTACCACATAGCATTTCAGATAGCAATGGCTTATCCCACGAAAAATTTTACTCGAAATATCTTCCGCACGGTGGTTGATGAGGGCACCTCGGCATGCATTATGTCGTTGGCATGTTGGAAGGCCATTGGCCAGCCCATTTTGTCTCCGTCACCTACTCTCCTCACTGCTTTTGATGGTCATTCATTCCGACCACATGGTATCATTCCCTCTTTCCCCGTCCAGTTAGGAGGGAAGATTATGTGTGTCGAAGTAGAAGTATTCAACGCACCCTTCGACCATAACCTCTTGTTAGGAAGGAGTTGGACTTATGCCATGCAAGTTGTGGTTGCTACAGTTTTTAGGGTCTTGTTGTTTCCACACGAGGGTCGGATTGTGACCATCGATCAATTGTCCTTCTCCAGACCTGACCCTTCATTGGGGGCATCCACCGTCCTGATGATTGATAATCCTCAACCAGGCATAGTCAATGTAGGAGTTGTTTTGTGCCCATCTTTGATGGGTACCTTCAATTACCCACGCCTTCAAGTCAATATCAAGTTTATATCCAATCACCATAAGGTTGAGATCTTTCAAGTTTCATCATTCTGCATGACTTACTTCAACGATCCGTGCATACTTCCTTCCCCATCGGCCACGATGGATGGGACAGGGCACCCGGGCATGTCCATGCCCTTGTCTGTAGCTAAAGTAGTGTACTCTTTAGTCCAGCAAGCTTCAACCCACACTGCTCCAACTCCTGCACAAGAGTTAGATCCACTTCTAGAGCCTATTTGGGCTCAGGTTTCTCTTGCTTACACCGATTCGTTAGACTTGGTCTTTCCCTCTGATGAAGTAGTAATTGAAGCAATGACTAGTCCAGACAAACCCTGGGAAGATATTCATCACCGATCATACTTCCTCCCAGTGTTAAGCTGAATCGAAGTAGGAGAATTCACCCTGACTATGACGGGAGATCGGTCTTGTTCTATTAGACCATTAGCTACACACGAGGTCTACGCTGAGGGTAATATGGAAACCATCAATGAAACCATATTGATCAATATCTCCAGAACCCCTGGCGTTGTAGACAATGTTTTCCTTGGAGCATACTACTCCCCTAAGGAGATACCCGACATCGACCCACAAAGTGTCGATCATGAGCTAACTTTGTTGTTTTTCAAGCTCGCTTTGAGATCCGAAAGCAACATTCAGTGAGACTTCATTTATGTTTTTCGATCTCGTCCGGATTAACTGAGAAAAGTAACCTCTACGGGTCTTCTTTTAAGCCCTTTTCAGACCCTCTAAACATGAAAAGATTTTTGAGCGATCTTGTGGCCTTTCACGCTCATTAAACTGAAATTTGAAGTCACGTCTGTCCGGTGGTAGTTTACCTCTTTTTCTATCTGGACGGTCAACTGTACAAACAAAGGTATACTCTATGGAACTTCAGTTCTCTAGAAGAGTACCCTCAGGTATAATTTTACCCCTTTTTCAGGCCTGAGGGACTAAACTTATGAAAAAGGAACCCCCTCGGAGTCCATAGTTAAGCTCTTTTCAGACTCCCTAAAATTGAAAAGATCGTCGAGTGACCTTATTCTTTCACACTCGTTAAACTGGTCTAGAAGAACATTCCTGACAAAGTCCATAGTTAATCTTTTTTCAGACTCCTTAAAAATGAAAAAATGGCCGAGTGATCTTGTCTTTATCACACTCGTTAAAATGGTTTTGAACAGATGTCTTGTCGGTGCTAGTTTACCCCTTTTTCAAACTGACTAGACTACCTTCGAAAAAGATACCCTAATGGAGTCTCCTTTTACGGGTTTTTTTTCAGACTCTCTAAATATGAAAAACCACCGAGCTTACCTTCTCTGGGATTGTTAAACTTACATCAAAGGATGCTACCATTGTGTGTTTTTTTAATCTCATTTACATACCCGTGCCTTTGGCCTAATGTCAGCTCCATGTTGCTTTCAACTGAACCATCTAAAGCATGCCTTATACACAAGCCCTGTAACATTTTGCCTCTGCATCTTGACACCTTTGTCCCTTGGAGGATTTTTCCCGAGTGTCCTTTTCTTGCATATGTCCCTTTGCCCTGAGCATCCCTGTGTTCCATGCGCTTGGAACTAGTATGTTTGCGACAATCAATTATCCTTTGTAACGTAACATTCCTTTATTCTTTTTCCAAAATTATTGAAAAAGACAAAAAAAATCAAATATTCCCCAAAAAGAGGAAGGGAAAAGTATTTTCTTTATTGGCAGCATAATGAGTCGCCCTTGGATAAATCACATCTGTCCATTTGTTCATCAAACCCTGGGATTTAATATGACTTTAGGAAGTTGTTCTCACTACATAGAGTTGTGTCCTCCTCTATTTGGTTATTCTTCCAAACATGTGGAGAGTTTGCATTGCCTCCTGCCTTGTAAACTTATGTTAATTCCATGCTACCTGAGTCTCATCATTTGTCGTTCTATTGTCCAAGGGAATTTTTTCACCAAGCCTGAGTCGACCCTTCTGTAGTTTGCCTCTTGCCTTCATACCCGACCATCCTGAATATCCAATCAAGTCCTTGTTTGAAATCAATGAAGCCTTCAGTCTGATCATCAATATTATCTAGTCCATGACTGACGAGCCATCGAAGACCTTTGGGTAGTGTAGTCGTACACTCATATTACACTCCTACCTGAGTTTTGAAGATTTTGAAGTTGTTTCTTGAGCTCTGAAGACCTCATCTCTAGCCATCAGGCCGTATCAGCTTCTAGAATATGGATACTCTATATGTATATCTTTTTGATTTCGAGATGTAGCTCCACTGTGTATTGTTCACGGCTACTCTTTATATAGTTATATGACATGGATCTACGGTGTATTTGATTGGTAGCCATGATTCTATTTTATCCCGAGCATGGGTATACCCGCCTTGGTGAGACAAATTGTTATTTTGCAGACGGCGCCTCTCGGTTCCGATCCTTGGGCTCAATTATTCGGCACATCAATAAATATTGGTAATGTATTTCGGCCATCAGATGCTCTTCTGACCTCACACATTAGGGGGCATCTTTTATAACCATAAATTGCACCAGACATGCTTACCTAGCATTAGGCCATCTCAGATTCCTTCTTTTCCAAAACACTACTAAACAACTCTTCTTAAAAACCTCTTTTATAAGGGTCCACACACTCTACTCCATTACTACACACGTGTACACACTAGGTGACCTAAAATAGCATGTGTGTACCTACAAAATCATGAAGAAAGGAAAGTTTCCGACAGAACACACAACTTTGGGTGAGTTAACTGAAACTCACGGCCATGCATGGCTGAGGGTTCGACCAAATACCTAGCTCCTTCTAGCCTATAAAAGAAGGGGTAGGGATCCCATTTGGAAAAGGATAATGATAGTAAAGAAACTCTGCCCAATTGCACATTCCCATTGTCCCAACCCTTTAGCCATCCTTGTGCAAGGAGAGATACAGAGCAAAGAAGTTGGAGGAAATTTGAAGAGGAGCCTAGGATCAGGTTCGTGGAGTGGTGTCCAATCTCGACATTGTAAGTTGATTCATTCAAAGTAATAAAGAAATACTTTTCCCTTCCCACTTTATGAGTTCTTCATATTTTATTAAATATATGTTTGAATCTCTAACCCATTAGTCTATAGGTAAAATGCATGTGTAGTTTGTTGCTTGTTTTGTATGCAGGTCAGCCTTGGGAGGAGAGTTGCTAACAAGCGATCAAGCGTGAAGAAGGATCGACATCGAACGCCCAGAACAAGGTATGTTGGTCTAACCATGTATTTGCTGAAAAGAAATGGGGATTAAGTCTACGGACGAAGGTAGAAAGTAGGTTTCTTTTGGACATATCTGCATGCATAATATAACCCTATTTTCTAGTCCATAAGGGGATTTCCCACTCACAACAATGTTTTGCAAGATTTTCACAGATGATGGATCACTTAATACCTTTACATATGATTGCAAAAAGCCTTTGATTGTACTTACTTGGCCCGTGGAATGTATTTCGCTGGTATGATCCAATAGTGGAGGCATTTCATATTTGGGTGCTTCCTTGCTTTGTTTCATAGTTGAAGTCATCACAATATCTTCCTTCTGAAATTATTGTATGGGTTGCTTAAATATCTCCTTTTCCTTCTGCGCATCAAACTGCTTCCTTGGTTCGACGTTCTTTTTCACCCATTGATTTTGTGTTGGCGCTTGTCGAATAGTGTCATCCCCTATTTTATCTCCTCTATGAGTAACTATATTAATGTTCCATCCTTCATCCCTTGCTACAGAAGAAATACACTGAACATTCTGGTTGTTATGATTCCTCTGTTCCCAAATCTTTACTAGTAGTGTCGTACATTCTTTTGTATCATGGTCCGATGTGTGACAATACATACAATTTGTTGGTGGAAGTGGACATCCCATTATGTAATGTCCCGATTGTTGACAATTGTGACACACCACTGGTCCTCTACCTCGTCTGAAACCTCCTCTTGCTCGTCCTCCACCTCTGTAGCCTGCTCGATCTCCTCTCAGCACATTATACAGAGGCACCTTATTATACTTCACGGTATTGTACTAAGGTTGTGCCTTGTTGTATTGTGGTTGCGCGTTATTATATGGTTTCTACATAGTATTATATTGCTGCTACGCAGTGTTGTAAGGAGTTGGACCTTGATTAAACTGTGGTGCGGCTTGCCCAGTCATTATTTCTTCCTGCACCCTATATGCGTTGGATTTCCTTTCTCACATCAACTCCATAGTTCTACAATCTTTGTCATCATGGCCCACTGACTTGCAAAAGGTGCAATATGAGCTCTTTGGACTTGTCTGGTATTTTTGCATCATCGTGCAGTGATAAGGGTTGTGACCCAGTTTCTTGCAGATTTCACACCATAGTCCTCCTGCTGGTAGTGGATTTGGAATTCCTACTGCCATATACTACGTGAATGTTGGGCATTCGTTCTTGTGGTGTCCTTCCATCCTGCATGTGTTACACTAAATGACTTCTCATTTATCCCTGTTCTTATTGTGGTTCAGCTGAAACGTTAAGTTTTTCAATTCCTCCTTGAGTTATTTTGTTTGTTGATATTGATTTTCTTCCAGCTGTAAGGTTGCTTGCAGCGCTTCTGCCTACGTTTGTAACTTTTGTTGTCGCAAAGGGTATTTTAAGTGTGGTAAAAGTGAATTGAAAAATAAGTTTCTATGTTGCATCTTGGTCATGAGATACTTTAACTTTCCCTTCAGTCGCTTGAATCTATGATCAATCTCCCATATGGATTCTCTTGGTTTTTGTCTTATTTTGATCATCTCATTCATGTACCGATCTTCTGAGATTGACTTCTGGAACTCGTTTATCAGTAGCTTCTTAATGTATGCCAGTGTCCTTGTTGTCCTAGGGGAACAATTTGCGTCTAAACTCATGTACCATTCTAGTGTGTGTTCTCTTAGCGTAATAGCTAGTTGCACAAGTTTGGTATCTCCATTAGTGATTTGTTTCGCTTCCCAGATCTTTGCACAAATGAACAAATGTTTCTTAGGGTCTTCTGTTGCTTCTCCTCGAAATTCGGGTAACCTGATGGTGGGATCATGTCCTGCCATTTTGAATGCTAAACTATGACCCCCGTGTGGTGTAGATACCTGACTAGTGCCGCCTGAACTAGCTCCTCCAGTTGATGTTCATTGTGTAGATGTACTTCCTATTGTCTGAATGCTTCTTAACTTTAGTTGTCTAAATGGTGTTGTTCTCTTTGATGTATTAGTCACAAATGGGTTTATGGGTTCCACACTGACATTAATATGAATAGGATTGTTGCCTTCTCTTTCTGTTCTTGGACCTCTCGTATTCCTCTCATATGTTGCACGCAAGATTTCCTCAATCTGCTCCACAGACCGAAGATCCTCTATCTCTTCATCATCACTCGCCAAACCTTCCCTCGTGGCTATGACTCTCTTCTTGGTATTTATCTTGTATTGGTAGGGTACTCCACTAGGCGTCTTTCCACCTATCGCCATGATTTTCTTAATCTAGTCATCATCCATCATGATCGGGTCCAAGGGTTCTTCCTTCTTTCCCTTATCATTTCCTCCTTCCATTTCTCCTCTCTCTTTCAGTGCTTCCCCCCTTCCCCCATGCACGCGGGGAAATTTATATGTTTGATTCCATTGTCATTACACCTTTGTTATATAGCAATATCTTAATCGAAGTATAGAGTGATCGAATGTACCTTCCTTGAGGTCCCCATAGAAACTATTTCTCTTTTGTGCTGTACGACTTCGCTATGTCTACTACAAACTCTGTGGTAACACCTACCATAATACTATCAAGCCAAAAGTCCATTGCGTGGGTGTACTTGTTGTTCACCTGCTAAAGCTACTCAATCTATACCAGGGTCCACTCTAGCTGTCGAATCTGGTTCATTGCATGGTTATCCTTCAACCTTAGTATCCACTCCTGTAATAGATGTGGAAAATCACAGAAAAAGACTTCGTGTAAATTAATAAACATGTATTTCTTAAGATATTTGCGAGGTGTTAGACTAGGGTTTCTATTTTATTTTTGTGCAAACTCTAGCTTCTTAGTTCTTATCCAAGTTTCGATCTCTGCTTTTGTGGGATTCCACGGCCTTGACATTCCCTCCTAATGGCTCATTGGTCTCTTCCCTAAACTTTTCTTAATCTGCTTCCAATAGATCTTTGAGTTATCTTCTCTACTCAATCCTCTCATGTTCCTACCAATAGAAACAAAACCATTTGTTGGTTACTTCTCTCCTATACTGTCTAAGTTTATTGACCCAGGGTTCATGTCTATTCAGGTTTCCAACAAAGCCTCTAAAACTACTGGCCCTCCTAGTAAACCAGAAGGCAACGCAACACACATAATGCATTGCACAGTCTCACCCGAGATAGCTTTAATGGGAGGTTGTAATACTCATGTGTTTACAACCTAGGATTGAGTGTGAGATACGTGAGAGAAATATTACCATTATTATGACTTGTAAATGCAACATACTTTTATTCACGATTTATGCAGTAGATCCACATGATTATTCCTCCAGTTTCATAAAAACACTTAAACAGACGATATAACAACTCATTCATTCAAAATAATAATAATTTCTTTAGACAACAAGATATATGCTTACATTCATCACACAACCCAGATGTTACCGTGGTTCACCCCCTCCTAGGACTACATCCACAAAGATTTGGTTCTCATCTCTTTTATTATATTATGTTCGTATCTACAACACTGCGCACTTACAACTCTTCTCAGTCGGGTGAGATCTATATGAGGTGGACTAGATCACACCAGGCTCCACAACCTATGATCTAACCCTCAAGATCTACCCTCCCTTGTCCTCTCTAGCTCAACAACTTATACAAAATAGGTCTCACAGAAAAATAGTACATATCGCATCAACTCATGCATCAAATGAAATGAACCACACAAAATCCAACCCTCTATGATACCTACGTATTGCTATTTATACATTTCGGTCTCTTCGGTCGTTTACAATACCTTACCAAAACCCTAACCCTATCGTCGTTAGGTCTTCCTCCCATACGTGCATGTTGTTCTTCCTTCCAGCTGTTGCTTTCCCTTGCATGCGCACGTGTTGTTTTCTCTTCCAACTGTCGCTTTTCTCGTGCATGCTTTCTTTCCCAAAAACACCATGCTTTTCCACTTTGGCCTAACTCCAACAATCTCCTATTCTTGTACTTATTCATTTTGTTTCTTTCAAGATCTCTGATAAACTGACATATTTGTGATCATCCATTACTTCTTTTAATTGTACCAACAGAGTATGATCTTTCTCTGATTCTTTCACTTTATGATTCTCTAACATGCTCTTATTCTCTTGACTCATGTTCATTTGTTCAACTTTAGCAATCATCTTTGGACCGTCTTCAACTTCATGACCAACAAATTTACAATAGAGACAAATAGGACCTGCACTAGGGCATTCCTTAGCAAGATGTCCCGGTCTTCTGCAGTTATAACATAATTTGAATCCTCTCTTTCTCTTGTATGTTCCCCAACTTCTTCTGTACTGTGCACTAGGATCACCGTGTTGGACCTGCAATCTACAAAAATTATTTCTAGGTTCTTGCATCCACTTGTTAGTCCAAAAATTCTTTCTATGAATAACATATATTTCTAGGAATAACATATATTTCTCTATTTATATCAATTTTATTCACATCAACTCTTTCTTATAACTGTACCCTAGATTTCAGAGTAGGAAAAAATCTATCAAACATACCTAGATTCATGCTTTTGAAGCAAAAATTTCCACGTATCTTACTCTAAAAAGATTTACCTCTTTCAAGATCTTACCTCTTTTTCTTCAGATCGGGTTTCTTTCTTAGCACAGAGCTTCAGAAGTCAGGTAGAATAATGTGCCCTACAACAATATATCTACGCACAAAGCTTATCTTTTCTTTCAGTTCTCAACAATCACAGTTTCAAGTCCCGACAATGGAACCATTTGTTGGCACAGGGGCAGACCCAAGGTTCAATGCTTCAACAGTGCACCAACAAAACCCTAACTACCAGCCCTTTCGGCAACACCTACGAAGCAGGCGAAGTCTCACCCGAGGTAGAGGCAGAGGGGATTACAAGACTCAAGTGTCTGTAACCAAGATGGGACACAGATCTGTGATTACAAAACCTCATAGAGTACTTAGGAATAACACACATTCATTCATTATATTTATTCACATTGCAGATCAAACCCCAAGTACAAATCGACGTAGTAACAATGACAAAATATACATTGCACTTAGCATCAGAAGTTAGATCTAACATATTCAACATAGACAAATAATTAAGCATTCATATATCAATCTATCATTCATGATAATCAATGCACTAAGAAGATCTACAACATAAATATCATAACACAAAGAAAACCATCAACACATGATATATGTGGTTCACCCCAATGTGGGGCTACATCCACCAACTGCTTATTCTTCTTTATTAGTATTCAATCTCTTACATTCCTTTGCTCCTATGCACCAAGCCATAGAACCAAGCTTCGCATCGGAAAGGTGATCTGTGCATTACGCACCCGATCCACCTTCCCAAAATTAGGTCAAGGCACAGAGACAACTCCTCTATGAGGCATAGATCCTTACATACATAGTTTGTTGCACAAAGAAACTCAGAACTACTTGCCTCTTGCACTTAGCTAGACACTGCTTACTTCTTTATTTCTACCTTACAATCTTTTTGTAGTGTACCCTTCACTACCCAGGTTTCCCAACCTCTCAGTTTACCATTCATTACATGGAATTATAAGCAAATGCATTTAACACATTTAAACACACTTAAAACTCAGAGTAAAATATATGGGTACTGCTATAATTAAATGTTCCATAGCATTCATCATTAATTCATTTACACAGCGGAAAACATGATAATATAA
>ML781598.1:228054-251844 GCA_009831015.1 Picea engelmannii | reverse complement strand
GGGACCGAGCTCCACCCCAGGACAAGGAATCTAGACTCAGGCTGAGGTTACAGGGAAGATAGCACATACACATTCACCAAGAAGAAGCTCTCCCAGGAATCTCCCACGCTCACTGCACACCGACCCTCATTCCCCACATGCCTATTCCACCCCAGGAGAGTGCACCTTCTATGTCACCTAGACAGTCCTTCAGCTACCAGTCTCCCTTACCTTGGGTTACAGGAATAGACCGGATCAGAATTCTCTGGGCTCTATGGCAGCTACAGGGATTCCTTCCAGGAGTCCTCTTCTCCCTCTGCGCACTCCCTCACCTGGAGGGGTCGCTCACAGGCCAAAAGGCCTCACGCAGTCCAGTTCTGCGCATTCACAACAATCCACAGGAAACACAGACAATACTTCCAACAACGGCTTGGCAATCACAGAATGATCTCACGGAGATGATTTCGGAGCAGGCTTCACGCACAGGCTAGTTCAATTTTCTCGAACCACCAGGGATTCTTCCACTCGAGTTCAACACAGGGAATTCTGGTTCAGGGAATACGCACTCGGGATTGTCTGGGACAGATACAGACTCCTAGCTCTGGACAGGGTAATACCTGGTTTTCCTCAGGCAAAAGCAGCTTAACGGGTTCAGAGATGAATCAAGATATCCGGTAGAGGTCGTACGGTTCCACGCACAGAGGTTTGGTTCAGAATGGAGGAGAGCGTCCCCCCCCCCCCACGGTTCAGTTCAAGGCTTTTATTTGCATGCAGCAGGGATGACACTTGTCACCCTGGAAATTGCATGCCTACCACAGCGTGCATCCCCTTTGAACGTTCCTTCCTTTGCCAGGAACTTAGGATAAACAAAAATGCACATGTCTTTTTTCTGGGAATAATATTAAAATATTATTTCCCAGGCTTAAGCCCCTAGTCTTAGCACTCATCCCTTTTCCCACCTTTTAGCCCCTAGTTCCTTGCCCATTCTGTGGACGCTCAGTCCTCCATCACTCATTCATCATGGTCGGTCTGCACTGGCGGTATTTATATTTTATTAATTGACCTGCATACATACAAGTACATCCACAGGCTCCTAGCCTTCAACACTTAGGCTCCCTGGCCTAACAAAACACATAAGCCTACCGCTTATACAAAACTTGGCTCACCAGCCTATAGAACATATTTACAATTCTTTGCATATAACATGATCTGTAACGGGGCTCGGCCTTGGGGACACTACACTTTTCTTATTTATACTTTTACATTCCTTACAAAAAGGCCTATTCATGGGTAACCCCATGGGCCGAAATCCCCTAACCCATTACATAAACCCTAATGAACCCCTTGTTGGGTCCAAAAAACAAGTGAGATCCTGTGATTTCAGCTCTGTCTGGGTGCTCCATCTTCAACCAGCCCGTCGATGTCCAAAAACTGGTCAATCCTGACCAACGTTTTCTCAAAACTTGGTCGAGGGCCAACAACTGTACTTATGGTTTATTCTGTGAATACTATAGACTGTTGGATTTTTAAATAAGATGAATGGATTTTATTGTTTTGTAGTCGTGCATTGGTTTATTGGTTTAAAACATGTCGGTCAACTTGGGGTTTTACTCTGGTTCTCTGTGGAAAATTATGATAATAGTGTAACAAGCTCTGAGTTTTGGTGCCTGGGTTTTACTACCAGTATTGGTCTTGAATTCTTGTCACTCCTTTTCATCTCGATCGTGGTTATGTCTCAATCCTCCCGGTTGTAATACAAATTGTTAGGAGTTGTACTATTCGTTCTTTTTTTTGACTGAGCTCAAGCGTTATTTTTTCATGGCATTGCCTTCACTATCATTGTGTTGGAAGCATTACATAGTCGAGTTTTCATTGCCCATAAATTTTAATGGAAGCATGTATATGTGTTGAGTTGGCCATGGATTGCATTTGGGCATTCTCTCCATAGTATTCTAAGAATTTGTTTCCTCTCGTCTCTGCTAGAGTGGCTAACTGTTATGCTTTGGTAACCCTCACGGTCAACTTTTTAAAGGTTAAAAACGTTTGTGGTTTAATTTGGAAAGGACATAAGCTCTCTATTTCTTCAAATATTATTCCTTGATTAGTTGTTGTTACTTCTTTGTGACAACTTGTTTTGAAAAAAAGGCATGGGCTCTCTATGTTTTCAAAGACTCTTCCTTGATTGAGCCATCTCTTGTACCTATCTGTAATAAAGTTTTTAAAAGAGCATGAAATGTTTGTGTCTCAGAGACTATCTCATGTGGTCAAGCTATTTTCTCTTACCTCCATTGATGTTTTAAACCCTAAACACGATCTTGGCCTCGTCAAGGTTTAAAAGACACATGTGTGTGCTTGGTTCTGTTTTCTCAGGCACATCTTGGTTTTGTTTCTCCTTAGACACTATTTGACTCTATCTTTTGTTGGGAATTTTCTTTTGAAGGAAGTCTATACATGTTTAATGTACACGAATATTAGGCTCAGAGTTACATGTTTTTTTGGTTAAATGTTATTGTTGAATCAAGACTTGTGTTGATTATATGAATGAACACCTCTGTGTGATTGAATCGGGGCCCTATTATGACTTTTGATGACAGTGGATTGTGTCAATCAGTGTTGGAAATTCGACAGTGGAGGTTAATATTGTGCTTATTTTTATTCGATTTTAAGAAATAAATATGGGAGGTGGATGGTTGGAATCACTGTGCATATTATTTTATTTTTTTAAAGGGAAAAGGTTTAGCATTGGAATATAAAATATTGTGGCTCGAATGGTTATAATGTTATTGTAAATTGGCAATGATGTTATTATGTTGTTGCATAGATATTGTATAAGATGTGAAGGTTGTTATAATCGAAGTATTTTGGGCATATGAATTGTCTTTTATTTGAGGTCAACAAGCATTTTGTCTGTAATCAAGGAACAGTTAAATGATTTTGGTTTTAAAGTGGATGCTTATTGGATTGTCGGTTTAAACAGAGTTATGGTTTTTGTTTGATTTAATTTATTTTTTATGAACAATATACGTATTATTCCCTCTCATACTATCACTTTTTCACTCATTATACCCACTTCACGATCCCAATTTAATTTTTTTCACGCCCTATTCTATAAAATAAATTAAAAACCCTGTATGGCAGTGGCAAAAGATATGACACATAAATAGGTGGCAAGTGATATATTTTGGTATTGATTGCACAGTTATTTATTTAATGAATTGTTGAGAAATACTTGTGTTTTTTCCCTATCATACTAGCAATTTTTCTCTCATTATAATCCCTCTAGATGTCCCATGAACCCTATTTCATCCCCTGCTCACTAGGAAATTATTAAATAATTTATTATGGATTGAATTGCATAGGTCTTATGTCAATTTCTAAGCCAAACTTTGTTTCATATTAACAGAATGTCATGTATGTTCTGTTAAGGGATAGTTACTAATGAATTTCTACATATAGGATGAGTTTCTTCAGTGGAGGCAGTCATGGAAGAAACAATAGAGGAAGAGGTAATTGGAACAGAGGGCCTAGAAGGCCTAGATTCTCAATTCATTTTGATGTTGACCCCCGGGATTTGAACTAGTTGTTTCAAGCTAGGTTCTTCAATTGGATTGGGCAAGGGATAGTTTAGCCTAGACTAGAGAGGCCTCTCTTCCAGCCTCAAAATATCCCTGGTATTTGTGTGCCTCCTCATGTATCTATGGAACCAGGAGTTCATGAAAATGATGGATGGCGGGATATTGTCAATCCAGCAGTCTCCCACCATTGTGGTTGGTTTAACTTGTCATTGCCTCCTCCTCCTCCAGCTATAAATCCTAATGTTCAAATTGCCCTTGTACATTCACATGTTCAGTCCTCTCATGCTAGAAAATGGCTTTAAAATGATGTTCCCCATGTACAAGAAAAAGGTAAAGTTGTTTCCTACCCTTCATCTCCTTCAAATGACTCATCAAAATCATTTTCCTCCCATATGCATCTTAAGGATGATTGCTCCCATGTTATTAGTGAGATTAAGCCTCAAGGTTTGAATCAACCTAAGGCTAATTCTGGCAAGTCCAAAGGGGACAACGGTGATAGAAGAAGGATTGCCTCTCAAAGTGGAAAATATAGATTTTAATTTATGTGTTTATGGTTGAGTTGTTGAAGACAATGGTCTACAAAACGTTTTGGACAACAGGTGAGTTTTTTTGGGATAATGTGGTTATTTACATGTTTTGGATATGATTTGAATTATTTCTGATATTTAATATTCAAATTTTGGAAATATTTATGGGAGTTACAAGGAGACATGTGTTTAAATGGTTATCTAATTCTGTTTATTTTTGTAAAGAATAAAAGAAGGGAGTCACAAGGGATCCCACCTACTTAGTTATTATTAAATAATGACCCTTAACTATTATTATTATTACTTCCCTAAACTAAAATTAGTTAATTTTAATTAACTTAACTAAAGGAAGTAGTTGATCTACTTAAACTGATTTGAAATGCATAAAATCCAAATGAGAAGGAAAAACAAAGGGAGGATAGAAGGAGAAAACAATACTAAGGTTTTCTCTTTTGTTTTCATGAGATAGTTCAGTTTTCATTCATTCTTGATTTCATTAAAGGCCTAATTCTCTTTTTGATAGCAGGGTCCTATTGTAGAAAGAAAGGTTCAAAGTTGAACCATATCATTCAGATGCGTGTTTCAGAGGTGTTGATCTATCTTTGACACTCTGTGTATACTTGTTTGTTTATGGATTAAGTTTCGTAATTGATAAAGGATATTGTGTAGAATCAAATTGGCAGCAGTCTGTGGTAAGCTGATCCATATTTTAAAGTTCAGTTTTTACTTCTTGTCGGAGTCCTTTTGTATGGTTTCCATCGGGGATATCTACATTTGACTTTATTCCATGCCCTCACAAAGATTTTGTAAAGAGAAAGATACTTTGATTTCTTGGAATGAAATAAAGCAATTTTTGTTCTGTCTCATTTGTGTGTATTTTTGACTTGGTTACTTTTTCTTTTGATATCCACATTTACTTTCTGTAATCTGTATATTTTCATAAAATTATATAAAAATTTCATATTTTGCAACAATATTTTCATTTAAAAAATCAGCCTAAGCCCTTGTAATTAATACTTGTGGATTGGGAAATATTTTCTTAGGCTATAAAACATAGGGTGATATTCCTAACTATCTTGTCTCAGCCAGGAAGGATTCGAAAATGCTTGAGTAAGATAATTCATATATTTTCCTCAACAAGTCTCTCAAGAGGTATATGATATTAATGTATCTTTTTGTAAAAGAGAAAATGAACCAATACGTATTTTTAATAATAAAACATTACACCTCTTCATTTAATTAACACAAATGTTGAATTTTATGTTTATTAATTGATTTTAATTTAAAAAGAGATCAAAATCAGATAATTATTTTTGTACGAAAATTCTAGAGCGACGAAAACAAATTTAAAATTATACGACATGGGTTTTGCGCAGAACATGCCCAATTAGCCGACAATGGGAAGTTTCCCCATAAAATGTGTGAGGTGGATGGTGCATAAGGTTCTTTGAAGGAAACTTGCTGATATTTTTATACAAGATCCTTGACACCTATTGTATTCTATTGAAGCACCAGATTTGACCCTTTCTTCTTGTATTTGGAGAACATAAACTTATTTTTGAGGTTCCATTGTAAAGGTATTCCAATGATATCTGTTAGCGATTAAAATGCACTAGTATTTCGATGACTTTTCTCAACATCCTTCATTTGATATATCGTTTTCTTTAGTCTCTTGGCCAATGTCATACTCGCATCTCTTCATGAAAACTCTCGTTGATGGCTTTTACCTGTTTTCCAAATCATTGTCAGTTATTACTTGAAACCCTAGTTTTTGCCTTTTTCAAACAAAATATAATTTTTGTGGTGTGTGTGCACTAAGTGATCTATGGCCTAAGTATAAACCTAAGCTACATTAATTATATGACAAACTCCAAGTCATATTAAGGTCTAATCCTAATCTAGCCTATCAGGTTTATGACTTTTTATAAAAGATCTAAGATTTAGACTCTTATCAAAAGGTTGGGGACCTGCAAGCTATTTCCCAACTCAAGCCATAAGCCTAGTGCACCAAGTCAGGAATCAAGACAAAGCTCAAGTCCACATGTCACAAATCCATACAAAATCACAAGGTCATTCTCATATAGAGTCAAACAACAGGTTAAAGCTACCCAAGTCGACACACAAGTGTCGAGCCCACATACCAAACAACACATCAAAGCCATGGGTAAATTCTCAATTTGTTTTATATGACAAATTGCTAGATCAAGACACAAGTAAATACACAAAGCCCAACACAATTTCCAAGCCCGACACCACTCGTTCCATCAGTTGATAGGTGCCCGAAATTTTGCAGATGGCATTTTGAAATTCAATTGCTAGTAGATTTAAAGGTATATCATGCTACACGATCTTACAGGTGTCTTGTGATTGATAATAGTTTAGTTTTGGAGCGGGCCACAAACAGGTGAAGAGGGGTGCTATTTTAATAAATAAATTGCTCTGATCATCATTAAAATAACAACAGAAAAATCAAAATGGCGTTTGCAGCAGGTGTGGTATTTGCATGGAAGTGATGTGTTACAACAAGGTTTCAATTGAACATGCAAATGCTTATGTGCCAAGCTTAAGGGAGGTGTTCGAAATAAATGATAAAGGTTGGGGCGTGTGGTCTTGGGATCCAATTCCTGCATGCAGATTTGTTTGTGAATACATTGGTTTGGGCAAAGGAAGTTAGTTGTGATGTTGAGGAAATAAAAGACTTTGAATTAAATTTTTGTGATATCCCATCTAGCTGCTCAGGAGGAGCACGGTATGAATTTATCTATTCTAGAAGGATTAACAATCTTGCTTCATGTTTTTATGCATTAACAACTCTTTTGGAGAGTTGTAGTCCCTCAGCAGATCTATCAAATGAGTCATGCATAAAGATGGTTGACTTATTTGATAATGAAGAGGTAGGGTCAAATTCAGCCTAAGGAGCAAGGACACCCATGATGAAAAGGATTACAAAATGTCTGACTCATAGATTTCTAGAGGAAGAAAGGCATCGTGATCAAACATAATGCAAATCAACATTATGCAACAATCACTATAACATCCTTTATTTTTAAGGAAGTTGCAAATATGAATCATCTTTCAACTCAGGACTTTGTTGTGAGGAATGATATAAGGTATGGCTCTCCAATTGGTACTATATTGGCATCAAGTGTTGGTATTCACACTCTGGATTGTGACATTCCCCAAATTTCTATGCACAGTGTACACTAGCATTTTAAGGCATTCTGTCAAACTCTTTCTGTTGTAGCTGGGTGATCCATGTTAGAACCATTCAAATGCATCTATGCTCTAGTATTCTGATCACAGAAGCAACTCATGTGATGGGGAAAATTTCTCATGGTTCCATAAGAAGAAAACTCAGAAATTTCATTTGTACATAATAACATATTTGTTGTTTGCAATAAGACTGTGGCTTCTTATCCTTTTGAGGAAACTCTTAGGGATGGTAAGAGATCTATTTGAGTAAGAAGATGCATGTAAAGGAACACTGAGTTTTTGGTAAAACAACAGTTTTGAATATGAAGGGTTTCTTTTTGGCCAAAGACAGAGCTTTCACCAGCACAAAAGGCAAGATCCGAAGAGTTTGATACTTTTTTCTAGATGGTAGGGTATTACTCAACTATGGGGAATGCATCTCCATATTTGCAGGCATATAATCATTATCAGGTTGAGCATTTCTAGGAAACAAAAGATACAGGTGCCATGGAACCAGACAACTACAAAACTTTCGAAGATTATACAAGATCCAGTGTGCTAAATTTAGCCTATTCTACATTAGTTGATTTTTGCAACAGTCCAGAGGACATGTACAGATAGTAGCAAAGACATGAATACAACATCATGCAACATCATAGGATAGGACTTCAATGTTGATTAAGATTGGGTAAGTTTCATATGAAGGCATTGAAGGAAACAGAATTGGGAGCATAGTTGTAGAATCAAGATGTACAGTAAAGGGGCATCTGATCATAGATTGGAAACAAATACATAGACATTAAAGCAATGGTCATTTTCTGATGGCTAGGATCATTTTACTTTGCTAGGAGACCTCTATCACTTGATGCACATTTACTACCCATGGAATTTCCAGAAATCAGATCCATAATCGCCAGGCCAGATCAAGAACATCGTAAGGTGAATTAGCTGGTGAAACTACAGAAAGAAATTTTTGGAAAGATAAGCTGGAGCAAAGCGATTTTGGAGTATTTGAAAAGGTATGGGAGCATCGAATGATTAACCACCAAATCAAGAAACAATCAGCATCAAATATTCGTGGAGATTTTGGGACCAAATGTTAAATTGGTCAACTAAATTTTTGGTTATGGTTATTGAAAGATTCCAACTACAGAAAACATGTGTCTTTACCCCCCATGACACAACAAAGTCCTAAAAGTAATGAAGAACAGATGTCAAAGATCAACAAAAAGATAGTTCGAGTCCTAGGAACTAGTCTTTTGATTATTGTATTTGGTTAGTTTTAGTTTCTATATTTAGATATACAAATCCAAGTTTTCAGTATCTAAAAACTGATTGTAAAGGCTATAAATGCCTATCTTTTTAATATATAGGGGTTCAATCCTGGATACATTTGGCTCATGTACTAAGACTCTTATCTTGATAATAGAATCACAGTCTTCTTTTGTTGCCAATGTCAGATTTGTTTATGCACTTCATTATTCTGTACTTTATTTCAGTTTAGCTCAGCTTCTAAGAACTGTTATCTTCTTATTAAGCTCATGAACTTGAATTAAAGGAATTATTACTATCTTGTATGACCCTACACACTATTGTACTTGGTTATCTATACTAGTATTCTTCATACCTTATTCCAATTACTCTGTCTAATTATTGAATTCTAAAAGCACTGTCTTATTCGAATGCATGATAAGTTGTTCTTCTCATTATCCATTGAGTTATCCCATTGATCCAAGCATACATTTTATTACATTTCTTAAGTTACCAAGCATCTTTGGCCTACAACCCTAAAGAGTTTCTTGGAGTGATAACAAATTGGCGCCGTTTCCGGGGAAAGAATATTGAAGCTCAGCTTCCTTGGGAGACGACATTAGATCTACTCCTTGATGATAGACAAGGATTAGACATCATTTGGTTATAATAATCTATCTGGCGACTCCAAGAAAGATGAATTCAGTGGCAACTCAATTGTTCAGAAATATGTTGGTGACTCCACTGGTATGACATGAACCAGATCTTTGCTAAGAGGTATGCATTCTGTGATTTTTCAAAAATTGTTGGTTTCCCTAATCCAGTGCCTAGTAGAGAAGAATGGGAAAACAATATTCCCAGATTTCGAGGAGAAGAGTGGGAAGTTCTAGCTGAACATTTGCTGGACTTTCATGATTACATGCATCGATTGCAAGTTGTGCATGAGGATGTTCAGATCAGGCTATTCCATTTTTCATTAGAAGGGATTGCTCGTGATTGGTACCGGTCTCTGCCTATTACTAGTATCAGCTCTTTAGCTGATTTTCATGCTGCCTTCCATGTGTTTTGTAAAGGCATGTTTTCAGATGACTTTCTATTTCCTGAATGTTGTCATGAGTTTAATTTGTTGAATAAAAATCCAAATATTCAAGAAGACTTTGTTGTAGCAGAAGACATCTCTAATCATGATCAAGAGTTTGCTGATCCACATTTTGACAATCATGATGATGTTTTTGACCTTGTATTGAACGCGTCAATTAAAGATGGTTGTCGCCAAGATCAAGAGGTATTGAATGATTGTAATAACACATAAACATCTGACATTATATCAGATGTATCTACTACTTTAGATATTCATGAAAATCAACATATCCCTTTTGAAGGTTTTGAGGTCAAAGAGAAAATATATATATCAGCAGGAAGAATTAGCAGATCAGCAAGTAACAGTTTCAGATCTGTAGTAAATGATGAGGGCATCCTACAGTTTCAATATTTGCAGCGACTAGAAGTTTGCAGCAGTTATGAAGAGGAAGATGATGAGCATACAATTTTAGATCAGCGGTTGGCCATGCATTTTTCTCCGACAAAGGTTGAGCAGTCCACATTCATCATTGAGATCAGGGAGGGCAGCCAACAACAACATTTCTTTTTACAGTCAGAACAAAAGCTTGAAGAGGTATTCCTTTACTATTTTATTGATCCTATTGCCGATTTTCTGGAATCATTGAGAAGTATAAAGATCAAGATATTCTTGTCAGATGAAGGTTGCTTCTATCATTTTTTCTGAACACATCTATGTTGGCTACGCATTCTTTTATTTTTGGGATCAAGATCAAGAATTTTGTCAGAAAATAAATTTCTTACATGGCTTCATTGGAAGCATGAGTTTACTTGATTAAGAAGCAGTGCAAAGTGTTAATGTAGGAATAGGCAGAAGAATAAGCTCGCCATATGAGAAGCTAGGTTGTTTTCAGTTACTGGTTGAATAAGCAGAGCAAGCTACAGGTTTTCGAAGATCAGTTTCACAAGCCATATGACTCCATGCCCAATGCTAAAGGCGACTGGAACTACTAGGTTCTTGTAAACCTCGCAGGGAGGTCTCCATCCCAGTTGGAGCCAGTTGTTAGCGATCAAAATGCACTGGTATTTTGATGACTGTTCTCATCATCCTTCATTTGATATATCATTTTCTTCAGTCTCTTGGCCAGTGCCATACTCCCATATCTTCATTAAAACTCTCGTTGATGGCTTTTACCTATTTTCCAAATCATTGTCAGTTATTACTTGAAACCCTAGTTTTTTCCTTTTTCAAACAAAATATAATTTTTGTGGTGTGTGTGCACTAAGTGATCTATGGCCTAAGTATAAACCTAAGCTACATTAATTATATGACAAACTCCAAGTCATATTAAGGTCTAAGCCTAATCCAGCCTATCGGGTTTATGACGTTTTATAAAAGATCTAAGCTTTAGACTCTTATCAAAAGGTTGGGGACCTGCAAGCTATTTCCCAACTCAAGCCATAAGCCTAGTGCACCAAGTCAGGAGTCAAGGCAAAGATCAAGTCCACATGTCACAAATCCATACAAAATCACAAGGTCATTCTCATACCGAGTCAAACAACAGGTTAAAGCTACCCAAGTCGACACACAAGTGTTGAGCCCACATACCAAACAACACATCAAAGCCACGGGTAAATTCTCAGTTTGTTTTGTATGCCAAATCACCAGATCAAGACACAAGTAAATACACAAAGCCCAACACAATTTCCAAGCCTGACACCACTCGTTCCATCAGTTGATAGGTGCCCGAAATTTTGCAGATGGCGTTTTGAAGTTCGATTGTTGGTATATTTAAAGGTATATCATGCTACACAATTTTAAAGGTGTCTTGTGATTGATAATAGTTCAGTTTTGGAGAGGGCCATAAACAACATCCACGAACAGGTGAAGAGGGGCGCTATTTTAATAAATAAATTGCTCTGATCATCATTAAAATAACAACAGAAAAATCAAAATGGCATTTTCAACAGGTGTGGTATTTGCATGGAAGTGATGCATTACAACAATGTTTCAATTGAACACATATATGCTTATGTGCCAAGCTTAAGGGAGGTGTTCGAAATAAATGATAAAGTTTGGGGCGTGTGGTCTTGGGATCCAATTCCCGCATGCAAATTTGTTTGTGAATACACCGGTTTGGGCAGAGGAACTTAGCTTTGATGTGGAGGAAATAACAGATTTTGAATTAAATGTTTGTGATATCCCATCTAGCTACTCAGGAGGAGCATGGTATGAATTTATCTATTCTAGAAGGATTAATAATCTTGCTTCATGTTTTTATGCATTAACAACTCTTTTGGAGAGTTGTAGTCCCTCAACAGATCTATCAAATGAGTCCTGCATAAAGATGGTTTCCTTATTTGATAATGAAGAGGTAGGTTCAAATTCAGCCTAAGCAGCAGGGACACCCATGATGAAAAGGATTACAAAATGTCTGCCTCATAGATTTCTAGAGGAAGAAAGGCATCGTGATCAAACATAATGCAAATCAACATTATGCAACAATCACTATAACATTCTTTCTTTTTAAGGAAGTTGCAAATATGAATCATCTTTCAACTCAGGACTTTGTTGTGAGGAATGACATAAGGTATGGCTCTCCAATTGGTCCTATATTGGCATCAAGTGTTGGTATTCGCACTCTAGATTGTGACATTCCCCAAATTTCTATGCATAGTGTGCACTATCATTTTAAGGAATTCTGTCAAACTCTTTCTGCTGTAGATGGGTGCTCCATGTTAGAACCATTCAAATGCATCTACGCTCCTATATTCTAATCACAGAAGCAACACGTGTGATGGGGAACATTTCTCATTGTTCCATAAGAAGAAAATCTAGAAATTTCATTTGTACATAATAACACAATTGTTGTTTGCCTTAAGATTGTGCTTCTTATCCTTTTGAGGAAACTCTTGGGGATGGTAAGAGATCTGTTTGAGTAATAATATGCATGTAAAGGAACACTGAGTATTTGGTAAAACACCAGTTTTGAATATGAAAGGTTTCTTTTTGGCCAAAGACAGATCTTTCACCAGCGCAAAAGGCAAGATCAGAAGAGTTTGATCCTTTTTTCTAGATGGCAGGGTATTACTCAACTATGGGGAATACATATCCATATTTGTAGGCATATAATCATTATGAGGTTGAGAATTTCCAGGAAACAAAAGATACAGATGCCAGGGAACCAGACAACTACAGAACTTTCGAAGATTATACAAGATCCAGTGTGCTAAATTTAGCCTATTCTACATTAGTTGATTTTTACAACAGTCCAGAGGACATCTACAGATAGAAGAAAAGACATGAATACAACATCATGCAACATCATATTCCAGAACTTCAATGTTGATTAATATTGGGTAAGTTTCATATGAAAGCATTGAAGGAAACAGAATTGGGAGCATAGTTGCAGAATCAAGATGTACAGTAAAGGGGCATCTGATCACAGATTGGAACCAAATACATAGACATTAAAGAAATGGTCATTTTCTGATGGCTGGGCTCATTTTACTTTGCCAGGAGACCTCTATCACTTGATGCACATTTACTACCCATGGAATTTCCAGAAATCAGATCCATAATCGCCAGTCCAGATCAAGAACATCGTAAGTTGAATTAGCTGGTGAAACTATAGAAAGAGATTTTTGGAAAGATAAGCTAGAGAAAAGAAATTTTGGAGTATTTGAAAAGGTATGGGAGCATCGAATGATTAACCACCAAATCAAGAAACACTTAGCATCAAAGATTCGTGGAGATTTTGGGACCAAATGTGAAATTGGTCAACTAAATTTTTGGTTATGGTTATTGAAAGATTCCAACTGCAGAAAACAGGTGTCTCTACCCCCCACGATACAACAGAGTCCTAAAAGTAATGAAGAACAGATGTCAAAGATCAACAAAAAGACAGTTCGAGTCCTAAGAACTAGTCTTTTGATTATTGTATTTGGTTAGTTTTAGTTTCTATATTTAGATATATAGATCCAAGTTTTCAGGATCTAAAAACTGATTGTAAAGGCTATAACTACCTATCTTTTTAATAGACAGGGTTTCAATCCTGGATACATTTGGCTCATGTACTAAGACTCTTATCTTGATAATAGAATCACAGTCTTCTTTTTTTGTCAATGTCAGATTTGTTTATGCACTTCATTATTCTGTACTTTATTTTAGTTTAGCTCAGCTTCTAAGAACTGTTATCTTCTTATTAAGCTCATGAACTCGAATTAAAGGAATTCTTACTATATTGTATGACCCTACACACTGTTGTACTTGGTTATCTAGACTAGTATTCTTCATACCTTATTCCAATTACGTTGTCTGATTATTGATTTCTAAAAGCATTGTCTTATTCGAATGCATGATAAGTTGTTCTTCTCATTAGCCATTGAGTTATCCCATTGATCCAAGCATACCTTTTATTACATTTCTTAAGTTACCAAGCATCTTTGGTCTACAACCCTAAAGAGTTTCTTGGAGTGATAACAATATCTTCATGGAGTGAACAATCCCTTCACTTATGTTCAATTGCTTCTTCTGTGAATGGATGCAAGTAAAAAAATTCAACATAAACGTTTGCTAGGATACTGATATGAATACATAAACATTAGTCAAGTTCTTAGTGACCATATTTATCCTCTTTCCATCAATGTCAATAACATACACTATGTCTAATTTTGACCATATTACTCCCCTTTGACATCAATTTCAACACCATGTCCAACATATTATTATACAATTAAAGGTAAAAATCGATAGCCTATTTTCTATAAGTAAAAAAAAATTATTGAAAAAAAATGTAGATGTTAATTTACATGATGTTGAATTTGTCCTATAATTATTTTTCATTTCAATTATTATTGGTTCTATTTGTATACTTCAAGGAATGAAACATACCTGTAGTGATTTGATGAAATGGCCAGTATTGAACACTTTGTGTACCAACGAAAACTTCTCGGGACCATCCACTTAAATTTCTTTGAACATTTTTTATCTTGATCTTTTCAACACCAGATGGAAATGTGGATGACATCTCTGGCTTCCCAACAGTGTTATTTTTCATCTGCAAAACAATTCCATGAAATATGTGATGTTAGTAGCGGGTTTCTTATTAATTGTTTCCCTTATAATTCATTATATTCCAATATCTTACCCTTGTGTTGTTCTGTGAAACCATATTTTGGATTTTTGTGAAGAGGATGAGAAGGAACTTAGTCCCTCTATCATATAGCCCTCACTCAGAGCAAAGGCAAAGTAAGTTCTTGCCCTTGAAATAATTGATCAAGTGGAAATAACATATACAAAGATAGGGGAAAAGGCAATAGCATGCACATTATGAATGGGAGAAAGACCAAATGAAGAGAACCTATCTACTACTCATGTAACAATTATGAGCCCTACTTCTCCTTGAGTGACTAGAGCATAGTGATTGGAACAAAAAATAGATGTATCAAGTAAATATTTGTTATGTAGGCATGTCATGTAGCAAGCAAGGAGAACCATCAGAAAAAAAACATGAGTAGCTTCAAGTATAGATCTATACCTTCATGATCAATAACTAGCATTGGTAGAATAAGATCATGTATGTATCTAGAAAAAGAAAAAGGAATACATAAAATGAAGCAATTTGATTATGTAATTTCTTATGGTGTTGGTTTTATCATTTAATAAGAAATGTCAAAATCACAATATAATAATGGATGAGTGGATGGTGAACCCATTCATTACCTTGAGTCGAGTTCACATTTTACTGAACAACCTAGAGAATTCAAGCTAATCCAAAAGGAAACTACAACAACCTGATAGTTGCTAGAACTTACATTAATTCGGGCATGTAATTTTCAATCCAATTAAAGCTAGTACCCTTATAGTTTGAATTATTTATTAATTTTGTGTTAAAATTGAATTTTTAATCCAAATTCAAATGTGACATTAGATATATATATTTATCCTTTATATTGTTCGTTACTAGAGTTCTCAAAAATTCAAACAACGTTGAAAGAGAAAGTGAGGATTTAGAACTTCTATCTTTAGTATGGCCTTCTTCCTCATTTGTAAACATAAACAACATTAATTCATCACAATCACAAGTAAATCATGAACACCTATCTTTCTAGGAATTATCTACCAATTGGATGCAAAATAAGGGAATTCCACCCAACCATAGGATTCCTACTACACCAATTATCTCTGCAACAAAGGCTAGCCCCAAGTTGAGGCTATGAATCCACAATGGTGAATTTACATATGGTTGGGTCTAACTCTCTTCCCATAGCCCAATTTCTAGGTTCACAGTCAATTTTCCACCTACAACAGTCCCAATCCATATCCCACTTTCCTCATCAACCTCTACAACCTAAGGAATAGGATCCCCTTCTCTACTAAGTAGTCCCTCAAGCTATCCTACTCCCCTTTAAGGCTCCAACACAGGTTGGATAGGAAATCTCATTACTAGGATTCTAGGGATTCTCAATTGTAGTTCAATTCCTCAATGACAACAATTAACATTACATACACTCTTCAATTTCTTCATAATTATTAGTTATAAATTAGAATAACTTATAAAGTAGTTATATATCCTCTTACGCTCACAAAAAACTCTCCCAAATTTCCCAACCAAAGGGAAATTTGAACACTCTGGAATAATTGATAATTCGATTTCCCCCATAAAATGGTAATTCGATCAGAATGGTGATTCAAATAGGAATGGTAGTTTGAACAAAACGATCATTCCAACTTCCTAGCAATATGAACTCCCTCTGTAAGGCCAGAAAGTCATAGTGTAAATTGCATGGCATGAAGGGGTCATGTATCTCTATGGAGAGCCCATGTACCTCCTTCATGAAAATAATCCTCATCTTAGGATAAAATAATACATGGATTAAAGAGAAATAATTAAACAATATGAAGGAATTATGTAGTTCCCTAATCCCCACTTTTATTTCCCCTCTTGTGAAGCCATAGCCCCCATTATTTATCCTTCCTCTTTTACAACTTGCGATGTAGTTTATTAAAATTCATTAAACAATTACAAGTCGCAATTGTCTAGCTTATAGACATTCATCATGTACACATATACATTACTAGATTAGGGATCAAAATTGGGGTACTACATTCCATTGTCCTCGAATTTTTCACCATCCTCAATGCACATCATCACTATATACAATAACAACAATTTTACATCAATGTTTTTCAAAATAAATGCATTTATGCCTCTCACATAGCATCCTTCATCTCGCACGTTGCTTATTTAGGGTTTTTGTGGGTCCATTATACCTTTACCTGCCCTATGTCTCTATTCCTTAGCACAATAACCTTCATGTCCAAGATACACACTGGTTGTACCTAGAAGAATTCTTCTAGTTCCACCTAGATCAAAGCACAAAATTAGCGACATGGTTAGGATCATGCACAAATGTTTTCAACAATGACACATGAAACACGTTATGATATTTTATGGTAGCAAGCAATGCAAGTATGTATGAAACAATCCCTATTATATCCAAGATCTCAAATGGACCACAATATTTGGCTGCTAGCTTGGTGCAACTCCCCAACTTCGAGGAAACATTCTTTGAGTCAAGACCTAGAATTTAGTTATTACATTCATGTTTGTATATTTGTGTTGTCCTTATTTTTTATCTATTCCCTTCAATGATTGGCTAGACCCTTTAATTGTAATTGTACCCTTTGTCTCATACATATACCAAGGAGACCTAGTTTTAGAGATGATCTCATATTGTGCATTTTTTCTATTGTAAATGGAGGTTTCCCCCTCAAAGAGGCTTCTCATTCATTCTTCTCTCTAAATCTCAAGGCATGGATTTACTAGTATTTCTATTTTTATACTATTTGGGTGTTTGGCACATAACATTTGGTTTTAGAGAATTTTATCCTTAGCTTCATTTGCTTCAAATGAGTCATCTTGGTATTTTCACTATCCTTTTTATGGGAAGTTTTAAATAGTGAAATTTTTGGGATCCTGGTAAGACATAATGAAGTACCTATGGTAAACATTTCAAGCTCTGGTTGACTATACTTTCATAAAATCATATTTTGGAAAATAGGGTTTTTAACTAGTTTGAAATAGGTGTTCTTGGTAAATAGTCATATATGAAGCTAGAGAAGTCCAAATTGAGTTCCACTAGTTCCATTGAAAAGAACATGGATCATATTATTTCAGGTCCAAATATTAGAAGAAGATATGAAAAATTGAACATGTGGCAGGTCATACAAGCTCACTCTCCTGAAAGGGACAAAAACAACAAGTTTTGGGAAAGTTACCATAAATTTCTCTTGGCACATTGAAATTTTCTCAAACCTGTGGAGTTCCAGAGAAGATATATCAGGCTATGACATGCCAAAATTTCAAATTCATAGGGATATAAATTTCATAAATACTTTAGGAGAAATGTCGACCAACAAGATAGTCTACAAACTAGGTTTTTAAGGGTATGTTAACTTGAAATTAGTATAACATTTGATTGGGATGTTTTTTTTTGTTGATTCAAAATTTGTGATAAGTAGAAAACATAGGAGTATTATTGTTTTCCCACATGGAAAAGGATTCTGCAAAAAATTATTCACCTTCTAAACCTCCAAAGAACTCATTTATGACTCTAGAATAATGTGAAGACTTACAAAACCAAGTATCCCAATTGAGGAACCAATTTAATGACATGGGTGATAATGTATTGAAAAAGGTTTATTTGGCACATTCACAAGAAATCCTTCAAAGGGAAATTGAATATAAAATGGAAAATTTCATGGATCAAAAGATGGAACCATTACAAAATTCCATGGAATACATGCTCTTACATACCCTGGATGAGAGGTTCTCTAAAATTGATATTGTGACCCAAGGAAATCAAGAAAATAAGGAGAACAAAATTGTTGAACCCCAATCACATATGAGGAATATTTTAACACATTCGTAGAACAAAAATATTTAGTCCTTAAATCATGATCATTCATCACTCCAAGATCCACATCATCGAGGGTTCAACTCTGGACTAAGGAACTACTTGATTCCCAAGATCAATATGAGTAAGTTTGACGGTAAAAATATTATAACATAGATATTCCAGATGAAAAAATTATTTCATCTACACCAAGTGCCAAATTTATAGAAGGTAACTCTTGCATCCTTGTATTTAGAAATTGATCAATTTGTCTAGTACTGATAACTTTGTGAATGAAAAAAGGGTTATATTGTCTCATGGTCCATTTTAACAAATAAATTGATAGCACATTATGGTGATATTAAGAGCAACACATTCTTTAGTTAATTGATAAATCTCCAGCGAAGATGTCCAATTACAAAGCACATTCGATAATTTCAAAATATGATTCTCATAGTAAAGATCATTCCAAAGGATAATTTGTTAGATATATTTATGGGCATTTTAAATGACAACATTCAACATGAGGTGCATCTCTTGGAACCTAAATCCTTGGACCATGCTTTCAATGGGGTAAGGAAATTTGAAAGTAAAAATATGGCTACTAGAAGGGACATGGTCACTAATAACTATAGATAGCGTCATGTTCCCCCTCCTAGCCTCACTCAACCTAAAAGGTTGGCACCTGAAGAAATGGATGAAAGAAGAGAAAATGGACTATGTTTAAATTGTGACAGAAAGTATAGTGAGGGGAATAAGTGTGGTGAGAGGAAATTATTCTACATAGATCATGAAGAGGAAGAAGATCAATAACTCGAACCATCACAAGATATAGAACTATAAGAGACTACTCTAACCATATATTTTCATGCATTTTTTGGCATCAAGACTCCTCAAACTCTCAAGATAGAAGGATATATCAAAAATAAAAGGTTAATAGTGTTGATAGATTATGGTAATACCCATAACTTCATTAATTGCAAATTAGCCAAACTTCTCAATTGTTTTATATTTATAGCACTAAAGTTTCAAGTAATGATTGTAAATGGATGTACCATAAGTTTTTCAAGGAAGTTCCATAGTATTAAGCTCACTATGGGAGACTATTTATTGGATAGTCCAATGATGGCAATCCAAATGCATGGTGTTGATGTTGTATTAGGGGTCCAATGGTTACAATTATTGGGAACAATGGCTCTTGATTTTCAAGAACTTTTCATGAGATTTTCCTCAAAAGGAAATGAAATTAAACTCAAAGGCATCCAAGAGAAATTATCTAAAGCGATAAGCTCTAACAACATGAAAAAATTGCTAAAAAGGGGACATTGTGGTGTAATTGCATGATTGTGCTCACTAGATGTTCAAACATCTAGACCATCTCTTCCCATGTATATCCAATAAGTGATCGATGGCCATTCCAAGGTATTTGGAGAGATGCCTAAAGGTCTTCCAGCTACTCGATATCATGACTATGTTATTCATTTTCAACCAAGAAGTGTACCACCTAACATCAAACCTTACAAGTACCCATATGCATAAAAAAGTCAGATTGACCATATGGTTCAAGAAATGTTATAGGTTGGCATCATTTAACCTAGCCAAAGAGATTTATCTTCACTGGTGGTGATGGTTTATGAAAGTGAAGGCTCATGGCATATGTGTGTATATTATAGAAATCTCAACAATATAACCACTAAAAATAAGTTTCCTATTAAGTTTCCTATTCTTGACATTGATGAATTATTAGATGAAATATTGCAAGGAGCAATTTTCCTTACCAAGTTGGATCTCCATTTTGGATATCATCATATCATAATGACGCAATAAGACGCCCCTAAAACAAACTTTAGAGAACACAAAGGCCACTAAGAGTTTTTGGTGATTTTGTTTGGCCTTACTAATGCACCTTTTGCATTTGAAAGCTTGATGAATTTTATTTTCAAACCCTTCCTTAGAATATCCATGTTCGTATTTTTTGATGATTTATTAATCTATAGAAAATATTGGGATGAGAATATACAACATGTTGACATGGTCTTAAAACTATTGGAGGAACAACAACTATATGCAAATCCTTCCAAGTGTGCCTTTGGGGTTCATGAAGTGGAATATTTGGGATATATTGTATCTCATGAAGGCATAAAAGTGGAACCTAACAAAATTAAAGCTATGATAGAATGGCCAATTCCCAAAACCTTCAAGAATATTGGAGTATTCTTAGGATTTATGGTTATTACCAAAAGTTTGTTAAGAATTATAGTCAAATAGCAACAATTCTAACAATATTATTGAAAAAGGAGTCATTTTCTTGGACTCAAGAATCAACCAAATCATTTGAAAAACTCAAGGAGGCTATGTGTAAAACTCTTGTCCTTTCCATGCCTAAATTCACAAAAACATGTATTATTGAGTGTGATGCCTCGGGCTGGCATTGGTTTATTTCTAATGTAAGAAAGAAGGATCTTTACCTTTGAAATCCACTAGTTTAAATGAAATAACTTACCCAAACCAATTTATGAAAAAGAAATGTTGGCCATATTGTATGTAGTTAATCAATGGCACCCTTACCTAATAACAAGACACTTCAAGGTATAATAAGATAACGATAGTCTAAAGTAATTATTGGAACAATGATTATCTTCAAAAGAGCAACAAAAATGTGTTACTAAGATGTTAGCTTGTGTCTTTGAAATCATCTACAAAAAACTAAAACAAAATCTGGTGGCAGAAGATCTTTCAAGGAAAGAAGAAGACACAATGGGATTACTTTGTGTTATTTCCATTCCAAAATTTGATTGAGTGGAAGAAGTAAGGTAGAATGGAAGTAAGATCAAAATGTATGTGATATAATTCAAAAACTAAAACAGGACCTGAGTGCATTAGATAAATTTATGTGGAAGAATTATTCACTATGGAATTAGGATCACCTATATTTATGTAAGAATTCCTAACTCAAATATAAGGTCCTTTTGGAATTGCACACTTCTCCTATAGGAGGACAGTCGGGTTTTCTAAAAACTTACCACATGATCAAGAAGGATTTTTTTTCTAGGAAGGTCTTAAAAATTATGTTTAAAATTTTGTGGAAGAATATTTGGTTGGCCAACAAAATACGGGAGAGACAATCAAGACAACCAGTATCCATACCAAGTCAACATTGGGAAGAGATATCAATGGATTTTATTACATTCCTACCAAAGTATGAAGGAAATAATGTCATCATGGTATTGGTGGATAAACTCACAAAGTATGCTCTTTTCTCTCTTTCTCATCATTTTAAAGAAATTACAATAGCTACAATATTCATGGAAATAGTTCATAAGATACATGGAATACCCAAGATTATTGTAAGTGATAGAGATCCAATTTTCACTGGTAATTTTTAGATTGAATGATTTTCTTGTTTGGGTACTCAATTGTCTCACAACTCCTCTTATCATCCTTAATCTCATGGAAAAGTTGAGATTGTGACTAAATTTCTAGAAGGGCATCATCGTTGTTTTGAATCTAATAAACATACACAATGGGTTAGACGATTTCCCTTGGAAAAATGGTGGTACAACACACCCTTCCATGCTTCATAAAAAATTTCCCCATTTATGACACTTTATGGCTATCATCCTTCATCCATCACATCACCCTTGAGAGTGAAAGAGAATGTCCAATCAGTGGAGGACCACATAGCATACCAATAAGAGGTTCTCCAACTATTAGAGGACAACTTGGCTATAGCACAAAATAGGATGAAACAAAAAGAATATCAACATCACAATGAAAGGGAATTTGAAGTGGGGGATTGGGTATTTCAGAGGCTACAACCATACAAGAAAATGTCCCTTCGGCAACAAAATCAGTACAATAAATTATCTCCCAAGTAGAATGGTCCCTATAAGTTGTTGCAAAGGATTGGAATTGTGGATTAGAAAGTGGAGTTACCTCTATATTCACATGTACATCTAGTATTCCATGTTTCTTTCTTAAAGAAGGTAATTAGAGACAAGATCCAAATTCATACTAGTTTACTAGAGATTAATGAAGAAGATAAAATCATACTAGAACTTAAAACAATCCTTGAAACATGAATCAAGGAACTGTGAAATTGAGCAATTACTAAGTGCCTCATCAAGTGGAAGAAACTACCAGTAGAAGAGGCGACATGGGAATATTATTTCTTCATGCATAAACATCCATAGCTAATCCTTGTTGGATCCACACAATAACAATTGGATACCAACACAAGCTCTATGATGATTAGCACTGGCAAAGTTCAAGGCTATGGACAAAGAAAGAGATTGGCTTGTTGGTGTGAATAGCCCCATGCCATCACGATCAATGTCCACCCCTACATTCAATTAAATCATAAGGAAATCACATGAGATGTAAAGTCAAGAAAGAATATTATTTAAAAAAAATTGTATTAAAACAAAAATTTCATGAGGCCTCTTCCCCAATGTACAAAAAGACAAAAAGAAATAGAAGGGGGAGAAATGAGCTTGGGGGAAGTTGAAGGGTTGGGGATCCTTGACCTTCCATCTATCCCCAAACTAATACATCGTCCTATATATTGTTTCCTTACAATGGAAGAGGGGTTCTTTGGCTAAGAATGAAGATGAATATTGCATAGACTTCAATGAAGAGCATAAGGATGAACCATAGAGATTTTAACCTACCCATTGTTGCATAATGAAGGGCCTAGCCAAAGCCAATTGAATGTTGGTTTTCCCATTTTGGTTTCTAGGGTCAATTTTGAGTTTTTATGTGTGAATATTTTTTTTTATGTGGCTTTCTTTGTTTACGAGTTGAAATGGAGTTGTTATGTAGTTTAATGGTTGCTCGTGTGTTGTTTTAACAAGGATAACTCTGTATCAACTGTGGTTTGAGGTTTTTTTCTATAGATACAATCCCCATAAGCAAATAAACCATCCTAATATCTCTTTAATCACTTTTGTACATCCATTTTATATATGGGAGATTAGTGGTGCTCATTCCAAAGTTGTTATAAATGTGTAGGAAGTTGTTAATTCAGTTTTTGTGGTTGTTGGTGAATTTTAACTCTCCTACAGACTGTTATTTTTCCCCTAAGTTGAATTTAATTTTCTATCTAGTGTTCTTACTTCCCAATGCCATCATTGGGCCATAAATCCTTTTCTTGTTTTATGTTTACAGTCCCCCCACAAGTCGTATGCATTCACTAGGATGCAACTCATCGTTGGTTGGGTCATACATCATACATTGGTTATCCAAATTATGGAGGGGTCGTGCATTCTTTCTATGGGTCATGCACCCTTCCCATATGCTCTCTCTCT
>ML781598.1:165761-227631 GCA_009831015.1 Picea engelmannii | reverse complement strand
ATGACCCCTCTCTCTCTCTCTCTCTATGAAAACTGTCAATCCTTCCCATAGGTTGCATGACCCCTCTCTCTCTCTCTCTCTCTAAAAACTGTCAATCCTTCCCATAGGTTGCATGACCCCTGTCAGTGATTCAATTGGGTATTGTCCCATAGTTCCCATAGTTTTTGGTTGGATAAAGTGGGTCTTAAGAGGATGTTACTAGCTTCACATTGGTCTTAATGCTTGACATAAAACACAAGAGTGCCCATATGCATGTTTTACATTGAAATCATGTACTTTGTTCACTTGTGAGTGCGAGGTTATTAATATTTGTATGTTGGTTGGAAAGAGGAGCATATTCATTTTTAGTTTGTTTCTTAATTGAAGTATCTACTCTGTGTTAGTGAATTATAAGTCTATCGCTCAAGGTTTCCCTTCAAGCCTACTTAACAATACAATAAAAAAACAAAACACAGGAGGACAAACTATGATATAAACATTGTCAATGTTTTATTCTTGAAGGCACTTAAAGAAACAATCAAAATATTCCATTGTTTATTAGAAATCCATATCGGTAAAATGGATAGGTTATAATCCTACCATTTAAGGACCATATGGTATCATATCCTGAGTTCAAATACTAATAGGGATACTTGTATGGTAAGTACCCACGATGACTATAGAAGAAGTGGACAAGAGTTTTTCCCAAGGCTAGAGTGAAGTAGAGAACCAAGAATAGTGGGGGAACATCATGGATAATATGAGGAAGAATATCCTAGGGTCATGCTAGATCAACTTGAGCAAAGCCTAGCCACATTCACATCGATGGTGTCATGGATATTCGTAGCAAAGGGTATAGAAACAACCTCAATAGATACTTATCATGAAGTCCCAAAGAAAGAGGAAAATAAACATGAGATTTTTATAGTCCAAAAATGCCTTATCTATGTATACAAGACATTGGCCTTTCCACTTACATAGTTTGCCAAAATATTGTTGAGGCTTCCTCTTAAAAAAAAAAATTGGATAGTGTATGTGCTCTGCTGCACTAATAGACTGTGTACACGTGTGTGTTTCATTCTATTTATCTCGCATACATACACGAGCTACATTCTAGTTAGCCCACGTACATACACGAGTTACATGCTAGCTAGCCCATGTTTACCTCCAAAAGTTGCAAAAAATATAAAATTGCCCAGAATTCGGTGGAGTTTACAGGATATGGAGGGTTTCCTAACCATTTTACCCCTTGTAGCCCATCCCCAAACCGAATAACCAAAATTTTCTCATGTGAAAAGAGGTCTTGGGGAATCATTTAGAGAGACAAGCAAGAGAATAATAAAACTCTGCCAAAATCCCTTCCCCTTCTTAGCCCAAGATTTGCATCATATTCTAATTTTTGGCCTTAGCCTCCCCCTCCGACCCTTTATCCTTATGCAACCCTCCCTCCTTCCCTAGGTGATAAGTTGGTTGTGAGAAGATAACATGGGATTGATGCACTTGGAGCCATGATAGAGGATCTTGGACCTAGTTCGTGGAGTGATTGTCAACAAAGGTTGTAATCCTTTTTATCTTAAAATTCAATAAAAGAGTTTGTTCTTGTCCCAAAACCCTATGTCTACATGTTTTTGTTGATTTATGCATTTATATATATGTCAAAACTTTTAAAGTAATTAGTAGAGATAGTATATGTTGTTACATTGTATTCCTAACCTTTTGCGGGTCATCTTTGGGAGGAGACCAATAATCTAGGAGGCAGTAATAAGTGAAAGAGACCGACACCAACCGCAAGGACTAAAGGTGCAATCATTAATCCTCTTCCATTTATTTCTCATCATTTAGTTTAGTTGGTTTTGGAGTAATTTAAGGGTAGAACTGTCTTTTAAGGGAGTTATCACTCTGCCTTGACCTTTGACCCAGTATAGGGGGGTTTTCCCCGTAGCAGAACTGGCAACTCCATTGGGGAGTCTCTCTAGGGTCTTAGTGGGAGATTTTGGTTTGATTCAGTTTTTTCAGTTTCTTTTTTAGTTTTCTAAGTTTACTGAGTCAGTTTAGCGTCTCTGGTCACCTTCCAAATGCCTACCAGCCTTCCCTGCCCAGTTATTTATGCAACCATTTTTTTCTTTTTGAAAGTTTGCAAAGGTGTATGCGCCTTATCCTCTATATAGCCCACGTACATACGTGGTCTGCATAGTATACAACCCGCATACATACGCAGGATGCTTGTGCACAACACATGTCTCTGTTTTTTGGAAGTTTTGTTTTTTTAAAGGGAATTTTTCCTTTCCTAGTAAGAAGTTTTGTGCTTCTCATGACTTTTTGAAACTCTTCAGGGTCTCTGTTAATTATGTTTGGTTGGGTTAAATATTCGGTTTATTTTTCTCTTTTTAAAGAACCCATGTTGTTTCTTTATTTTTCTTTTGTTTTCTTTAGAGTTTTAGGGTGAACCTATAAGTGTTAGATCCTCATGTGGATTCTAGTGAATCCCTGAATTCAAGAACTGGTTTAGGGTCTTTGTTAGTATTGGGTTTATTTTCTCTTTATCTTGTTTATGCTTTGAAAAATTAAAAAGATCATTTACTTGTGATTTTCTTTCCTAAGCATTAAAAATAAATAAAAAATTATTGCATTTAGTTATGCATTTATGTTTGGTAGTTTTAGATTATCTATAACAAAACAAAAGAGTTATTTTTCAAAGTCTCTTCTTACCTATTTCCCTAAAAGTTTAGTAGTTTGCATTTACATTGTAAAACGAAAGGCGCATTCTAGGAAATGTTTTGCATTATAGTATCTTGGAATACTATTTTGGAAAGTTTGCATTTACAAATATTTAAAATTTGTTCCTTTCAATTTGAAGAATCTAGTTTTCTTTTGCATGAATGCACAAAAAATTTTCTTCTCTTTCGTCTCTTGTAAACACCATAAGTTGCACATCTGTACCCTTTTGAGTAAATAAAGCCAATTAAAATCAACGATTAACACTTAAAATCAAATAGACTTTTGTTCGTAGGGTTCACCAAGTAGTCTAGGCTTTAGGGCCTTGAAATAAGTGTGGAGAGGAAACTCCTCAAGGTCATTTAAACAAACATAAGAGTCTGTGATATGGAGTTTCAGAGTCCAATTTCATAGGATTCAAATGGGAACCCCCTCTAACACAGGGGCTAAACACGAGGTTGTGTGAGGAAAGGTAGAGGAGATAACCCCTCCAAAGTCAGACCAAGCGTAGTGGGGATCATATATTGAGGGTCGTTCTTGGGAGTTACATTGATCACATTTGACTATGGAGCCTCATGGACCTAGAATATATTTGATATCCTCAGTTTCCTTCTGGACCATTTACCTTCAGTACCCTTGAAAGGCTTCAGACTTTGTTATCCTACTCATTAATATCAACCCAACTATCGAATGTACCCGCCTGGTGATTGAATGTGAGATAGAAACCTAGTTTCTTGTTTTTAGAGACTTACACAGGTGACTGCAGGGGTACACTGTGGTACCTAGGGTAGATGTCAGATCATGCCCTGCAGAGTATACCCATAGGGTGTTTCCTTATTCGAGTTACACTTGCACCAGTAAGTTTATCTAGTGTCGATTGGTGTAACTATTCTTCCTGTCAGTCAGTTATTTGCTTGATTTGTCATTAGGAACTTTTTAGTGTGTGCTATGTGTTTCATGCTAGCTCAACCTTACAATGTTGGTTGATCATTTCACAAGGTGGAAAATCAATAGCTCTATCATTCGCATAGGCTTCAGGGCCTTCTGTCGGTTACTTTGGAATCTGCCACCATTAAGGCGTAGGATAGATCAAGAGGGTTCATTCGAAGCTACTGGGCCACAGGAAACTATGCTCGTTCCATATCCTGGAGAAGACTTTCCTACACTGAAGGAGTCCATTGTTTCTAACCTCGAAGTTGAAGGCTTCAGGCCCGCAAACCCTCTGATCACTGACTTATCAATGTCGCTTCTAATTCCGGTAGTCCCTCCTCAAGTGACTTCACCTGAACGTCGGTATGTTTTATGAGAGGAAATGGAAGAAACTAGTGCTAATTCGTTTGGGAGTCATCATACTCACATATCGGCTATCGCAGGAGGGGGTGTTGTACATCCTCCCCCACCTCCGTCTTCCAAGAATATGGTTGTTCAAAAACCCACTACTTTGGGCAGTGACACAATCCCTTAGATGACTTTGACCATTGTTCCCTCTATCCAGAATGCGTCTGGCTCTACCTTTTCATATGGGATGTCAGGTTTTGACTCAAGTTCGGTCCTAACCTACTCTACTATACAGACCATTGTTCTGGGAGTAGGGATCTCTAATGCTCCCTTGTAAGGATCTGTTGCGGCCACCACTACCTCATTCAATGCTATCCCTTATGGTGGGGGTCACATCCCTCCTTCGTCCCCTTTGCTCGGAGGCACTTTCCAGCAGTCGATCGGGATTAATACCAACTCTAGTTTGTTCAGTGGGGGGATCCATGGACCTCAATCCTACATGACTCTGGTGGGGTCTATGCATTTTTCTTTGGTTGGTGCATTTGGAAATAACACTTTCTCATCGTCTACATTCTCGGCTGGGGGAAACCCCATTTTTGGTCCAAAAAAACCTATGCAAGGTTTCATTCCTTTGCATGGAGTGATGATAGGAGTTTACTCCTCACAAGGTCTGGGGAAATCCTTAGCAGGGTTCGTTTCCTTCGCTAGGGATGTCAATCAGAGGCAACCCTGCCCACACTCAATGGAACCCCGAGCAAGGTTCAGTACCTATGCCATGAGGGTAGACTAGGGGAATCCCCAATCAAAGTCCTTGGAATAGTGTATAGGGAGCAATCCCTACACAAGGCATGTCATCCAACTATGGGAATCAACCAACGATGTAGAATCAAATGAAAGCTCCTTTTACTAGATAGGGCCACCATGGTTTCTGCCAAAAACCTAGCCAACAACCAAACTTTTACTCGCAACCTAGTGCCAACCAAAATCTAGGCCCCTCTTTTCATTTGAATCCACCACAACCTAGACTACCTTTCCTGGAAAATATGCATTTTCTAAACTTGTCAATACTATTGAATGACCCGATCTGTCATGATCATCGTTGCCCCCCCATGCCAACTAAGTTTCCCTCAGACATCCCTAAGTTCGAAGGAAAGCCTGGCGAAGATCTAGGTGATCATGTTATGACATTTCACTTATGGTGCTCATCCAACTCGTTAAAGGATGATTTTTTTCAGTTGCATTTGTTTCAACGCACTCTTATAGGGGGTTTCGTGAAATGGTATATCAAGCTCGATAGATCGAAGTACGCTTACTTTAATGCCCTGGCTATTGTATTCTTAAAGAATTTCCAGTTACCGGTAAGATACGATGTTGAAACCGAGTTGCTAGCCAACTTTGAGAAAAGAAAATATGACCATATCTCGGATCACATCCAAGAATGGCGACGAAAAAATATTTTGATCAAATTTAAGGTCCCTCCAGCATTGTTTCTTGAGTGGTTCCTAAATTCCTTGGTGCCTTGTGTATCCAAAGATGTCGCGACATCCAATTTTTTTTCTGAATAAGATGCTATCATGAGATCCCAATAAATGGAGTTGATTTACTCTCAGTCTGGTATGCTATATGAGATATTGCCCGATGCACCATGGTCAACATTCGACAATACCAAACAGAATTCTAGGCCTCATGCCAACTACATAGTAGGCTCATCACAGAGAAATCTTTCATTTCAGTTGACTAATCAGTTACATCAATTATCGATTCAACAAACTGTGGCCATCCAAACTCATAGTTCAGTTTCCCCCATAACCCAAACGTCGAATCTACACAATGTGAAATCAACAAATCCCAAGGGTAACCATCAAACCAAGGGAAAGATGAAACTTAAAAGCAAGAAGGGTAAGGGGGGTAAGAAGGCTGCAAATAATGTTGGCAAGGGAAAAAAAAGGAAGAGGAAGGTGAAGTTTCTGTGTAATCTTTGCAAAAACGACCAATTAACTCACCAATGCCCTCGGCTTGAGGAATCCCAAAATCTATTGGCACAACAATAGCCTGTCATGTTAACCAACCCTTTTCCGCAAGGGAAAAAATTGGCTCAAGCTTCCTCATCCACCAATGAGCCTAGGGGAAATCAGGGAGCCCCTGTGCCTAATACTAACAACGGAGACACAAACGTCTATATGATGAATTCTAAAGCTCATCTTCAAACCAGGGCTCATAATTACGAAATGCCATAATCTATTGATAAGGACAAAGAAACCTCCAACCCATTGCCTCCTCTTCAAATTGAGAAGATTGTGGGAGAAACTGTGACTAGCATGCCTAAGGGTGCATTCAAAAAGGCTTCTCACAACCTGAATGCAACGGTTGCTCAGAATTACTCTGTTGTGGAGAATCTGGTACAAACTCCTTGTGCAATGTTCTCTCTAGAAGTCCTCTAGAGTTTCCCCTCATAGAGGAAAACGTTGTTTTCTGGAATGGGAGCGGTTGAGACCACTAACTCAGAAATGATTGTTTGTTACCGTACAAATTATAAACGTCATCTTCCTCACCATGTCGCATTTTAGATAGTAGTGGTGTATGCCACAAAATCATTGACATGGAACATTTTCCATATCGTGGTTGATGAGGGTGCCTCAAATTGCATGATGTCATTGGCATGTTGGAAGGCCATTGGCCAACCTGAGTTGTCTCCATCACCCACGTTGCTAACTTCATTTGACGGTCGATATTTTAGACCACATGGCATAATTCCCTCCTTTCCTGTGTAGTTGGAGGGAAAAATTGTGTGCGTCGAAGTAGAAGTAGTCGATGTGCCCCTCGACTACAATATTTTGTTAGGGCAAAGTTGGACCTACACCATGACAACAGTTGTATCCACCATTTTTTGGGTCTTCTGTTTTCGTCACAAAGGCTAGATTATAACCATTGATCAATTATACTTCTCTCGTCTTGACCCTTCATTGGGGAAATCCATGGTCCCGATGATTGACAACCCACAGCCAGGTACCGTCAACTTAGGTGCCAGATTGTTTCCATATTTAATGGGGAATTTTTATTATTTGTTGCCTGCCAATGATGTTAGGTTTATTTCGGTTGTCCCTGACCAGCCAAAGGCTACAATTTTTCAAGTCACGTCTTTTAAAACAAGTTACTTTAACGACCCGTGGATTTTACCTTCCCCGCCGACTTTGATGGAAGGGGTAGGGAACCTTGGAATGGATATGCCCTTATATGTTTTTGAGGTTGCGTACAATATTTTCGAGCAAGCCTCAGCCAACCCTGATCCTGCTCCTCCACAGGAGCTAGATCCCATTCTAGATCATGTTTGGGCTCAAGAATCTCTTACCACTTACGATCCCATGGACTTAGTATTTCCCTCTAACAAGGTGATTTTAGAGGCAGTGAATGGGTCAGACAAACCTTGTGACGATCTTCACCATAGATCCTATTTCTTACCCGAGTTGAAGAGAATAGAGGAATGAGAGCTAATTATGATCATGAATGGAGATGCCTCTTGTCATGTTAACCCTCTGGCCAGGCACATAATCTATGTCGAGGGAAACATGGAAAGTAAAGATTAAATGATTCCTATCAACATCTCCAGAACCCCTGGCATCATGGAAAACGTCTTCATCAGAGAAGATTGTTCTCTCGAATAGATTCAAATATGCACTAAATTATTTAAAGAGTTTCATGACATGTTTTCCTAGTCTTATGAGGAGATGCCAGACATTGATCCACTTATCATTGAACACGAGATCACAATTTACCTCGATGTTAAGCCTGTCCGACAGAAGCTTCACTCAGTCAATACTCATAAGGCAGTGGTGATAAAGTATGAGGTAGAGAAACTCATCAAGGTTGGTTTCATATATCTTGTGAAATTGACGGAATGGGTGTCAAACCTTGTTCTTGTCAACAAAAAGAAAGGTAATATTCATGTATGTATGGAATTTTGTGACTTGAATAAAGCTTACCCAAAAGAAAATTTCCCAACCTCGTTCATTAACTAGATTGTCGATGAATGTGTGGGTTGTGAGGTCTTTTATTTTATGGATGGTTTTTCCGAGTACAAACATATTCAGATCAAGACCGAGGACCAACATAAAATAGCTTTTATTTGTCCTTAGGGTACATTCGCGTACAAAAAAACTTTGTTTGGCCTTATGAATGCTAGAGCCACTTTTCAGTGGTCCACGTCGTTTTCTTTCCACAACCTCAAACACATAGTCAATTTGTATCTTGATGATCTGGAAGCATGTTCTCGTAAGAGATCCTATCATCTCACCCATTTACAACTTATCTTTTAGAGGTGTCGCTACTATCAGATTCGCCTGAATCCAAATAAGTGTAGTTTTTGTATGACATCAAGACGCTTGTTAGGCTTTATCCTGTCAATTAAAGGGATCATGGTCGATCCTCTGAAGTTTGATGAAATAGTTCAATTGCCTCCCCCATGCACAATCCCACAAATTCAAAGTCTACAAGGGAAAGCCAATTTTCTTCAATGTTTTGTTGCTAACTATGTCAATATTAATAAAGGGATGAAGTTGCTCAACACTCTTTCAAAGAATTGAAATGTGCTCTAATGTCTTCCCCTCTACTATTGAAAATTATACCATCGGAATGGACTTGGTCCAAGAGGATGATGCGCTCAAAGAGCATTTTTTCTAATATCTTAGTCGAGGCCTGGTTGGACCGAATATCAACTACACACATGTTGAGAAACTTTCTTTGGCAGTTGTTCATGTTCTCCAATGGTTCTATAATTACATCTTACCTCGCAAGACCACCTTCATAGTTGTCATCAAACCTTTTCAATATAAGTTAACATGATGGGTCATCGGCGGGAAAATCATTCGATGGATAGTCATCTTGCAATAATTTGACTTGTATTTTGTTTCGACGAAGTCTAAAAATTCCTTGGTATTTTTCGAACAAATATCGGAACTTCTAGTCGAGAGTGGTAATATTTTTCTCGAAGAGTCACTGATCAACGGAGATGTTTTTATTATTGCATCTTTGTACCCTTGGTATGGAGATATACCTATGTATATTATGACATTGAAGTGCCCTTCTTATAATTCTCATGATGAGCATCGACAAATACGCCATCAAGCGCGAAACTATCTTATCCTCCATGATACTTTATATCATCGAGGAGTATATTGCATTCTTCATCGATGTCTCACTCACAAAGTGGCAGAACTTGTTTTAAACGACTATCACATAGGAGCATGTGGCAGTCATATGTTTGGGTTGGAAACATCCCAAAATATTCTTTGCGCTGGATACTTTTGTCCCTCGTTAATAAAATATTGTGTAGAGGTGGTAAAGAAGTGTCACACGGGCCAGATATTCTTTTGGAAGATGCAGGCACACCTAGCTCCCATGTTCTCAATTATTTCTATCAGTCCCTCCACCAAGTGGGGGATTGATTTCACTACATTCCACCCAGTTTCATCTAGGGGTATCACTATATCATCATAGAAGTAGACTACTTTACTAAGTGGGTCGAAGCTATGCCGACATTCATCAATGATAGGGAAATGGTTTCCCTTTTCATTTTTAACAATATTTTAGTCAGGTTCGGTATTCTGAAGGAGATTTTTCGAATTAACATCAAAACTAGGGTTTAAACAAGAACATTTGTCACCTTAATACCCATGGGAAAATTTTCATATAGAGGTTGTTAATAAGTCTCTCAATACTATTCTTCAATGAATGATTAATTCGGCCAAGTCAACTTGGCATTTGATGTTATACTCGACACTTTGGGCTTATCGAACTTCAGTCAAGAATGCTACTGGTTTTTCTCCTTTCCAACTTGTCTACAGGTTGGAGGCAATCTTTCCCATAGAATTCCAAATCCCTTATCTTAATTTGGTAGTGGAACTATTTTTTGACACTACACCACTTGAAGAGTGTCTTTTATATCTTGAGCAGTGTCGAGATGCAGCTTTGGCCAACGAGGCTCACAAACAACATGTCAAGTGTCAGTATGATCGGTCTGTACGCCCTCAGATTTTCTCCGAAGGTGATCTTGTCCTGGTCTATGACCAAGATAAAGATCCCTTGGGGGAAGGAAATTTCAAACCCATGTGGTTCGAACCATTCATTTTTAAGAAAGTTTTAGAAAAGGGTGTCTATCAACTAATTGATTTCAAGGGTAACTTTTTATCGGAGCCTAGAAATGGGCTCTACCTTAAGAAGTATTACGCTTAGGTCGATTTCCTGAATATGAATTATTGTATATATATATATATATATATATATATAGAGAGAGAGAGAGAGAGAGAGAGATTTATTTATACAGTCTTTTCTTTTTGTTTTATGGACGTGTAGTATATTTTTTTTATTTTCACTGTGGCAGATGTCAAGTGAATTTGAGGTCTATGTTCGGTTCGCAGATGGTGCTAGCCAACACTCTCGAAGGATGGCTTCTGCAGCTTGGGTGATATTTACACCTTTTGGTCAGTTGATGTCTTCTGTAGGTATTTTTCTGGGTGAAGCAACTAATAATGTTGTCAAGTATAGTGTCATAATAGAATTACTATGTGATGCCTTGTCACGTGGTATTTCTCACCTCTGGGTTTATCTAGATGCTCAATTGGTTGTGTCTCAATTAAATGGGGTATATTGTGTCTATGATCCCACCCTTCTCTGACAATTCCTTAGGGTACGTCTCTTAGAATGCTATTTTGATTATATTACTTATATTCATGTTCCTAAGATGATCTAATCAACTAAATGCTGCATTGGCTAATCAAGTATTAGATTGGCATGTTGCTCACACATAAAAGTAAAAAAACACACATACACGCACATGTAAACACATTTCTACAAAATTTTTATCCATAAGACAAAAAAATATGTATATATAATAATATGTCCCAAAAAATAATTTCATGAGTACAAAGTGGGCCATAAAGCCTCAAATAGAGTTTATATACATCCTTGGGCTCAAGCCCTCACTACAGAGTACAAAGAGTTCCCTCGACACATGTTTGGTCCAATGCTAACTATGGTATAGGCCTATTGGCCCTACTATAATGAACTACGACGTTCGAAATATGTCAGAACAACTGGACCCAAGTCCTAGGCAGCCCTACAACATGTGGTTGCATAGCGGAGGGAAGGTCCTTTATCTCTGCCATCAACACTACACGAGTGAGAGTTGTTAGGTTCCTCTCTACTCATCGCATTACGCTCTCGACCTCTCCGACTAGGGGTCCTCCCATAGTTTTTGTTCCTCCTGCTCCTGTTGGTCTGGCATATGCTCAAGGATGATGCCTGGTCCTGGTGAAGTCAGTCGATCGCACTGGTCCCACATCTGTATATAACAAATCATTGAGTTAGTACTTTGACATTACCATAAAAAGGATAATATTTAAAAAATTAAAAAATTAAATAACCTTAAAGTGTGTTTACCTATCTCTCCGTGCTCCTCGCCAGGGGGCATGGGCATGTCAAGATCCCTCAGGAAACTAATCCTTGCATAAGGAAATTCCTTGATCACAGGAATCTGACAGGCCCACCAATCAAAACGTTTGTCGTCAAAGGCCTCATGGAATCTCCACGTACCCTATCTAGGTAACAAATTTTCCCACTTGCACAATGTCGGAAAGGAGGCAATATGGACTTGCACTGTCTCCCTCTAGATAAGGCCTGGCACTCTCTCGACAAAGAAAGCACATAATACGATACCGAACCCGAAGGTATTGTTCTTTCTTCTTTGGCAGACGATTAGTTTTTTCTTCATGCATGTGAGCATGGTAGTGCTCCAGTCCAAAATAGTGGCATCTAGACACTGAACTGCACAATGCATCTATGCATGGGACGTCTGATGAAGTGTTGCAGATCATGTGATCCACCCAATAATGAAGAGTACTATACAAATATTGAGGCTTGTGGTATTATGTATTGTCACTTGAGATCATGTTTTCTCAGTGCCAGCCTCGTAATACATTGCAATGTAGTCCTCGATGTTCTACGGTCCTAGAGGAAATTTCCTCAAGTTGACCAGTTCGCCCCTCCTAGAGAGGTTGGTCAAAAAGTAAATGTCCTCTGTCATCGGAGTCAATGATTGACCCTCTAGCATGAAGGCCTCTACATCTAGATGCCAGTACTCTATCAAGTGGTTCATTAATCTGGGTTGTGCCCTCATGAATGGAAACGGGAAAAATTTCCACATACCACATTGTTTAAGCATGGAAATATCCCATGGATCCTCCTCTACCAAGAAATCTAATTCTTCATGTTCCCTTTCCCACTAATGAACATACATCATGTTGCAAAAAAATGGTGAGGTTAGCCCCTTGTTTCACTTTTTTTGAAAGTTCAAAAGATGTATGTAGGTTGTCTTAAAGGTAGTCATGTGTGTATGCGGGATAAGTGTTGCATTGTCTGCATACATACATGTGTTGGGCATGGACAACCCGCGTACATACAGGCCCGACCCATTTACAAGGGAGCGTGCCCTCCAAACAATAAATTCATCAATAAATTATGGATGAAAATGAAAGGGAAGGTTATTTGTACTTAGTTGGTTCAGTTGTGAGGATGTTCTATCCTCCATAGCTCCTTGAATTCACGTTTTGAGGAAGAGGGTTTTTTGACCTTTTGGTTATTTTCCAAATTGCAATGGTTAAAATGAGTTATCCACCTCTATTTATAGACTTTTTTGGCCCTCTTTTCCCCAGTTTGGTCCTCTTTTCCCCAGTTTGGTCCTCTTTTTCCTTTTTCTTAGCTCGATAGCTACTTGAGTTCCTTTTTGAGAGATCTTTGGCTCATTCTAATGAACTTGTTCTTTTGGTTTGGTTTTTTCTTGAGACAAGTTACACTTATATCATCCCATGGTAAAAGTTATTTTTCAACATTTGCATATAGGTTAGGTTTTCACCACCCTTCATTTTGCATATTGTTAACTTTTTTCCTTTACCATAGGATCAATCCCACCAAAGTGCGACATGGAACTTCCTCTGCTTATTTAGAAGTGTCGTAATTAGGTGGTAGAGACTTCCTCTACATGGATTCCCTAGGTAGATCCTTTGTTGCATTTTGGTGTCCATGTTGTGAGTTTTCTCCATAGGCTTGGCAGTCCTTTTATTCCCACCATGATTACATTTAGAAGCCCCGTTCTTCTTCATATTTTCTAGCTCTTACCCGAGGGACTCTCCATGAGCATAGTTTGGTGTCTTTTAGGCTCGCTTAAACTTTTAAAGAAACATCTAACAAGAGCTTATTTCTTCTTTCTGGTCTCGTCTAAGGAGACTAAACTTAGAAAAAGGTTTTGAGTCCATAGTTAAGCTCATTTCAGACTCCTTAAAATTGAAAAGATAGTTGAGTGATCTTGTCTCAATCACACTCATTAGAACGGTTTTGAAGAGATGTCCTTTCGGTATATGTTTAACCCTTTTTTGAACCGACTAGACTAATTACAAAAAAGGAACACTCTGGAGTCATCTTTTAGTGTTTTTTAGACTCTCTAAATGTGAAAAACCTACCGAGGTTACCTTCTTTGGGATCGTAAAACTTCACATGGAAGGAGTCTTGTTGTGCCATACTTAATCACATCGCATGTCTCATCCTTGCATATTTGTCCTAATGTTAGCTTCATGTTGCTATTAACTGAACCTTCAAAGCATTCCTTAAATGAAAGCCTTGTAGTATTTTGTTTCCCTTTCGATCTAACACCTTGACCCATGGAGGAATTTTCTCAAGTGTCCTTTTCCTACACATGTCTCCTTGCACTAAGCATCAATATGTTCCATGCGCTTGGAACTTGTTTTCTTGCCCACGACACTCGTTCCTCCTTTTTAACATAGCATTCTTTTATTCCTTTTCAAGCTCATTATAAATTTGAAAAAGGCAAAAAAAACAAATATTCCAAAAAGAGGGGAAGGGATATACATTCTATTTTTTTGGAAGCAAGATAGTCGCCCTTGGAAAAAGCACATCCTTTCATTTGTTCACCAAGCATTGGGATCTAGTATGACCTTAGTAATTTGTTCTCATTGCATAGGGCTGTGTCCTCCTCCATTTGGTTACTCTTCCAAACATATGAAGAGTTTGTGGTGCCTCATGTATCATAGACTTATGTCAATATTACGCTTCCTGAGTCTCATCATTTTTTCATGCTTTTTTCCAAGGGAAATTTTATCCAACCTGAGTTGGCCATTATGCAGTTTATCTCTTGAATTTCATGATTCAGCCATCCCAAGAGTCCATTCAAGTTCAAATTCAAAATCAATGAATTTATGCGCCTGATGATCGAGATCCTCTAGTCTTTCCCCGAAGGCATGTCAAAGACCTCAGGGTAGTGAGTCTTACACTCCTATTGTACTCCTACCTGATATTTTTAAGATATTAAAGTTGTTTCTCAAGAAATGAAGTCCTCATCTCCATCCATAGGCATCGATGTTTCTTGAAGATGTGTATCATATTGTACTTGTGTATCTTCAAATGATCTTGAGATGTAAATCCGTTGTGTATTGTTCGCAGCTGCACTTTATATAGACATTTATATTTTGTCTCGTAGTCATATATGACATAGATCTGCAGCATACTTGATTGGAAGCCATGCTTAGTTCATCTTGAGCATGGGTATGCCCACCTCAGAGATATTATCATTTTTTTACAAATGGCACGCTCATGAACACTCATATTGAGCTCACTCAACTCTATGCCTTCCCACTCGTAAATATTTTGTAATGTATTTTGGCCATCAATTTCTCTTCTGACCTGACACATTAAGGGGCATATGTTATAGTCCAAAAGAGATGTATCTCTGCATACAAGACATTGGCCTTTCCACTTACATACTTTTCCAAAAGACTACTGAGGATTCCTCTTAAAAAAAAAATTTTTGGATAGTGTACGCACTCTGTTGCACTAATAGACCACGTACACACACATATTTCATTCTAGTTAGACAACGTACATACGTGATTTGCATGCTAATTATCCTGTGTTTACCTCCAAAATTTGCAAAAAATATAAACTTGTACAAAATTCGGTGAAGTTTATGGGATATGGAGGTTTTCCTAACCATTTTACCCCTTGTAGCCCATCCTCAAAACGAATAACCATATTTTTCTCATATATAAGGATTTTTTGGGGAGCCATTTAGAGATACAATAAAGAGAATAAAAAAACTCTGCCAAAATCCCTTCCCCTTCTTATCCCAAGATTCCCATCCTATTCTAAATTTTGGCCTCAACCTTCCCCTCCAGCCCTTTCTCCTTATGCAACCCTCCCTCCTTCCCTAGGTGATAAGTTGGTTGTGAGAAGCTAATGTGGGATTGATGCACTTGAAGCCATGATAGAGGACCTCAGACCTAGTTCATGGAGTGATTGTCGACAAAGGTTGTAATCCTTTTTATCTTAAAATTGAATAAAAGAGTTCATTCTTGTCCCAAAATCCTATGTCTACATGATTTTGTTGATTTGTGCATTTATATCTATGTATAAACTTTTAAATTGATTAGTATAGATAGTATATGTTGTCGCATTGTATTCCTAACCTTTTGCAAGTCATCTTTGGGAGGAAACTAGTAATCTAGGAGACAGCAACAAGCGAAAGAGGTCGACACCAACCGCAAGGACTAAAGGTGCACTCGTTAATCCTCTTCCCTCTCTTTCCCATCACTTATTTTAGTTGGTTTTGGGGTAGTTTAAGGGTAGAATTATCTTTTAAAGGAGTTAGCACTCTGCCTAGGGGGGTTTCCCCATAGAAGATATAGAATGCGAGACTAAGATATAGATGGGAGAATGTAGCTATAACAAAACACACATACCTTTCTGTGTGGAGGCCAAGGTGGACATCAAGCCATATATTAAGGAATTTGATACCATCAAACTAAACCAATGGCTATAGAAAATGGAGGTATACTTCAACATGCATGAAGTAACTAGGAAACAAAATATTGCATTTGCTCGATTGAATCTTGAAGGCCATGCTTTGGCATGGTGGGAGAGTGATGCAGCAAGAAAAGAACTAGGAAATGAGTCACTAGTAATTGAATGGGAGGTGTTCAAGGAAGTTATAAAATCCTAGTTATATCCAATTGAATATGAGGAGAACCAATAGATTGTATGGAATTACTCCAGGGAAAGGCAAGGACAACTAATGCAAGAGTTCACCACAAAGTTTAGGGAGAGATTTATTCAATTGCGTCTCTCTCTCAAAATCCCAAATATGTTGATTAAGTACTTAGGGGCATTGATACCTCAATTTTAGCGTCAAATAATTCTATTCAAACCAAATATAATTGATGAGGCTAGTATTCAAAAATAGTACCTCAAGGGAGACAAGCGGAAGTAACAATCAAGCACACACAAGCAAGCGGAACCACGTGAGTAGCAGAAAAAAAAGAAAATAATAAGAATTGGAATGACAAGAATATTGTACAAGTGACATAGGAAGCAACACCTTCCACTAAGAAATTCAAGGGATGTGATTGAAAGGGACATAATGAGGAGGACTGCTTGAAATTGCACCATGAGAAGCACCCTAAACATTTTTAAAAGAAGAATAAGAAATAATTGATAACAATGGATGTTAAGGAAAGGGTGGAAAACACCTTAAAACTAAAAGAGAAGATCAGTTGCACTAATATTCAGAAAGAGGTGGAATTATTTATTTGTAGTTGCAAGGAGGAGAAGGAGATGACCAAGTTGTTATACATCAAAATCCACATGAAACATAGAAAGTTTTATTGTTTGTTTGATCCTGGTTCACAATCCAACTTGATCTTTGCACAATTGCTTAAGAATCTTGGGATAGAGATGCAGGATCATCCACATCCATACCCCCTAGGTTGGGTAAGGAAATAAGTGTAATTGAATGTGAAAAAACAATGCAAATTCATGTTTTCCATCAACCAAAACTTTGTCAGTGAAGTGGTTGTAGATGTGGTTCCATTGGATGTAGGTGGAGTCACAGTGGGAAGCTTGTTAGGGATGTACCAATTTACCCCGACGGGGCCCATATTCTGGCGTTTCATCTCCTAGGGTTAGGTTTTTGGATGTTTGGGGTTTTCCATTGTTTCTAAATAATATATAGGCCTTCGATACTCATTGTAACATAGAGGTCAGAGGCCAGTAGCCGCCACATCTCTTCTCAGAGATAATCTATCGGTGCCCTAGCTAGTTTATTTCCATTCTTTCTGTAAGCATATTTCAGTCATTTGTTATTAATGAAATTAAGTTTTATTTCCATTGCATCTTTGCGTTTATGTGTATTTATGTATTTCATTGTGTTCCTGCATAAATCTAGATCAGAATTAAGGTTGTAATCTAATCTGGGTCAATGGATTAGGGGTTTTTTGGATACCACAAGATCCTATATATTGTATTGTAAAAAATGAAGTTGGATAATGAATAGAATTAGAGGTGTGGCTCTAAAATAGGTTGTTGGTTTTCCCGGTTGGATTTCTAGGGTAATTTTGGCAGCCACCAATGATTTTTTATTCTTATTACAATCAAAGTTACCATAAACATATTATTTCTTTCTGTAGCTACCATCACCTTTCATTTGTAAATATTTATGTTTCTAAGTTTCGAGGCGATGATTGGGTTAAGTTTATCTTATTGAGTTTTTTCATTTACATTTTCGTTTGTTTTCATTTAAATTCATGACTGTAAGCATGAATTTAAATGTAAAACTTGGGCTTGGTTTCATATCTTTTACCTTAGAAATCTCATTTTGAAGGCACCCATATATGGTTAAAATTCAAGTCTTATGAACTTATTGATTAATCCACTATCAAAATCTTTGTATATTATGGGTATCATGACTTCATTGGTTCTATGGTTTATTGTTGATTTAATTTGTTAAATGTTTGAATGCACAAAAACGTTGGCTTAATAGTTGATATAGTTCTCATGAGCTCAATTGTCATATCATCATTCATATCAATTGGTACAGGCATGTTGTACCTACGTTTTCAATTTACTTTGTTGGCTTGAATATTAATGAGACCATTCATTATGAGAATTGGGGTTTTGTACTATGGAGGGTTTGGCATTCATCGTGCGTAATGGCCTATAGTTTTACGATCCCTATGGTTTTCATTTTCCCTTACGCTTCTTTCCAAGTAATTTTAGTCCCCAAACTTTGCAATTTTCGTGCCATTACATTTTGCATGGACCTCTCTCTATTCCTCATCCTCTGGAAGACAAAACCTACACCCTGTGATATATGTTGTATCATTTTCACAATGGAAATGGCCTATATTTTGTATCGAGCCGAACGGTTTCCAAGATATTATGTCCCATGATGATTCCATATATGACCTGAAGGCTCATGGGTGGGATGTGTTCCTCAAGAAGTTCAAAGGCTACAATCTCCAAGTTGCACAGGATTTTGAACACACTTTCGACAGTTTTAGGGCCAAGGTCAGGGATGTACAGTTAGAAAGAACAGATGATTTCATAAGCAGGGTGACATGACTTCCATTGAAAAGAGAAAAGTGGTTTAAGAAGGCTAAAATAGAGGACGTCCCATGGAGATTATTCATGGCTTCCCACAAATCCACTTATTGTACAAAAGGTATTCCCATTGCTTTTCTAAAACCTAGATGGCATAGTCTCGTTTTAATTTTGAAACAATTTGTCACTTATGAAGGATGGTATGGGTTGGTTTTTCTATACCACATTCAGTTGCTTATTATTTTCATAGGGTTTGAGTTGAATATGCCCTTATACCTGAAAATGAGCCTTTACAAAATTTCCAAGTGCTATAAGTGACAGAGCATATATTCTCTGTTGAGTCTGTTCCATAATGGGCTCGTTAAGATACTGTTGGTTTCTCACCTGTCATGAATTAGTGATAGTTGGGAGGGTTTCTTGATCCGAAATGGATTTTCCCAGGTTGACGATACAATCGGCCCTCATTTAGTTGTAAACCCCAGTTTGGATAGACCAACGATCGAAAGCCATGTCTTCAATTTATTTGATGGCTCTGAATTCAATGAACCAGCTTCTATTGTTGATGAAACCCTTGTGGATAAAGAATTACCATGTAGATTTTCACCTAGAATATCTTTGGAATAGGTAATTACCAAATTAAAAGAGAAATATCACCATGTGCCTATGAACGAGTCTAATGTGAACAATAACGAAAAACTTGTTGTGAAGAATTTCCTTAAAGGAAAGAAACAACAGAGCTCGAATTTAAATTTTAGAAATAAGAAAGATGGTCATTTGATTTCTAGAAAATTAAGAAATCAAAAAAGTGATCATCTGAGCTCGATCGTTATGATCTAGGTCGACGATCATTTCTCAAACCGAGAGATAAACGATTTCTTGGCTCATGAAGACCCGAAAAATCAATGTCCCAGGAAAGAGGTTGTTACCCCGGTTGAACAATATGATTTTGTGACTAAGCCACCCCAGTGTCTCAATGGAAAAAAAGGTTTTGAAGGTATTAGTCACGACCTGGAACAAGCCACAGGTAAAAATAAAGTACCCATTATCGACTATATTCCACGTCGTTCTGCCATTACCCCTGTGCACAGTGACAGCTGCCTAGACTGGATAGAGTGTTATTATAGAGATATTCTGATATTACAGTCTCAAGTAAAATACTTGGCTACTTGGAATGCCCTATTGGAATGAGAGAACATTGATTTGAAAGCACACACAGAGAGGGAAAACAAAATATCCAAGAAGTCCAGGAATATCATAATAAAAAACACAACCAGTTTCAAAGCCATTATAAATTTCAAACTGTCAGATCCTTCATTTGCTAATTTCTAATGGTAAAACGATTTTGTTTTGATTTTAATTGATTCTGTTATGAATAATCAAAATAGGGAGATTTAATTTGATTTATTTTGCTAATAATAAGACTAGCTACAGAATCTATGATTATGTAGCCAGTCTCTTTTGAATAATAATTAGTATTGTTATCTGAATATTAAATCATTTTTTCTATCTACAGGAAATGGAAGATTATGATGTTGATTGAATGGAGCAAACACTTTGAATCATACGTTCAAAATATTCAATAGTTTCTACCTTTTTATGTTTATAAAACTTTGGTTTATTTTTGACAAACCAACTCATGCATGAGTGGTAACTATTTTCACTATTTTTGTTATATTATCTAATTTTTGTGGATTCAACTCTATCTTGTATGATAAGAGAATTTGAATCCTGAACTATTATAAATATTGTTCACTCCTAGTAGTGAAGGGATCCTTTTGTTTGGACACATTATGGACATATGACTTTCAAGACTAATATGGAGAAGTTGTTCACCCCTTGGCTTTAGACCAGCATGGAGCTTACCCATTATGTTTTTCCTTTATCTTATGGAATTTTAATACATTTATACATCTTTAGTCTTATCATCGTATGATATTTCATATTATTCAACACTTTAATTATGTCTATAATTTGTTTTCCTATAATATATCTGTGATCAATATTTCATTTAAATATCGTGGATTTATGTTGGATATTGGATGATGTATTACATGAATGATTTGTATTAAGTTTCTTCAATTATAAGTGTTCATCATTATACTATCACCAGATCTGTATATTTACCAGTTTAGTGTTATATTCTTGTTCCAAAACACCTTTTAGTTTGTTCTAGGAATGTTGGCACCATTATATTACAAGTTTTCATCATAGGAAGGATATCTAGGAGCTTGAATTGCGCAAGGACATAGACTCAGTTTAGTTGATTAATTACAGGTTAGTTTATTCATATTTTTGTTCTTTAGTTAGACTATTTATCAATGAAATAGGAATAGTTTAAATTAGTTTTGACTGTTTATCTTTTCTTGTTTCAATTCGGTTTGATTAGTATTCTTCAATTCTTTAGATTTTAAATATTAAACAGAAAACATAAAATATATGTGATTTCTTTATCTACTTCATAAACATTTTCAAAAACATCTATTTCGCAAGATATCTAGTAAATCTCGCAAAATTGTATATACATTGTTTATAATCATATGCACATAGCATCTTCCTTTTGTGATTTGTAATTATTAAATTTATATCCTTAGTATTATAGCTTCATAGATTACTCTCATTTCTTTTATTTTTAGGACTTTAGTTGGCTAACGGAGCCATTAAACCCGTCAGGTCATTTCATTCCAAACAGCTTGGGTTATTTAGACAACCACGGTCTGGATTTGACCTTCCAATTGACTGTGTGTCATTTACGCCCATCAACAAATGACACTAGAAGGAGGGCCTGAATTTAATTGATGGCACATGGAGGTCACAAGAATCCTCCCCCACACACTCGCACTCTTTTCATTACACGTAGTCGCTCAGACAATAATGTTACACTTGAAACAACAACTACCTCAAACGATAACCCTTATATTTGCATTGAACTGGTGACACCAGTTCCTCAAGGGGTCGATGTCCAAGAAATTGTTAGTCAGTCACTCATAATAACTCATAGTGCCTTAGCCCATATTAGACAACTTGGTAGGCCACTTAATCAACCCCTTGATTTCACGGATATCAAAGAACAATTTCAAGGCACTGGTCTGCCCGAAAACCCTTTAGATGGAAATACTACCAATCCTACTGAAACACTCATCCCTGGAGCAGGAGGATCCGGTATTCTACCATCTCCACCTGATTATTCTCCATCCTCTTCAGGAGGAGAGTCTTGAGACGAAGGCATCTCTTCATCAGAACCATCTCAGCCTTCGACACCACCAACTCCTATGGAAAACCAAAATAATCCCACCATACCTTGGCTTGATCAAGATGTTGTGGTTTTACCTGGACCCCAACACCCATTACCTAATCATCCGGAGAAATGGCTACCTAAATTCGATCCAGATTCAAAGCAATCCGTTGAGGATCACATCAAAAAATTTATGTTGTCCATTAGACTCTAAAATGTTGAACACGAGGATGTAGTATGAATATTATTTCCTTATACTTTTGAGGGAAATGCCTCCACATGGTATTTTGCTCAACATCCCCAGACCATCGTCTCTTGGGACAAGTTCGAAACTTGTTTCTTGGAAAACTTTGGAGATGATAAATCTCCGGAAGTCTTGGTTATGGAACTCTCCAGCTTAAAAATGAATCCTAAGGAAAAAGTAAAGGACTTTAACCAAACATTTCTCACATTAAAGAACAAAATCCTTGTTGATTTGATGCCCGCATAAAGTTTAATGGTTGCATATTATGCTAAAGCCTTGCACAATAACGTATCCATATGGGTTAAAAGGTCCAACAAAAATACTTTGTTAGAAGTCTTTGAGGAGGAAAGTCAAATTGAGAAACATATATGGAGATTAAAATATAATCTCAATAGTGAAGTTGAAACATCCTCGTCCTCTAAAAGGAAAATAGAAATTCTCACTAGGCCTCCTCAAACTAAAAATCAACAAGAAACTTTAGACTTAGAGAGCTTATAGAAAGCTTTCCAAAACCTATCCAATCAAGTGGTTGACTTGAAAAGATCAGCCGAGGAGGCATCCACAAGCAAAGGAAGTTTCAAACCTCCTTTCATAAAGCCTTTCCCTCCCAACTAGCCAAGCCTGACCACAGAAGGTCTAAATTTTGAAAGTTTACAGTATGGCTTGCAAACTATCTTAGAAGCACATGATAATTTTTCTTTTGTTCCTCTTGAAAATTTCGATGATGTAGTTGAGGAAGAGGTACCAGAAGAGGATAATTCATCTCCCCCTGTTTTCGGTCACTTGTCGAACAGTATCTTCCAAGAAAATTTCGAAACTATCCACCCCTACAACACAAGAAGCAAAATGCAAAACAAACCCCCTTTTGAAGTAAGTAAAAATGTGTTTCTGAAATAGTCAAAGAAAACTGAAATTAAACAAAGCTTAGCAACCCTTGTTTTAGAATACGATTTAATTGAAGATCTAAAATAATTGAGGGCTAATATTTATGTTTTTGAACTGCTGAAATTTCCCCTTATTTTTCAGAAAATGCTTCAAAGCATCGTTGAAAACAGTAAAAAGAACGATCCTAGCAACAAAAAATCAGTAGAAATTAATTCAAATGCAGCTAAAAATGTCCTAGCTAAAAAGACATCTGAACCTCTAGACAAAAGGGACTTAGCAGAAAAAACTGTAGCAAATGTAGATAAAATTGTTTTAGGGACAACAACAAAAAATCAGCAAAATTCTGTTGTTAACACTCGGAAAAATGTCTCTCCCTTTCTGTTAACCTTTGAAATTTTTAATAGGAATGTACATAATTGTATGGTCGATTCCAGTGCATCATCAAACATGATGCCTCTATATGTATGCAAAAACATTAATGCAGAAGTTAAACCTTCTGATCTCAAAATCATTCAGCTAGATCGAACAAACGTTAAAGTAATTGGTGAGCTTAATAATGTGTTAATTAAACTATCATCCAATCCTAAAGTTCATCAGATAATTGATATTATCATTGTTGATATCCCTGAATTTTATGGTTTGTTTTTTATCAGATATTGGTTAGAACAGTTGCACGGTTACTTTTCCACAGATTGGTCTCACTTGTGGTTTCCTGAAAATGGACAACCCAACAAAATTAGGATAAACAGAGAACGTTATCTTAAGCATACTGTAACGGATCTGAATGATACAAATGATTCTTTCATTACATCTGCAAATTCACTTGAAACACAGGGAATGAATACCTTCTTTGGTAATTTCGTGACCGAAATTTCTTCTGTCACTGATCCTAGGCAGCAATCTAAAGTTACAACCTATACTTAGACACCATCTCTGCCAAGTATGCCAAGTACTACTGATGATGCACAGATCTAGTCCTTATACTTTGATGGATCCAAATCCAAAGAAGGATCATGTGATGGTTGTATACTCATCGATCCCGTAGGTAATAAGACTTTTATTTCTTGCCAGTTAGAGTTCAAATGTACTAATAACACGACCGAGTACAAAGCACTACTACAAGGACTTAGGAAATCACTGGATATGGATGTGAAAAATTTGATAGTATTCGGTGATTTGGAAATCATGGTTAAGTAGGTAATAAATTCCATACATTGTTTATCACCACACCTAAAAATCTACCAAACCAGGGTATGGAGTTTGATGCATAAATTTTCAGCATTTAACATAAATTCCATTCCTAGATTGAGTAATTCAGAAGTTGATTTATTGGCCAATGTTTCTTCTAAGCTATTGCATGTTGAAGGTCTTTTCCCTAATGCATTTTCAATTGAATTGTGGTTCAGATCGTCGATCCCAGATAACATCACAAATTGGAGAGTATTTGATGATGACTAGCAAATTATCAACTTTCTGCATATGTAAGACACCTTCCAAGGTGCTGTCATTAATGAAGGAACTCATGCTAACAACCTCTAAAACTTCACAGTAATATTTGATCCCCGATCTCCCGAATCGACGTCCGAGTTGGTAAACTCTATCCCTAGATTTGTTGTAAGACTAGAGAAATTTTATGACTTGCATGATAAATTTAGAGGGACAGTCAATTTTAAAACTAACAGTTCCTCTTTAATTTATGAAACGGTTAATTTAGGAACAAAGGATAATCCTCAAAATATTAATCTGGGAAAGGGATGTTCTGAGCAAGAAAGATCCTCTTTTATAAAGTTATTTAAAGAATTTAAAGATGTTTTTGCTTGGACGTATGATTACTTGAAAACATTTGACCCTAACATCATACAACATGTTATCCCTATGAAACCCCAGACTCAACCTTTTCAACATAAATTGAGGAAGATGCACCCTAAATTGGAACCAACTGTTAAAAAGGAACTAAACAAATTACTAACTACAAAGATAATTTTCTCAGTTAGGCACACACAATGGGTGTCTAATTTAGTCCCTGTAAGGAAGAAAAGTGGTGAAATTTGACTCTGTGTCGATTTTTGGAACTTAAACTGAGTGTCTGATAAAGACAACTACCCTATTCCTCCAATGGAACAAATTCTACAGCAGGTGTCTGGTTCCGAAATACTATCTCTGCTAGATGCTTTTTCGAGATACAACCAGGTCCTTATGTCTCCCTCAGACCAGCTTAAAACCACCTTTCATACCCCATGGGGAACTTAAGCCTACAGGAAAATTCTCTTTGGACTGATAAACAGCGATGCCACTTTCCAGAGATTAATGGATATTTCTTTTCATGGCCTCATTAACCAAGCATTCATGGTCTATCTTGATGATGTCATTGTCTTCTATAAACACAAGAAAGATCACTTGTCTCACCTTAGGACTGTCCTAGAACAATGCCGCAAGTTTGGCATATCTCTCAACCCTAAGAAATCAGTCTTTGCAATGGAGAAAGGAAAACTGTTGGGATTTCTAAACTACCCCCTCCTTCTGCCAAAAAAACCATGTAGTCCTTTTTGGGAAAGATTAATTTCGTCAAAAGGTTTGTCCCAAGATTCTCATAAATGGTTAGATCATTACAAAATTTAATTAAAAATGATGTTTTGTATCGTTGGGGATCACAATAAAGTCAGGCTTTTGATTCAATTAGAAAAGCAATAATAGAGGCCCCTTCCTTGATGAGTCCCAATTTTTCTCAGGATTTCACTCTTTACACCTTTTCTTCTGACCGATATTATGTTGCTATTCTTACAAAAAAAAATGATGAAAGCAATGAGATACCCATTGCCTTCATGAGATCGGATTTTAAAGGAGAAGATCTTAATTACCCAGCAGTAGATCAGCAGGAATATGTTGTTTTCAAAGAAGTGAAACATTTTCGGTCTTACCTATTGAAATCTAGAACCAAGGTTATCGTTCCTTACCCAGCTATAAGAAACTTGTTAGTACAAAAGGAACTGGGTGAGAAAAGGGAAAATTGTATGACTTCACTACAGAAATATGACCTTGAAATAACCCCTGCATAAATTATTAGAGGTCAATGCATGTGTAAACTAGTGTCTGATTCAGTTGAAGAACAAGAAATTCAAATAAACACCTCAATTGTGAATCAGCATAATGAAAAACAGATCAGTTGTGCACAAGCTACTTCTAATTCTTGGTATGAGAACATTAAATTTTATTTAACGCATGGATCTTCCCCTCGCAATTTCATCCCAAAAATAGAAGAGCACTTAGGCTTAAATATACATCTTTCTAGTTAACAAATGATGTATTATTTTGAAGGAACTTTGATGGTGTTTTTCTGCATTGTTTGGAAAAGGAAGAGTCAGGAAAAGTGCTAATTGAACTTCATGCAAGTGAAGTCGGTGATCACTTCGGTGGAGATACCACTTCCCAGAAAGTGTTAATATTTGGGTACTATTGGCCTACATTGTTTAAATATGCCCATACGTTGTCCCGTAAATGCATAATCTGCCAAAAAACTGCAGGACGGGTGAAAAAGGCAGCATTCCCTTTACAGCCAGTTACTGTAGATACACCTTTTTAGCAATGGGGCCTAGACATCATAGGACCAATTAATCCCTCTTATTCATAGCAGCACAAGTATATCCTTACAACAACAGACTATTTTACAAGGTGGTCTGAAGATGTACCTTTAAAAGTGGTAAACACAAGTTAGGTAGTATCTTTTTTGAACTCTCATATCATCACTCGATTCAACATTCCCAAATGTCTGGTTTTTTATAATGCCTCTTACTTTTTGTACCTTGATATGAAAATTTTTTCTCTGGAAAAGGGGATTAAACTGAAGTATTCTGAAAGATACTACCCTCAAGGAAATGGCCTAGCGGAATCAACAAACAAAAATTTAATCAAGATTATTAAAAGGACAGTTTCAGAAAATCACAAGAACTGGCACAATGCACTGTATAATGCACTCTGGGCTGATAGGGTAACCCCAAAATCCTCTGTTGGTAATTACTTGTTCTTCCTCATCTATGGAAGAGAACTATTTCTCCCCCTGCATGTCTTACTTCCTTCCCTACAATTGTCGCAGAAATTTCAAGTAGAGGAGTGCACTCCTCTAGAAAATCGAATAAATGCCTTATTAAAACTAGAGGAAGTGAGAACACGAGAAAAGAAGAAACTGGATCAGCACCAGCAAATTGTAAAAAGTTGGTTTGATTCAAATTCATATTTAGATAGGAATTTCGATGTCAGAGATTTGGTTCTCAAGTGGGATAAATCCCACGAGGGTAAGGGGGAACATACTAAGTTCCAAAACCTGTGGCTAGGACCATTTGTAATTTCTGAAAAATTGGGTCCCAACTCTTTCTGTTTGCACAATTTGGAGGGACAACCAGATACTTTCCCAGTGAATGGCCAGGCCCTCAAGAGGTATTTCACCTGATTATTTATGTTCCACCATTCTGTAAATATTTTGATGTTTTATTTTTTGTTTTTATTTTTGGTTCTTTTCATTTTTCTTAATTATGATTTGTGTTCTAAAAATAATTATGTCTAATTCACCGTTACATTTGTGGAAGGGAATCATAATTTCTCATTCATTAGCAGCAGTTGATAACTTCCCAAGAACTTGAGCACTAAATTCTAAACCTCAGATCAACAGAAGTAAGTTTCTGTTCCGATCAGTGTTTTTGTTTTTTTCTTGAAATTATGAGTAGACGCGATTATCATCAATAAACTTCTAATGTTGTCCCTGTTTTAAGGAAAAAAACTCAATTGTACCTTCCCGTCATCGAGATGGTTTCCTAACAGAAATATAAGTGTCCAAAGTGTGATGAATTTCATCAAAAAGGAGAATGATATTTAAATGATCAAAACTTTTATTCCAAACTATGAGATTTTTAGTATCACCCCGCCCTCTTGAATATTATTAAGTTCTGCAAATTATAAACAAATTCTAGAGGGTTGAAAACATTGTAATGTGTGGGAAGTGTATGTAAACCCATCGAGACATTGAACAGGTCTGTTGGCAGTGGGTAAATGCATGCATGATACCAAGGCAACTTTGTCGGGGTACTGAACAAGCTTGCTGGTAGTAAAGAAATGTCGGGTTTAAGAATATCCTCAGGTGTGTCTTTCAATTTGATCAAGTGCAAGGATGTCTTGTATCATGAATGGGTGACTTTTGGATAGGATAGAGGTACTAGAGTAAGTCAAATGACATCCCTTCCAAGGCTATGGATGCCTACTAGAAGTAGTGGCCATGTCAAAACTATTGAATTCAACTACATAAACATCGCTACACTTGTAATATAAGTTAGATGTCGGATTACATTTTTTAGAAATAAATACATCTGATGCTAAAAGTGTGTTATTTTTTACTTATGGTCGGAATGCTTGACGTGTTGTTAACTGTTTCTAAAAATTCATTTCATCTGACTCACCCTAAAATGAATTTTCTGGTGATGCAGAGATAACTGCTTCGCCCAGTATGTCGACATTGTTGGCAGCCACCAATGATTTTCGATTCTTATTACAATCAAAGTTCCCACAAAGAGATTATGTCTTTCCATAGCTACCATCACCTTTCATTTGTAAATGTTTATGTTTATGAGTTTCGAGGCGATGATTGGGTTAAGTTTATCTTATTGATTTTTTTCGTTTACATTTTTGTTTGTTTTGATTTAAATTCATGATTGTAAGAATGAATTTAAATGTAAAACTTGGTCTTGGTTTCATATCTTTTACCTAAGAAATCTCATTTTGAAGGCACCCATATATGGTTAAAATTCAAGTCTTATGAACTTATTGATTAATTGACTATCAAAATCTTTGTATATTATGGGTATCGTGACTTCATTGGTTCAATGGTTTATTGTTGATTTAATTTGTTAAATGTTTGAATGAACAAAAACGTTGGCTTAACAGTTGATATAGTTCTCATGAGCTCAATTGTCATGTCAACATTCATATCAATTGGTATAGTCATGTTGTACCTACATTTTCAATTTACTTTGTTGACTTGAATATTAATGAGACCATTCATTATGCGAATTGGGGTTTTGTACTGTGGAGGGTTTGGCATTCATCGTGTGTAATGGCTCGTAGTTTTACGAGCCCTCTGGTTTTCATTTTACCTTATGCTTATTTCCAAGTAATGATAGTCCCCAAACTTTGTAATTTTTGTGCCATTACATTTCGCACAAACCTCTCTTTGTTCCTCGTCCTCTGGAAGACAAAACCTATGCTTTATGATATATGTTGTATCATTTTCGCAGTGGAAATGGCACATGTATTTTGTATCGATTTGAATGGTTTCCAATATCTTATGTCCCTTGATGATGCCATAGGCGACTTGAAGGCTCATGGGTGGGATTTTTTCCTCAAGAAGTTCAAAGGCTACAATCTCCAGGTTTCACATGCTTTTGCACACACTTTCGACGGTTTTAGGGCCAAGGTTGGGGATGTAAAGTTAGAAATAACGGAGGATTTCATAAGCAGGGTGACAAGACTTCCATTGAAAGGAGAAAAGTGGTTTAAGAACACTAAAATAGAGGACATCCCATGGAGTTTATTCATGGCTTCTCGCAAATCCACTTGTTGTACAAAAGGTATTCCCATTGCTTTTCTAAAACCTAGATGGCACAGTCTCGTTTTAATTTTGAAACAGTTTGTCACTTGTAAAGGCCGATATGGGTTGGTTTTTCTGCACCACATTCGATTTCTTATGATTTTCATAGGGTTTGAGTTGAATATGCCCTTCTACCTACAAATGAGCCTTTACAAATGTCCAATCATTATAAGCGACAGAGCATAAATTGTTTGTCAAGTCTGTTCCATCATGGTCTCATTAAGATACTCTTGGTTTCTCACCTGTCGTGAATCGGTTATAGTTGGGAAGGTTTCTTGATCTGAAATGGATTTTCCCAGGTTGATGATACAGTCGACCCTCATTTAATTGCAAACCCCAGTTTGGACAGACTAGTGATCGAAAGCCAGGTCTTCAATTTAGTTGATGTCTCTGAATTCAATGAACCAGTTGTTGAGTGCTCAACACACCCTAAAATTTCTATGACCACTTCCTTTTGGGTACCACCTTGTCTTCTACCTTCGATTGTTTTCACCGTGGTTTAATCTTGATAACCTTCTTATTTGATATGTTTCATATCCAAGTTTCTCTTCAGCATATTAAGAACCATCTTGAGAAAAACCACGACTGATCAAGGGACCAGAGACCCAATTTTCTCCCGGCTTACTTGAGAAGTTCAACATCGGTGAAAGATTAAGGTAGAGAACATTGTATGGGAGGTCAAAGCAGCCGAGTGTCAACATTCTTCGGCATCAATCGATAAGAGTATCTCTTTTACGCATATAGTCTCCGAAAATATTTCGCCGAATGCTGGTCCTTTCGGCTTCGACAGAGAAGTGTAATCATAAGCATCGCACAAAAGAGGAGTTCCACCGCCAACCGTTGACACCCAAAACATCACCGGTACTGGGAGTTTTATCAAGAAAATAGCAAATGCTAATAAACAATCTAAAATAGTAGTCGATCCCCGATGAAGGTAAGACGTGATGTGACGTTTAACCCCTAGATGTGTCAAGTACTCTGCATTCAAAGCTTTATTTAATTCATAGATCATGCATTAGTTACTAGCTCGTGCATGAATCAAAAGGGAATCGTTAAACTCACTGATACAATGCATCTCCACCCGCGCCTCCACCGTCAACCAGTTAAATTTCAGTGGCAGAAATTTGATAGAGTTATATTTTGAAATATGCATTTATCACTCGTATTAACTAATTGATATGACTGGTAGTATCTCCCAGTTATATTCATTTGATTCCTTTGTGTGATCCCACTCTATGCAACAAGGAATTCAAAACCAATGGGAGAACAAAGCCACCAGTCCATGGGAAGCATTCGAAGTCTAGTGTGTATTAAACAGTTTTCTTGGCAAGCATTACAGGTATGGGTTCTCTTATGGATTTACGTTTCATTTGTATATGTATGCACTCGATGTTGCTCTGTATATGTGTTTAAAGGGGGTTCTGATTACAGGTATAATACCTCCAAAGAAGCCATCCACTAGGAAATCACCATGGGCACCAAAGATGCAAGAATCGGAAAGAGGAGAAAGCTCCTCCCCAGCAATTGCAAGACAGTTAGATTTCACTCCTAAGACGGTGCCTGTCATCAAGGTGATCACCAACGATCCCTTTGTCCAACCCCCAGCTTTCGGGGATACAGAGGCAAGCGTTGGAGAAAATACGATGTTTCCTCATAGGGAAGAAGTCTTCAAGAAGATCAAGAGAGAAGATCCCCTCGAATATAATCCGCACAGTGACCCTGATACAAGGAAGCTCGATGACGAGGTCCTCCCAAACATTCGCAAGGCTTATCTACACATCGTGGCAAGACAATCTCCAGTTTTACCTTGCTTTGAGCTCTTAAAGTGGCTCATTGATCACACCTATGCACAAAAATGTTTGATTAATGATGACAATGTCAAATGCATCGGGGTTTTCTTGCCATCAAAATTTCAGAAATACTACAAACTCAATGAGTCCAGAGAAAAGTTGAGCACTAATTTCGTGGTGAGTTTCTATGCCTCTCACGACACTAGCAAAATCTTGGCATACTAGTGGAGGGAAGACAAGAAATTCATCAACCAAACTTTTGGTTGGTACCTGATGGTCAATCTCAGGGAACCATACCCCTATCGCATGGCCCTTCTCTTCTGATTACATGGGGAGAAAGACTGCTCCCAGTTTTCAGAAGCTTGGATGCCTCTGGCTTTTATAGTCATCGTTTCAGGTACCGGTTTCAATTGGGGTGCTATCATCTCCAAACAGTTGAGAACATGCATAAAACAAGCTCAAGTGCCAAAGGAAGGAGATACCCCTGCCTTCTACATGGATTCGTATCTACTGGACGTCATCTGCGCCAGGAACGCTTTTGTTGGGATGAACTTGAATTGGCACCCTTCGGAGCTCACAGTCCATGTATACTACAACATCTTGTGGGAAAATAGGTACAATAAATCCTATGATGTTATCTGTGATCATTTTGTTGTGCCCATTTACTTTTTACTCTTTAAAAGAGAATGCCCTAGATTATCAGACAAAGCAAAGAAGGTTATAGCCAAAATTGGTCACTGGTATTTAGACGAACAAGAAACCTACATTGGGATTTTTGGCACCATAGGGGTGCCACATTTATCACCCGTTTATGTTTCCGACCGGCTAGTATTAGGAGAAATCTGCTATCAAACCATCATACAAGGATACAATGCAACTTTAGTGAAAGACAAGAAGTGGGATTTCATACCATATGGATTCCATATCGGCTTCTACATGGTCAAAGACATCGTGCATGCTAAACAACTTGGGTAGGGTCAATTGGAATTTTGGTTCCAAACTGGTCGATTTCACAAACACTATCCCAAGGGATTAGTCCTACAGCACGCGTCACGGGTCTCATCCTATTGGCCTTATGCCCATGATCGGTTTGAGGATGAAATATTCACCAAGAACGCTCAAGACTAGGATATGGTGGCAGCTAGAAAGGCCGATCCTAGAGGAACCAGGTTTAGAGCTTTGAGCTATGAAGAGTAGACCATGCTATTGGAGCAAGCAATTCAAAAAGTTGGCCAACACCCTGAAGCAGTAGTATCATATGAATTGGAGGAAGAAACAAATAACCCCCAAGAAGACATTAATGTCACAGAGACTCATCAGGGATCCCCATTACAAATCCGAGTTTTCCCTGAAGATCAAACAACTCAAGAAAGTGGCACACTTTTATAACAACAGTATCAGTTACTAATGAAATGGATGCAAGATAACCTACATCTTGCCATAAGTCCCAGAATTTTAGTTACCGTCCAGAGAGTCCCGACAGAACCTAGCAATCCTGGTCTCACAGCTGCCAATGGTACCAATCGGTCGGATAATCCTGAGTCTACAATATCGCCAATTAATCTCTGGGGAGAAGGAACAGCTCAACCAGAGACGAGTCGGGTGTCAATAGAGACACAAGAGCCCAACCCCTTGAGCACGCTAATACATATATACAATGATGACAAGAGAACAGAGCCTTCTCATGGCACTCCAGTGCGCATCCAAGAAGAGGAAGGTCCCAAAAATACCTTTTCCCCAAGTCCCGAAAAGGTCTCTTCTGTTGGGCCCGGGGTTCGGGACCAGGGAATCCAACAAAAGGAAGCTGAAGCTGAAGGTAATCTCCACACAGGAAAGTCTGATGAACAAGAAATAGATGTAGGCCCAAGTGATGAGCCTCCACAGAAGGACATCGGCAGTTCCACAATCGATGAGCAATTAAGTGACAAGTCCATACAAGACACCTCTATCCTACCCAATACTCAGATCCCCGGTGAGAAACAAGTGGAGGTGGGATCTACAAGATAGAACAAAGAAGTTGGAGAGCCCACTCTTGAACAAATTTACACTGTGGGAAGCTTGGGAAACAATCTCACATGGGGTGATCAGCAGATACCAGACCTGGTAGATGAGGTCGTAGACATCTATGCGATCTCCTATGATAAAAAAAGAAAGTCTATCATTGAGAGGACTGCAAAGAAGAGAAGAATCACCCTCGATCATTCCATCATAGTCGTCACTGAGGAGAAGTTAATTGATACATCCGATGCCCGTACGTCTAAGCTAATTGGTGTGGGAAAATCCCTCTCAGAAGCTGCCCAAGATAGAGCAAGGAGAGATGAAAAGGAACTTGCCGCTACCCAAAAGGAGCTCGAACACTTGCGCCATCTTTTTTATTACTATAAAGGTGCTACACAGATAGCTGTGTATTTAAAAGATGAGTTCACTAAATTTTACGATGAGTTCAAGAAGGAAAGACAGTTGTTAATCTCGAATATAGCCGAATTCCAGGAAGACACTCTCATGGCACTCATGACATGTAATGAAATGGAGCGATGGTATGAGAAGGCACAGCAGGAAGTGGAGAGGCTCGAGTTTATTGAGGCAATCCAGAAAGACCGAGAAAAGGAATACCATAGCATTCGGCTTGTAAGTTAAAGCAGTCTCAATCGCATGAAACGATCGACCGAATACTGGGCCAAAATGTCTCGAATCCCACACGAAGAAATCCAAGAACAGTGGGCCAAATGTCAAAACAACTGGGATAAAATCAATAAAATAATGAAATACATCGGACTCCCTAAGTATGGTACCCCCGATATATTTATTAACCTAAACGAAGTAATCAAGTTGTGTGCCGAACAGGATGCGTCATGGGCCGAAGAATGTGCAAAGATCATCGATGCAAAGCCTAGGAAAATACAATAGTTCATAGGACATCCAATCAAAGCCAGAGCCATACTTCAGACGTTGAGCTTCAGCCTCACAAAATATCGGGCGCACGCAGTAGATATCAGGGGAATCTATGCGGCTCCAATGGAACAACACAGGTTTCCATGGGCCAACACCTGTGAATAAATTTTTATCAGATGTTATGATCATGAAAGAGTCCACCCTTTTCAAGAAACAAATTGGATGGACTGTTGAAACACTGTTAGATGATGACGCCACATGGTGATTCTTGATTAGCTCAAATTGTACTTTACCATTAATTACTATTAAAACTTTATATTATAAATAGGAACATCGACCGATGGTCAAGGAGTTGATGGTTGTTGTAATAACTCTTTTCATTTGGTTGTTGATAATTATTTTGAGACTGCTACGAATTAAGAAGTCCTTCTGGACTAGAGACAAGAATTTTTCATCAGATGTATGTGATTGGAGTTGGAGAAGAATTATTTCCTTTCCTATTCCATGAATGTTGCAGTAAATGAGTAAGAGAAATTAATTATGTTCCCAAGTTATCTGGTCCAATGTTTTAATGTTCCTTTCTTTACATGATGAAAGTAAATAATTGTGCTTCTATGTGATGAATTTTTTGGTAGATGAATTATTTTGCTTACCTTGACATTGATTACAATTGTGTTTCTTTCTCTATGCTAAGTAGTTTACCTCAACTATGTGATGAATGTATCAGTAGATGAATTATTTTGCTTGCCCTGATCTTGATCATATATACATCTTATTTTTGCTAAGTAGCTTTCTCAGACAGTAGTTGGATGCTCTTTTGGTTAAATTATTATTACTAAACCCCTTTGGCATATGATTGTTGTCTGCATGTTCGAGTAGCAGATTATCCCAATCTTGACCCCTTCCCAATAGTTAAAACTCTTGTCCTATCTTAGTCAAGTTGTTTTATACTGGCTTGCATCTCTTGTACCTTCCCCACCTAAGAGAAAATACAGAAAAATTGTTCTAACCGAAGGAAGAGCATTCACTAGGAAACACAAAAGCTCATCGATAATTTGGCCAGATTGTAAGATCTGGAGAACCATTCCACTCCAAAATATGCAGAGTCTAATTGGGCCTCGGTGGCAGGTTTGGTTCTTGTTGTTGAATTAGGGGATTTAGGCCCCATCAACAAAATTGACGCTGGAAGAAGGGCCTGAGAATGAATGGTTGAATATGTAAGTTATATGATATTTCAAACAGCCTATACATTTGTAATGGCCCACATGCATGGCTAGTCATCCAACAGATAGCCCACCTTTACCAAGTACTCCTGAAGTGAATAACTCACCCCACTCCAAGGATATCTTCACCTTGAAATACCTTACGCCCTCCCTCACAAGGAATTGAATCAATTCAGAAAGATTACCAAATCCTACACCCGAAAAATTGGCGCATTTCCCTTCACCCCCATCCTCCCTCGAAGAAAAAAAAAAAAAAGACTAGTAGTCAGCACTCCCAATGAAGTTTTCGTACACTCCATCGAAGAATTAATAGACTTCACGATCACCAAAATCCAATAACCTCTTGACCTCATACCTGAGACACCAGCCGGCGACATCTCTGAACCTAACGATCTCTCAGAAGAGGAAGATCCTGACTCTGACTCTGAAGAAATGGAAGAGAACCATGGTCGAGAGGACGAGAGGGAAGTCCCACTTCAAGACAACCAACCCTAGTTGGTCGGGGACACTGTGGTCATCCCTGGACGAGTACACAATCTCCCTCGGCACCCAGAAAAGTTTCTCTCCAAGTAAGATCCTGAAACCTCAGGATTGCCCGAAGATCATATCAAGAAGTTCATACTCACGATCACTCTTATGAAATTTCAACATGAAGATGTGGTATGAATATTTTTCCCCTACACGTTTGAGAACTTGGATTCCACTTGGTATTTTAACTTGCCAGTAGGATCCATCACCAGCTGGACTAAGTTCCAAAAGGATTTCCTAGACAAATTTGTTGAAGAAACTACCACGGGAGCCCTTATGGCCGAATTATTCACAGCCACCATGACCCCAAAGGAAAGGGTCAAATATTTAAATCAAATATTCATGACTATCCTAAAAAAAATTCAGCGTGTGGTGAAACCGGCTCAAGAGTTGCAAATCGAGGTCTATGCCAACGTGCTCCCGGCCTCTATTTCCATGTTCATTAAAAGAGCCCCTAAGCAAACCCTCACAAAGAATTTCGAAGAGGCCAAGATGATAGAGTTCTAGATGAAAGGGTGTAAAGAAGGCTAGGCATCTCTTGCAAGAAAAGAAATCCACCCCCCTCTCAGGAGAGGACTCCTCTTGACTAGACCGTCGGGGAAGCCTGCTGAACCAACTCCCGATAAGGGTAATGGAGATATAGAAGACCTATAACGCATGGTCAAGAAAATATCAAATGAGATTATAGATATGAAAATAAATTCAAGTGAGGACAACCAAGGCCAAAGACCCTATAATCCTTTCTTTAAAAGAAACTAGCCTTTCAAAGAAATTGAACCTCCCCCAGCCAACCTAAACATTAACTTAGGGAATGTCGCATTTGATTCTTTTTGTATGTACCATAAGGAGAACCACTCAGAAAGGGAATGTCCTCAGTGGGTCCATGCCATGAATTTAATGGCCAATCATTTTCTGGGTGAAGTCTCTCTGACTGAACCATCCAGCAGTTCGGCCTTTAACATTATTGATCAGGAAGAGGCTAACCCACCACAAGACATGACCATGCTGATATGGGATCCCGATGTGATCACATCTTCGGATTATCTGTTTAAACCTCAGGCACCACCCACAGAGATATCGGTGGTACAGAAACGTAGTAAGGGTCAACCTGGCCCAAAAGATACTGATGCCACCCGTGCCTCACAAAGTAAGTTAAATCCTGATCGCCCGAGAATGCCTTTTGCTCCCGGTAAAAATCCTATAAGTATCCATACTCATGATTCTCCTAAATTAGATTACAATGTAGTAGAATATTTGAAGAAGCTAAAATCCAATGTATCGGTTATGGACATATGTAGAATCCCTCAGCAGAAAGACCTTATGTTGCAAGCTCTACGTTCAGTGGAAAACCCAACCACTGGTGATGGTCAGGAGAAGAATCTACCCACTACAGATTTGGAAAGCAAACCAATGGTAAACACCTACTCATAAGGAAGGAAGGAGAGGCCTTTTGTACCACCTTTCCTTTTAATGTTTGAAGTCTTCAACAGGAATCTCCACAACTGTCTAGTAGACTCTGGGGCATCTTCCAATGTCATGCCCTTGGCCATTTATAATAAATTAGGTGTTGTCCCTCTCAAAAGTGATAAGAATGTCATACAACTAGACAGGACCGAGGTCAAATTCATGGGGGAACTCAAAGATGTGATGATCAGGATAGTCACTCATCCTAATTTCGTGCAGGTGATTGACATCATTGTGGTGGATATCCCTGAGGCCTATGGGCTATTATTAAGCGAAGATTGGTCCAAAAAACTAAATGGATACTTCAGCACAGACTGGGCACACCTTTGGCTACCGCTGAAGGGATACAAGAACATGATCGGAATCGATAGGCAAAGATATCTAAAACATATGATCACTGACCTGGAAACTCCGAGCAAACCAGCCTCTACCAATTTTCCCATTCTAGGGAATTATTCTTGTGATTCTAACTTTGGCAATTTTTCTCCTCTCCTGTCCAATGTTTCGCTTACCCAAAGCTCCGAGATGATATTTCAATAAGAATCCCCGATGCCAATCGAATATTCTCTCTTTTGTCAAGACCTAGTGTTAGGTCCTCCAGGAGAAAAGGTCAAAGAGTGGAACACTGATTGGAATGGAAATCATTGCTCACAAATTTGGACCCTTTATTTTGATGGATCCAAGTCACAATAGGGTTTGGGAGCAGGGTGCATCCTCATCGATCAAAGGGTAAACGCCATTTTTTGTCTTGTAGACTAGAATTCGAGTGCACCAACAACACTGCCAAGTATGAAGCCCTGGTACAAGGGTTAAAGAAAGCCATAGATCTTAATGTCAAGGAATTAAAGGTGTTCGGAGACTCAGAAATCATTATTAGACAAGTGAGAAACATTATACAATGCAACTCCCCTCATCTTAAGAACTACCAACAGGAGGTGCAGAGGCTAATAGAATGCTTGAAGCTTTAAATATCAGTGCAATCCCCAGAGCGAAGAACATCCTCGCTGACTTCTTATCCATCGCTGCTTCAAGACTCTCTCCTTTAGAAGATTACGAAGCTTCCCGATTCACTGTAGAACTACTCTATAAACCATCGATACCTAATAATATCTCTAATTGGAAAGTCTTTGAGGGGATGAACAGATTATAAGCTTCTTGACTAATCAAGACAAATTCAAAGACCTCGCTATTGACAATGAAGAGTTCCAAGAGAAACTAATGGAAACCAGTCCTCGAGAGAGTCAACGTGTGGATAAACCAAAGGCTCACACAATTCCAAAAGGGATAGCAAATCTAGAAAAATTGTTTCATCTAAAGGAACATTTCAAAGGACCTAAAAACGCAAAGACTGGTAGCTCCTGGTGCCCCCACGAAACTGTAAATCTTGGAACCCCAGACAACCCAAAGCATGTAAATCGTGGAAAAACGATATCTAAAGAGGAGAGGAAAGCCTACCTAAAATTATTCAAACAATACCAGGATGTGTTCGCCTGGTCCTATAAAGATTTGAAAACGTATGATACCTACATCATTCAACACACCATCCCATTGAAACCCAAAGTCAAACCTTTTCAACAAAATCTATGAAAGTACCACCCATCCTTGGAACCCCTAATGTATCAAGAGTTAAGGAATCTTTTAGATGCAAAGATAATTTTCCAAGTTAGACATTCCACATGGGTAGTGAACCTTGTTCCAATAAGAAAAAAGTCATGAGAAATCTGATTATGCGTAGACTTTCGAAATCTCAACAAAGCTTCAAAAAAGGACAATTATCTAGTCTCGTCGATGGAGCAACTCCTACAGACCGTGTCAGGCTCATAAATTTTCTCCCTTCTAGACAGTTTCTTAGGATACAACCAAGTGTTGGTTTCAGAGGAAGACCGACTGAAAACTACCTTCCAAACCAAATGGGGAACCTTCTCTTATAAATGCATGCCTTTTGGCTTGATTAACGCAGGAGCGACCTTTCAAATGGAAATGGATGTGGCATTTCAAGGGATTATATGTAAGTGTGTGGTAGTGTATTTACATGATGTAACAGTGTATTCAAAGAATAGAGAGAAATACATCCAACACTTAACTCAGATTTTTTAATGACGCTGAAAATGCGGTATATCACTCAATCTTAAGAAAACTATCTTCGGTGTTGAAGAAGGTAAGTTGTTAGGTCATATTATATCTCAAGCGAAAATTCACATAGACCCCGAAATGATTGAATCCATAGCTCAACTTTCGCTACCCCAAAATAAGAAGGCTATGCAATATTTTTTTGGGAAAATTAATTTTGTAAGGAAATTCACCCCCGACTTTGCCGAAATCATCAAACCCTTACAAAAACTTATTTGCAAAGATTCTGAGTTTAAGTGGGATGATGAACGAAAAGACAATTTCAACAATATCAAGGCTGCCATATCCCGAGCCCCAGTATTGCGAAGTCCTGATTTCAATAAAGACTTTAACCTTTACACTTTCACCTCTGACCAATCACTAGCTGCGATTTTAAATCAGAAGGACGACGACAACAATGAAGCCCCAGTGTCATTCATGAGCACCAACCTTCAAGGAGTTGAGCTCAATTAACCCACCATAGACAAGCAGGCCTACACGGCCTATAAAGAAGTAAAGCATTTTAGGTCATACATCCTTAAGAATCACACTAAGGTGATTGTGCCACACCCCACAGTCTGATCCTTGTTTACCCAACAAGAAATGGGAGAACGAAGAGGGAACTGGATGGCGATAGTCCAAGAATTTGATCTAGATATAAAAACCCACCAAGTTAGTAAAAGGACAAGGTTTGTGCAAACTCGTAGTCGAAGCTCAAGATCAGGCAAACCAAGATCCAGGGTGGGATAATGAAATAGAACTATGGTGTGGTGAAGCAACATACATTTCACCGGGACCGGACTCCTGGTACAAAGATTTGGCTCATCTATTACATTACAGGACTTGTCCCAAAAACCTCAACCCCGGAGAAAGGAGAGCCCTCCGATTAAAATCCACACAATATCGCCTCATAAATTTGATACTCTTCCAAATCAACTATGATGGGGTATCACTGAGATGTCTTGAACACGAGGACGTCGATAAAGTGCTGAAAGAACTCCATGATGGCCTCGCTGGGGGACATTTTGCAGGAAACACCACCGCTCATAAGGTTCTAAGAGTCGGCTATTACTGGCCCACTTTGTTCAAAGACGCTCATGCTTACGCCAGGAATTGTAAGATTTGTCAAATAAGTGCTGGCAAGGAGAGAAGGGCAGTAATCCCACTTTAGCATGTAACTGTCTCCAAACCATTTGAGTAGTGGCAGCTGGATATTATAAGAGAAATTACACCCAATTCTTCGAGATTGCACAAGTATATTCTTACTGCCACTGACTATTTCACAAAGTGGGCAGAGGCCATCCCTCCGACCCATGTAAATGAGAAAATAGTCATCCAATTTATATAACAATAGCTAATTATAAGGTTTGGCATTCCTTTCGTTCTGGTCTTTGATAATGAAACCTACTTATCCTCTACCCTATTGACAGAGTTCGCTCTAGACAAAGGAATCATAATCAAGTACACTTCAAATTATTACCCTCAGGGAAACGGTGTGGTGGAGTCAACCAATAAGAATCTGGTGAGAATACTAAAGAAGACGGTTGCAGATAACCATAGAAATTGGCATAACCAACTCCATAATTCCCTATGGGATGATAGGGTCACACCCAAAGAGGCTATAGGTAATTCTCTGTACTTCCTGGTCTACGGAAAAAAATCCATTCTCCTGAACGGGCTTTACCTTCCATCTCTCCAATTTGCCCAAGATTCTAACGATGATAAATCCTCGAACATGCAAAAAAGAATCAACACTCTTCTCATGCTAGAGAAAGAGAGGGAAAGGGCTAAGTCTAAATTTTTATCCCATTAGCAGATAGTAAAAAGATGGTTCGATAAACATAAAACTAAAGAAAAGAATTTTGAAGTAGGAGACTTGGTTCTAAAGTGGGATAAGGTAAATGAAACCAAAGAGAAGCATTCCAAGTTTTAGAGCCTATGGCTTGGGCCTTTTCAGGTGGATGAGAATATCGGGGTAAGTACTTATCATTTTCAAAATCTGACAGGGGAACCTGATGCCCTCTCGGTAAATGGCCAATCCCTAAAGCAGTACTTCCAATAATAAAAAATAAAAAGAGAGATAATAATAATAATAATAATAGTACATATATATTTCCAGTTGGCACGAATTAAATAAGGATCGGAGATATCTGTTTTATGGGACAGAGATTCTGCGTTCGCCCAATGAATCACCATTTGTCGAGTGCTCAACACACCCTAAAATTTATGTGACCACTTCCTTTTGGGTACCACCTTGTCTTCTACCTTCGATTGTTTTCACTGTGGTTTAAGATTGATAACCTTCTTATCTGATATGTTTCATATCCGAGTTTCTCTTCACAATATTAAAAACCATATTGAGAAACACCACGACTGATCAAGGGACCAGCGACCCAGTTTTCTCCCGGCTTACTTGAGAAGTCTGGCATCGATGAAAGATTAAGAGAGCCAAAATTGTATGGGAGGTCAAAGTAGTCGAGTGCTGAAATTCTTCGGTATTGGTCGATAAGAGTATATCTTTTACGCATATATTCTCTGAAAATATTTCATCGAACGTCGGTCCTTTCGGATTTGACAGAGAAGTGTAATCATAAACGTCGCACAAAAGAGGAGTTCCACCAACGACCGTCGATGCCCAAAACATCACCGGTATTGGGAGTTTTATCAAGAAAATAACAAACGCTAATAAGAAATATAAAATAGTAGTCGATCCCCGATGAAGGTAAGACATGACATGATGTTTAACCCCTAGTTGTGTCAAGTACTCTGCATTCAAAGATTTATTTAATTCGTAGATTACGCATTAGTTACTAGCTCGTGCACGAATCAAAAGGGAATTGTTAAACTCACTGATACAATGCATCTCCACCTGCGCCTCCTGTTATCAGACTAATCGATAGGTGCGGACACTAACAAATCTCCCTAAATCCACCTGGATCTAGAACAAAACAGGACAGGACACGACTCTTTCCCTAAGTTACGACCATTGAATTAGCTAGTAAGGAGGAACAAGTGACATACTTTTTTATTGCTTCCTTAGGTCTTTGTTGCTCCCACTTCGCTCCAGTGCTCTCGTGAGGTCAAGACCAAGACAACACAAACCAACCAAAGTGAAGATAGAAAAATGTATTCAATCGTCAACTTATGTGTATGATCAAGGAATTACACAATAAAGTAAGAATGACTTTATGGGAAAGGGACATGTCGTTGTATCATATTAATCAAAAGTAGAATATACAACCTGATCGCCTTGATGTCGCAAGATTCCTTTCGATGAATCTTGGTTCCAACACACACACTTTCTCTGTCCTTTCATGAAGAAGATCTAATTCCTCTTGATAGACCTACTAGAGTCTCCAAGCTTATGTTCAAGCAGGGTTCTTCACACAATTCCTTCACCAATTATTCAATTAATCTTGCTTAACGTTTTCCATGAGAATCCTTTCAATATATAGGAGAGGATGAGATGGTTACATGGATGAGAATGATCCCACCAAATTAGGGAAACCAGTAAAATGATAACCATTCGAATGCCAACCCATTTTCTAGAAGATTCCCTTCTAGAACCATCGAGAATTCATCTTTTTTCCAAGCTTGAAAACAAGTTCGCACCCTAAGTATAGAGCACAGTGCAAGAATTTTTCACCCTAGCTGAAGGTAGTCTGTGAGAATGTGTCATTCTCGCACCCTAGGCTATAAGCAGCCTACGAACTCTCTCTGAAAATATGTTTTCTGGAAGGAGATAAATGCCACTTTTCTTAGGAGAAAGTTCTTGTTGGGAGCCTGAGTACACCATTTGTTAATACATCACCGAGATGAACAAAATCATGTGTAACAGAATTCCCCCCAAAGTATGAGGCCACAATTAGTGATAGCCGAAATACTTTGTAAACTTCATGTGTGTGTCAGAAACCAAGAGCGCACCTAATTGGAGACCTGCCAACAACCAATCATCTACAGAATATCATACTAGTTCTAAGGTAGGCATTCCCATACTCAGATCAGAGACTGATGACATCATAAACATAGGTCATGGCCACCAATCATACACTGTGGATCCATGCCATCAAAATATTGCATAGCCACCAATAATACACTGTGGATCTATGTAAGAAGATTCAAATTAAGATGACATAGCCACGAGACATACAAAGTGGATCTATGTGTCAACAAATTATACATATTCCATCACAACCTAGACCAAAGAAATGAGATCCAGGGTCTTCAATCCCGTCACCTGAAAGTACAAATCTAACCATGTGATTGCATCTGTTGAAGTCAAACATGGTAGAAACCACTTGATTACTGGTCATTGATGAAACCGTTAACAAGTGTGAGGGAAATCACCATTAATGTCAATGACTCCCAAGGTACACTAGTACAATCCACCGAATGTGAATAAATGAGTTGAGGTTGAACATCCAACAGAATCTCCTGATCAGGGGTCAATGATGAAAACCCATTGTCAAAAGCGAGGAAACCTACCATTGAGGCATGCAAGTTCCAAGGTACCAAAGAATTTCTAAGTCTTGTTTCCAGATAAGGAGTTGGAGTCGACGGAATAAAAATCGTCACAAGAGGGCCTTGATGTATCCCCCATCAATGACACGAAATGAGTAACAGATTTTGAAGGCGGAGTATGATGTAAGTTGAACTGGACACAGGGAAGGCCGACATGGAGAGAATGGACAACCGCAGATGGTCGACTCGATAGAGGTTTCGGATGAACTTCTCTTGAACATATGAATGACACAACCAATGATTTGGCAGCATTGACTCATAGAAGACTCAGGATATGACCTTGTAGCAAGTCGAATGAGAGACAAATGGATTTCCCAAACTAGCTTCAAATAATGAATAAGGGGGTGTCATGTTCAAGAGTGACACTTACTGCCAATAATATGAATACGAAAACACATCCCTTTCCCAAATTTTCCCCCACCATTTATGGCAAGTACCTCTTTATTTTTATGCAAGCTTGAGGAGGATAACATATGCTTGTTGATGTAAGCTCATCCTTCGGATGAGTCCTTCGGAGTATGTTTAATGAACCCTAGGAAGGAGTGGTTCGGTCCCATCACGGGTCTTTCGATGTTTGTTTAACGAGTCCAAAGATAGAAAACTCGAAGGTTTTTCATGATTATAGAGTCTGAAAAAACACTCAAAAGAGAAATCTCTCAGCTCCTTTTTCGTAAAATAGTCCGATGAGACCAAAAAAGAAATAAATTATCGCTCAATAGATGCTTTCTTCAAATACTTTAACGAGCGTGAAAATAGCAAGGTTGCTCGGCAATCTTTTCATGTTTAGAGAGTCTGAAAAGAGCTTAAAGAGGACTCCAGGGGGTTCCTTTTTCATATAACCTTGTTGAGCTCGAAAAAGTGATAAAAGTGTGCTCGATCGTGTTCTCATGTATTTTTGAGCGTGAGAATGGACAAAGACCAAGCTCGAGGTTTTGTGTAAAAACCATAAAAAAAAATTCAAACATGCGATGAAAAAGAGAAAAAATATATGTATCCCTATGTATGAACGTCGAAGTCATTACGTCTGCAAAAGTCGCACTCATAAGGGTATTAGGCATTAGGTTTAATAAATAAAACAATTATAAAAAACAATAAAAAATGGTAAAAGTAAATATAAGTGGGTAAAAGTTCTTTTTACCATATTCATTGTAACTTTGCCAATATTTTAGCCTAAAACCCCTCTTTTGCCCTTGAATTTCAGCGCTTGATTGTGGAAGGTATGAGCATCCATTCGATGAACCGTCTCCGACAGTGAGGTAAGCTCCTTGTCTTCCATCTTTTCATGGTTCAATTTTTCATTTTCATTGGTAAAATTCAAGTTTTTGAGTTTGTTTTTGGGGTTAAATTTGCGCTCAGCCATTCTCGCAGGCCAGCCACACGGGACCTGCGAGAATGCATCATTCTTGCAGGTGACCCCAAAGGAACCTGCGAGAACCTCGCACTATGACTAAAGGGCACCTGTGAGAACCACAAAGTGAAAAAATTCTTTAAATTTTTCTCAATGAAAAAGATACCGAGTCTTGAAGAGAGTTGTTGACCTTCTTCTTATGTTTCTTATGCAGGTATTTGGCTATCACCATGGTTCTAGAATGGTGTGAAAGAGAGCATGAGGAAGATGATGCTATTGCCGGGAATAACCCGGACACTGTTGCTGCTTTGCGAGACTGTGGTCTCCTAAAATTCTTTCGTATCCCGGGTATGAGGGCCCAAGTCAGGCTATTGGAGTACCTCGTGCATATGTGGGACGTGGACCAACAAGTTTTCCAGATAGGGGTCCACACGTTTTCCTTAGATATCGAGGATGTTTATTTCTTGACAGGACTATCACGGCGTGGGTACCATGCTAGCTTGACTAGTAGCAGAAGTGGTGGGTTTCCTATGAGTGAATATTGTCGTTTGTACTATGTTCCATAGGCGGAAAGGAGCAAAGGAAAAGTGGCCATTTGGGGGGTACAGGATTTGACCCTTCGCACTATTTTGTTCACCATTGCTCGTATGGATGGGAGCGCTACTCCTCACATGGCTCTCCAGAGCTACTTTCAGTATGCCATAGAGTGTACTGAGCCTCGGGTCTTTAACTAGGCAGACGCAGTTCTTCATAGCGTGAAGAGGCAGTTGACCAAATGCAAGAGAAGCGACCTGAAGCAATTCGGGTACGGGTCTTTGTTGGTGTCCTTCTTTCTTGAGAGGGTGCCCTTGCTGAGGTTGCAAGTTGAGTGGGGTCTATCAGCTCCAGAGGATCCGAGAATGCTTAGGTGGTGTAACCTCATGGCCAGGCATGTAGCTAGACCAATCATCAAATACAATGATTCCTTCTTTGACTAGTTGCGACCACAGATGTTGATCATCGATGATTATGCCTATGTTAGGTTGGACTTCTGAGGAGATCCAGACTTGACCCTTCTTGAGGGTTCTCAATGGGGAGATCTCGGTAAGAAGTACACATTTTTTACTTTTTAAATGTTTTTGTGAATTTTATTATATGCAAATGTTTTTATGTTCGTCCAAGGTCTAATTACAAAAATTATTTTTCAATGACACAGATGTGGGACCTTATCGACCACTGGGTACTTCTCCTATTCAGAGATGAGGAGAGGTGGCTCCAGTGCCACGATGGGATGCTGAGGATTATGAAGCAATGGAACAAAACTTAAAGGGTTTGACAGTAGACATTCCAGACATGCCTCTTGGAGAGGTTCCACGACGTTATCAGCGTCATACGGTGGGAGTGTCAAAGTCAGTTGGTTGACTGCTTCGTAGAGTTGCCTAGGTAGTCGTGTGTTACCATGAACATCATCCATGACGTCACTTTGTAGAAGCTATGAGCTTCATATTTTGAAATTTTGGACCTTGGACAGGACTTTTTGTAAAAAACTTTTTGATCGTTATATATACATATGGTTTCTACCGGTTTATCTTGTGTTGTGTGATACTTGTGATGTGATTGATTTATAAATGACCCAAATGTATATCGAATACATAGTTAGCTAATGCATCAGTTAATGTATTTAGACGTCTAGGAATATGCTAATACTAAATATAATCAAAATAACGTTCCAAGAGGTGAATTTGCAAATACACCCGTAACAAAGTAGGACTTAGAATAGCATAGACATTACTTAACTGTAGTACTATGAGCTGTGAATCAAGTCGCACAACCAAGTGACGGATACCAAGCGAGATAGCATCAATCAACAATTCGATAAAAACGCTATACTCTGCAATATTGTTGGTTGCACGGCTGAGGCAGACACCTCGTAGAGTGATAAGTTCGTTTGTAGGGGCGTAAATTGCCCACAAAGCAGAAGCAAGGTTCTGAGTACTACGACTAGCACCATTAGTGAAGCCAATGTGGGGTGGTGAAGACTCTGACATTTGGAAATCAAACACAACATCACATAAGGGAAGAGACCAGATAACGGAAAAGCATACTACAATAACACACAAGAAGTATGATACAATAAAATACAAGTACTCATGCACAGGTTATCTTATGCATAGTACTTCTTTAAGTACAACCCATTCCTGGGTTCACTCAAAGGGATACCATCGTAATCTACTAACTCGTAAGCTCCTTTCTCCAAAACTCGTCTAATGATATAAGGACCTCGCCACATGGCTTTGAATTTTCCAGCTCCTAGCATATCTCGATCTTGTTCGTAGAGGAGAACCAGATCTCCTTCGGATAAAATGCGAGGCTTGACATGTTTATCATATTGGGCCTTGACACATTTCTTCTAGGCTTCTATGTATAGGGTAGCGTCACTTCGAGTTTTGTCTAATTGCATAAGGTATAACAGACGTTCTTCCTCTGCAGAAGTGTTTGGTAGAAGTTCAACAGCTAGTTTTAAGGATGGTATCTCACATTCAATTGGGAGAATGGCTTCTAAACCATAGACTAACCAGAAAGGTGTAAACCTAGTAGCAGACTTAACGGACATTCGGTAAGCCCACAATGTTGAAAACAACATTGTGTGCCAACTTGTTTTGTGAATCCCTATCATTCGTCGAAGCATGGTTAGGAGAACTTTGTTAATCGCTTCGACTTGGTCATTGGCTTGTGGGTAATAGGGTGTTGAGTTTTCATGGTGAAGACCCAATTTTTCATTGAGTTTGGACATCATGAAGTTTCTAAAGTGGCTACCGTGATCAGTAACGATAGCCTGAGGAACAACAAAATGAGCTATGATGTGATTGAAAATGAATAATGTTGCGGTCTTTCCAGTATTGTCAAATATCGGCATCGCCTCGGCCCATTTCGTTAAATAATCTACAGCTACAATAATGTATCCATGCCCCCTGGTTGAGTGGGGGTGACATGTCATGAAATCAATGCCCCATTTCGCAAAGGGACCAACAGAGACCACAGGGTGAAGAGGAGCAGGGTGCGGCCGTATCTTATGATTATAGGTCTGGCAAGCATGGCATTTTTGGATGGTGATTATGCAATCGTTAAATAAAGAAGGCCAAAAATACCCTGCTCGTAAGATCTTCTGGGCAGTAGCATACTTGGACATATGACCACCATAGCCTCCAGAATGGAAATCATTTAAGGCTTTCTCGGCTTCGTCGAACATGAGGCAGCGTCTAAAAACTGAGTCAATCCCACAGTGATAAAGAGTATCCCCGAGGATAATATATTGATGAGCTTGGTAGCGTATTGGACGTCGGTCAGTACTGGACAAATTAGGCCGAAAATTTTGGGTTTGGAGATATATGATGATATCTCCATACCAAAGATCATCGGAACTAATTAGGAAAAGGGATTCATCGGGTAATGAATCGGCTGCGACATTTTCCGTTGTAGAGTAGGGAAAGTCGCATATCAACTCGACAAACACTAAGGACTTCTTGGACATAGCTCATTTGAATTCCAAGTCAAACTCTTGGAGTATCACGATCCATTTGGAGTATTTTCCCCCCCGGAAATTGACGTGTGAGAATGTGTTGCATAGGGTTGCAGTTAGAAATCACCGTAGTTTTGCGAGAGAGGATATAGTGCTAGAAGCGTTGAACTGCTTGGACAACTGCCAAGGCCAGTTTTTCGACATGTAAATACTTGGTTTTGGTAGGCGTTAGACTTCGACTCAAGTAATAGATAACATGTTCATCATGAGAATCATCCTTTTGGACGAGAACCATAGCAATGGTGTAATCAAAGGAAACAAGGTAGAGGAAGTAATCGCGACTATAATCGGGGGGAAAGAGAAGCGGAGCACGTGTCAGGGACAGTTTCAAAGCTTCGAAGGCTTTGTTTGTGATGGTATCCCATATGAATTCAGACCCCTTCTTGAGTAGTCACGTAAATCCAAGAGTTATCTCGGCGTAGTTTGGGATGAAACGACGAAGAAAGTTTGCTTTCCATTGCAAACTTTGTAACTGGTGAAGTGTAGAAGGAGGAGGGAGATTGAGAATCGCCTCGAACTTTAAAGGATCTACCCTAATCCCTTGACGTGAAAATAATAAAGCCTAGAAGTCGGCTGGATTCTACGCAGAAAACGCATTTGTGAGGATTCAAGCGTATATGGTAAAACTGACAACGGATGAAAATGGCTCGGAGGTGGATTGGATGATTGACTCGGCGCATGGAATGAGCGGGTAAGTCGTCAAGATATGGTTGCATGATTTACTTGATATCATGGAAGGCGTAAGACATAGCGCGTTGAAAAGTTGCGCCAACGTTCTTAAGACCGAAAAGAAGTTTCCGATAGGCGAAAGTGCGCCAAGGACAAATAAAAGCAGTCTTGTGTTCATCCTCGGGAACAATATTTATTTGATTATATCCGGAGAAACCATCCATCAGAGAGAAGATTTCACTTCCAGTGAAATCATCGACAATCTGATCAACGAAGGGAGTAGAAAAGTTGTCCTTAGGACAAGCTTTGTTGATATCCCTCTAATCAACGCATACGCGGATTGTGTCTTGTTTCTTGTCGATCGGGACAAGATTGGAAACCCACTCAGTGAGGGCCACTGGGTAAATAAAGTCGGCTTTGACAAGTTTCTTGACTTCAAGCTTAATAGTAGCCACTTTACGTGGGTGAACTAGATGAAGTCATTGCCGGACGGGTTTAGCATCTGGGTATGTCTTAATATCCTGTATCACAATGTCAGGGTCGATACCTGGCATTTCTTCATAGCTCTAGGCGAAGACGTCACGAAACTCTTTGAAAAGCGATTAGTAGGTGACGATTTCATCAGGGGAACATGAAGCTCCGATATGCACATTTTCGATAATTCCAGGTTTGATGGATATGTCGAGGGGAATAGTGGGTGAGATATTGCTTAAGTTCCCTTCAAAAAACACATCGTGTATGGACTCGAGAACGGTTGAAATGATGACAACGGTCGAAGGGGTCAAGATCTATTGGTATCTCTCGATGGTGTGTTGTTCCAGGAAGAGGATGGAACGGTGATGGCCATCATCCCAGGGGGTGTCTTCCATGACAGACATAATCATCTTGTCCATGGGAAAAATGACGCGGAAAGGATCTGGAGATAATTTACCAAGAGAGGGGGTAGAAGGGGTTGCCAATTGAATGGCATGATAGGCAGATTCGATCGGGCTTAAAGGCATTATGTCACCGTAACGAATATGATCGCTATGGTCGGGTACCATCCATGGATTGTGAGATGCAGGGGTTCCATGAATCGAGGTGGAGGTCATGTTGATTGAAGTGACAGACGAGTGTGGAACATCGGGTGGTGGAATGGTGAAGGTACCCATTAACATAGAGTCTTTGACAAGACCTACACTAACATTCTTGTAACCCGGTGGGGTTTTGGCGATGAATGGTATGTTTCCAGTACACATATCCAAGTTAAAGAAGGCTAATTGGTCGACGGTGATTACCTTTCCTTGATGTGGGAAACATACCACACGAAAAAGAGTTGACACAACTGCGCACATGGAATCGATCCAACTACGACCAAGCATAAGATTGTAATCAAGAGGAGCGTCAAAGACTTCCACTTCGACTTGGACCGTTTTTCCTTCTAGCATGATTGGCAATGAAGGAAGGACACTGTAAGGCTTAAAATCGGAGCCATTGAAGGATTTGAGTGTGTTATGGGATTCAGTCAAAGAGGGAGAGCCAATGGCTTTCCAGTAGGTAATAGACATGACACATGTCGAGGCACCCTCGTCGATAACGGTTCTACAAATGTTTTTGTCAGAGACAATCACTTAGATTTGGAATGCAAGTTGAGGGGGTAAACTTGGAATGTGATATTCCAAGTCAAAAATTATTAAATTCGTGTCCGTTGGGTCGATTCCACTGATAGCTTTCAATAGTCCCTTCCGTTGTGTGGGACAACTTTGAAGGACTTTGAGGGCTGACATCACAGAAGGTGCTTGGGCAAGATCTTCAACAATGTTGTAGTTCTGGGTAGCATGAGCATGAGGATTGAAAGTCGATTTCTGAACGATGCCCTTTGGAGGGGGGAAAAGAACTGTATCAAGGCTCGGTCATTCGTGTTGGTTGTGGAGCCTGATTATCTTCCAGATTCAGAGGTCCTTTCTTTCAGCCGTGTTGATATCCCATGAAGTATTTACACCCCAGAAGTATGTACACTCTTCCACGCAGGGGAGTGCAGAGGGGGGGTACCCCCTCTGCGGAGTCCAGGGAGGCTATCCCCTTAGCTGGGGGGTCTGGGGGAAAGTGGGCCCTCAGCGGGGGTTCGGGGGCGAAGCCCCGAAGCAAAAATTGCCTTGTAAAATTATATTGTAATTTCATTGTAAATCTGGACCGTTCATTATAAGGTCGCAGATCTAATGGTAGAGATTATATTAGGGTTTTTTTCCCTAGAAGGAAACCCTCTTTTATGAGGGAAATGTATCGCGGCTATGGTTGATGGTGAATATTGTATTCTGAAAGAGGAGACTGTGAGAGAAAGAAGAGGAAGTTACAACGGGTTTTGTTGTAGGTTGTATCCCTTCATTTTGCTGGATAATAATAAAGAAAGGACCTGGCAATTTCTCTGGTGGACGTAGCCCACACTGGGTGAACCATGTAAATATGTGTCTCCCTTGTATTGTGTATCTTCTGTGTTTTATTTCCACATTTGTTTTATTTTATTGCTCCGCGGTCCTATTTTTCTAACAGTTCGAGATGAAGAGGATCGTTGGTAGGTGGAGTCACGGGAGAGGGTTGGACCAATGAAGGAGGTATATCATCAACCTTCTCTTTAGAGGGAGAATAATCTTTGGCTCGAGTGGTGAGTCTGATGTCATTCTTCTTTGAATCGCCGGTACACATCAATACATAGAACGTAGTAGAAGGGGAGGGTTGGTCATGAATGACTAATTGGGATTGTTGTTGAGAGGGGAAGGGTTGAGACAAAACGGTCGGAGTGGGTGGTTTTGGGGCCCCTTGAAGGAACTTAGTAACCTCGGCGCGTCATGGACAATCCTTCGTGTAGTGATCATCACCACAGATAAGACAAGGGTATCGAGGTTTGCGCTTATCCCTATCGTCAACAGGTGGAGTTTTGGTTCTTTCTACTTGAGAAGTATTTTTTTCCTCCTTATTCTTACCCTTTGCCTTTCTGGATTTGTTTTTACCGGCTAGGGTAGATTGAACAACATTTACCTCAGAAGTCTTGTCAGTGGGAGGGGTAGGAGACGGAGCATTTTGAACATTAGAAGAAGCGGGTTTGGGGTTGTTGCTTGAGGTGGAATGTGGTTGGGCATGGAAAGTGCCAATCACACCGTCGGCTGCATGAGAAGCAGCTGGGGTAGTTGAGGTGGCGGAAGTGGAAGGAAGAGGTGCATCAGGGAGTAAGTCGTAAAGAGTACTCGTTTGTGAGTAAACGAGGTCAAGATATTGAGCACAACTTATGGCCTGTTCTTCCATGAAAACTCCACCCATGGCGATGTCATGAGCGATGTCGTTCACAAATGATTTTTTGAACCACTCTACCAGCAACTGATCTGGAAGTTTGAGTTTTATGAGACGTCATCTCCGTCGCCACTCATGAATGTGATCAGATATATGAGTGACTTTGGTTTGTTTGAAAGAACTCAAAATCTCGGTCCCCATTTCATAACAGATCGGTAACTGGTAGTGGGTGAGGAAAGCCATAGTTAGGGTGTTGAAGTCAGCGAAGAAACCTCATGGTAATTCTATATACCACTTCACTGTAGAACCTGTGAGAGTTCTTTGAAAAAGACGTAAACGAATAGAGTCATCCATCAAGGAGTTGGATGAGCACCAAAGGTGAAAATTCATGACTTGATTGTTCGGGTCCTCTTCTACTTTGCCATTGAATTTAGGGATGTCCGATGGTAGCTTGGCTGGTATAGCGGGCCATTGGGGAGAGTGACGGATTGGATCGTTTAAAATCCTCGACAGATCTGAGAGATCCAAAGTGGCCAAGAAGGGTAATTGTCTATTGACATGCGGGTACTAGTGGCTTTGGGGAGGGAGTCTCGTCAGCAAACTAGTGGGACCATAAGCAGTCTGCATATAATGCGAAGACCCAGGCAGATTCGGTGGTTGCTGCGGAGGAAAGTAGCTCATGGGATTATATCCTTGAACAGGGACGTGAGTTTGAGCATTCGAGCCCCAAATAGGATTGGACATACCTGGATATGGTTGGCCTATACTATGGGGTATAACGGATGTAGATGGAAGTTGTTGCCCCCCATTCGATTGAGGATTATGTTGTATTAGATGGTTCCAATACTGGGCCAAGGATGGAGGTATGTTTTGTCCATAGGGTGGGGTCAGTGGGGGTTGTCCTCCAATCGGGGGTTGAGTTCCAATTGGGGGTTTTGTTCCAATTGGGATTTGTGTTCCAATAGGAATTTTCCCTACAAGGGGGGGTTGAGTCAAACCTCCTTGGTGAACTTGTCCACCAACAGGAATCTGGTAATTTGGTGTGAACGACGGAATAGTGCCACTAGGGTTAGTGCCATCGATAGCGGACAAAAAATGTCCTCCGAAAGGGGGTTGAGGGAGTGTTGGAATGAAGCCAGGAGGAGAGTGCCCAAAAGAAGAGGGACCACCAGGAGTTCCGGATGGGATTTGCATAGGAGTGGGAATAGAAGCATTCAACGCACAATATCCAGGTGGAAGCGTCGGGGTGACATTGGGCGAGAGCGGTGTGCCAATGGGGGCTTGACTAGCCACTATAATCCCGGTGTGAATACTCATAGTATATGTGTAATGGACCATTTCTAAATGGATGGTCAAGATGTGGTCAGCTCGCGGAGCTTTTGTACCGGTAAAATAATAAGCAGTAGTAAAAGGTACTGCGTCTGGGTCAGAGGTTTCGGGGAACGCAGGTGAGACGGTGATTTCAACGCTTGATCCTACACCAAAGAGATCCCATCTAAAAATGCCAGCAGACCAAAAATGATCTTGGCCCTCAGGTCCTGGAAAGGGTCCAGTCAGTGATCCAGAGGACAACACAACTAAGTCTCCAGAAGAATTCACTCGCATAATACGCCTCTTAGAATCGGGGTGAAGTTGAAAGTCCTCTCAAGAATTGGTAATTCAGAACCATTCTAGAGAGTTAGTTATTTCCACTTGTGGAGTGGTGATGTCTTGGACTTCACTCTGTTGAGGAGAGCCCTCAGGTGAGCTTGTAGGCAGGGGTTGAGAACCTTCTAGGTTTTCTGGAGGTAAGCCCTACATTCTACATGAATGACATGGAGGGTCTATTGTGAACGAGTTACAAATTTACGAAGAAATTCCTATGGTCAACTTGGGTAAAAAACAACATGCGCTAGTAAACAAAATATAGGAAACAATACCAAGCAAATAAGACCTTCTAATTCTGAAGTCACTAGTTGGTGATGAAATCCAACGTCGCAACAATGAGACGAGAAGGGGTTGGGCTAGGGTGGAAAATTTACGCTGACAACCTGCCTAACGGACTTACACCCTAGTGAAAACTCCCACAGATAATCGTGGGTATACCCTCCAAGGAGCCCAAGTGAGTTTGGTCAATGTCAATTCTAGGTACCGTGAAGACTTTCCCCTTCACAGTCACCTTGTGTAAGACCCTAAGAAGATAGGCCACTAAGGTTACCACTGACAACAATAAAGCCTGGGGGGACAGTCAACAGTCCGATCCACATGCAAGGGCAGGGTATCTAGCCCTAAATCAACTCGAGAGGCTTCCACTCATAATTTTGGGTATAACTCCAAGTGACCCTCGTAATACGTGCAATCTCTACACCGATATCAACAAAGCAGGGTGAGTAACTCTGTCAATATCAATGTGACCTCGTGTTTGACCCTTGTGTGAGAAGGGCTTCCTAGGACGAAATGTTGTAAATGGAATTTGACACTACTTAACACAAGATGCTATTGTGTGTTTTGTGCTTTGGAGAGTGTATCTCTCTGCCTATTCTAAAGCTCTAGACTAGCTAATTGTTGGTGTAATAGAGTCCTAGAAAAGAGTTACTAGTTAAATTTTAAAATTGCGCAATGTTATTAAGGGTTGTTGTTACTCAAAGGAAACAGAGATGAAACCGATGTTGTGTGAGACTCTGACCCAACAATTCATAGATAGGAATGAAATATATCAATTTTCATTTGATGAATCCTATGTACGAGAGGGAAAGAGAAGTGTTCTGGAACAATCTTTGAACTATGATACTCAATCTTCTTTAAAATGCAATCTTCAACGAATCACGCGATAATGACAATTCTCTATTTGTTCTTTTTCAACAATTGATTTCCAATATTTTCAAAATGAAAATGATTTTTAAAAGAAAAATGTTTTTTACTTTTCAAAAAGATCTACACCATGGTGGTTAAAGTAAGGAAAACCAAAAACTAACGAATGAGCAATAAAGAAAACCCAAACCAATATTTCAATGGAGAAAAAACGACAAGCAGACAAAACTAGTCTTTTTAATTTCACGAGAACAATGATTTTCCAAATAATGAGCAAATGAGAAAGACAAACAATCCCAACTTTCACACCGATCATCGGCTCCTAACCAAACAAGTACCCTGATTCCAGGATCAGAGATTATCTTTGTTAAAAAGAGTCAAGAGATGAGAGTTGAGAAAAAGATATACAAGAAGAGCCTTTGATTTCCGAAGACTGATCATGCACAAAATCCAAAGTCAAGAAAACATCAACCAGTGGTCCAAGAAGTTCTTTTTAGACACCTATACTGATCTGGGCATCTGAGCATCAAAAAAACATTAAATCCAAAAATTTTAAAAGAGGGTTCACAAGCTATCATTAATGCACAGTGCGAGAATGGAGCATTCTTGTAGGCTGGCTTTGAGTAGGGTGAGAGAACCTTTCACTGGACTGAAAGGCAGAGTGCAAACTCAAGGGGTTCTCACAGGGCACTGTGGGGTTCAATGCGAGAACGCCTAAAACTAGGAAAAATTTTGGGAAAAGACAAAAATTTTGAAGGGACTTCTAGACCTAGAGAGTCTATCAGGGTTTCCTGAAGATTCGGAGATTGATCGAAATGAAGAAAGGTAAGGCAAGAGAAAATGGCCAAGGAAAAACACCAAAAACCACTAAAAAATGGGTTGCATCCCCAGTGGAGTCGACAATTTTGTTATCGGACTAATCGGTAGGTGCAGACACTAACAGATCTCCCTATATCCACCTAAATCTAGAACAAAACAAGATAGGACATGACTCTTTCCCTAAGTTACGACCATTAAATTAGCTAGTAAGGAGGAACAAGTGACATACCTTTGTATCGCTTCCTTAGGTCTTTGTTGCTCCCACTTTGCTACAGTGCTCTCGTGAGGTCAAGACCAAGACAACACAAACCAACAAAAGTGAAGATAGCAAAATGTATTCAATCGTCAACTTATGTGTATGATCAAGGAATTACACAATAAAGTAAGAATGACTTTATGGGAAAGGGACATGTCGCTGTATCATATTATTCGAAAGTATAAGATACAACCTAATCGCCTTGATGTCGCAAGCTTCCTTTCGGTGACTCTTGGTTCCAACACACACACTTTCTCTATCTTTGCATGAAGAAGATCCAATTCCTCTTGATAGACCTACTAGAGTCTCCAAGCTTATGTTCAAGCATGGTTCTTCACACAATTCCTTCACCAATTCTTCAATTAATCTTGCTTAACCTTTTCCATGAGAATCCTTTCAATATATAGGAGAGGATGAGATGGTTACATGGATGAGAATGATCCCACCAAATCAAGGAAACCAGTAAAATGATAACCATTCGAATGCCAACCCATTTTCTAGAAGATTCCCTTCTAGAACCATCGAGACTTCATCTTTTTTCCAAGCTTGAAAACAATTTCACACCCTAAGTATAGATCACAGTGCGAGAAGTTCGCACCCTAGCTGAAGGTGGCCTGCGAGAATGGGTCATTCTCGCACCCTAGGCTATAAGCAGCCTGCGAACTATCTCTGAAAATATGTTTTCTAGAAGGAGATAAATGCCACTTTTCTCAAGAGAAATTTCTTGTTGGGAGCCTGAGTACACCATTTGTTAATACATCACCAAGATGACCAAAATCATGTGTAACACCTTCTCCATCAACCAGTTAAGTCTCAGTGGCAGAAATCCAATAGCGTTATATTTTGAAATCTGCATTTATCACCCATATTAACGAATTGATATGACTAGTAGTATCTCCCAGTTATATTATTTCAAGTCCTTTGTGTGATCCCACTCTATGCAGCAAGGAATTTAGAACCAATGGGAGAATGAAGCCACTAGTCCAAGGGAAGCATCCGAAGTCCAGTGAGTATTAAACAGTTTTCTTAGCAAGCATTACAAGTATGGGTTCGTTTATGGATTTACGTTTCATTTTTATATGTCTTCACCCGATGTTGATCTGTATATGTGTTTAAAGGGGGTTTTGATTACAGGTATAATGCCTCCAAAGAATCCATCCACCAAGAAATCACCACGGGCACCAAAGCTGCAAGAATCAGAAATAGGATAAATCTCCTCCCCAACAGTTGCAAGACAGTTAGAGTTCACTCCTAAGTTGGTGTCCGTCATCAAGGCAATCACCAAGGAGCCCTTTGTCCATCCCCCATCTTTTTGGGATACAAAGGCAAGCGTTGGAGAAAATACGATGTTTCCTCCCTGGGAAGAAGTCTTCAAGAAGATCAAGAGAGAAGATCCCCTCAAATATACTCCACACAGCGACCCTGATACAAGGAAGCTCGATGACGAGGTCCTCCCAAACATTCACAAGGCTTATCTGCACATGGTGGCAAGCCAGTCTCCGATTTTCCCTTGTGCCGAGATCTTAAAGTGGCTCATTGATCACACTGATGCACAGAAATGTTCGATTAATGACGACAATGGCGAATCCATCAAGGTTTTCCTACCATCAGAAGTTCAGAAATACTACAAACTCAATGAGTCTAGAGAAAAGTTGAGCACTAATTTCGTTGCGAGTTTCTATGCCTCTCGCAACACTAGTAAAATCTTGGCATCCTGGTGGAGGGAAGACAATAAATTCATCAACCAAACATTCGGATGGTACCCGACGGTCAATCTCAGGGAACCATATGCCTATCTCATGGCCCTTCTCTTCCGATTACATGGGGAGAAAGACTACTCCTAGTTTTCGGAAGCTTGGATGCCTCTACCTTTTACAGTCTCCATTTCAAGTACCGGTTTCAATTGGGGTGCTATCATCTCCAAACAATTGAGCACATGCATAAAACAAGCTCAGGTGCCAAAGGAAGGAGATACCCCTACCTTCTACATGGATTCATATCTATTGGACGTCATCTGTGCCAGGAATGCTTTTGTTGGGATGAACTTGAATTGGCACCCTTCGGAGCTCGCAGTCCATGTATACTACAACATCTTGTGGGAAAATAGGTACAAGAAATACTATGTTGTTATCTGTGGTCATTTTGTTATGCCCATTTACTTTTTACTCTTTAAAAGAGAATGCCCTAGATTATCAAACAAAGAAAAGAAGGTCCTAGCCAAAATTGGTCACTGGTATTTAGACAAACAGGAAACCTACATCAGGATTTTCAGCGCCACAGGGGTGCCACATTTATTACCCCTTTATGTTCCCAACCAACTAGTATTAGGAGAAATATTCTATCAAACCATCATACAAGGATAAAATGCAACTTTAGTGAAAGACAAGAAGCGGGCTTTCATACCGTATGGATTCCATATCGGATTTTGCATGGTCAAAGACATCGCGCATGCTAAACAACTTGGGCAGGGTCAATTGGAATTCCGGTTCCAAACTGGTCGATTTCTCAAACATGATCCCAAGGGATTGATCCTACAGCACGCATCATAGGTATCATCCTGTTGGCCTTATTCCCATGATCGGTTTGAGGATGAAATCTTCACCGAGAATGCTCATGACTGGGATATGGTGGCAGCCAGAAAGGTCGATCCTAGAGGAACTAGGTTTAGAGCTTTGAGCTAGGAAGAGTAGGCCACGCTAATGGAGCAAGCAATTCAAAGAGTTGGCCAACACCCTGAAGAAACAATAGCATATGAATTGGAGGAAGAAACAAATAGCCCCCAAGAAGACATTAAGGTCATAGAGACTCATGAGGGATCCTCGATACAAATCAGATTTTTCCCTGAAGATCAAACAGCTCAAGAAAGTGGCACACTTTTATACCAGGAGTCTCAGCTACTAATGAAATAGATGCAGGATAACCCGCATCTTTCCATAAGTCTAAAAATTTTAGTTACCATCCAGAGAGTCCTAATAGAACCTAGCAATCCTGGTCTCATAGCCACCGATGGTACCAATGGGTCAGATAATCCCGAGTCTACGATATCGCCAATTGATCTCTTAGGAGAAGGAACAGCTCAACCAGAGATGGGTCGGGTGTCGATAAACACACAAGCACCCAACCCCTTGAGCACACTAATACATATATACAGCAATGCCAAGAGCACAAAGCCTTCTCATGGCACCTCGGTGCGCATATAAGAAGAGGAAGACCTTTTGCCCAAGTCCTGAAAAGGTCTCTTCTGTTGGGCCCGGGGTTCGAGACCAGGGAATCCCACAAAAGGAATTTGAAGATGAAGGTAATCTCCACACAGAAAAGTCAGATGAACTGGAAATAGATGTAGGCCCAAGTGATGAGCCTCTGCAGAAGGACATCAACAGTTCCATGATCAATGAGAAAGTAAGTGACAAGTCCATACAAGACACCTTTATCCTTCCCAATACTCAGAACCCCGGTGAGAAACAAGTAGAGGTGGGATCTACAAGACAGAATGAAGAAGTTTGAGAGCCCATTCTCGAAAAAATTTACACTGCGGTAAGCTTGGGAAACAATCTCACATGGGGTGATCAACAGATACCAGACCCGGTAGATGAGGTCGTAGACATCTATGCGATCTCCTATGATCAAAAAAGAAAGTCTATCGTTCAGAGGACTGGAAAGAAGAGAACAATCACCCTTGATCAATCCATCATAGTCGTCACTGAGGAAAAGTTAATTGGTATAGTCGACGCCCGTACATCTGAGCTAATTGGAGTGGGAAAATCCCTCTCAAAGGTTGCCCAGGATAGAGCCAGGAAAGATGAAAAGGAACTTGCCGCTGACCAAAAGGAGCTTGAAAAATTGCACCATCTTGTCGATTACTATAAAGGTGCTACACATACAGTTGTGTATTTAAAAGATGAGTTCGGTAAAGTTTACGATGAGTTCAAGAAGGAAAGACAGTTGTTAATCTCAAATATAGCCGAATTCCAGGAAGACACTCTCATGGCACTCGTGACATGTAAGGAAATGGAGTGATGGTATGAGAAGGCACAACAGGCAGTGGAGAGGCTCGAGTTTATCGAGGAAAACTAGAAAGGCCGAGAAAACAAATACCATGACATTCGGCTAGTAAGTAAAAGTAGTCTCAATCACATGAAAAGCTCGTCTGAATACTGGTCCAAAATGTCTCGAATCCCACACAAAGAAATCCAAGAACAGTGGGCCAAATGTCAAAAGCAATGGGATAAAATCAATAAAATAATGAAATACATCAGACTCGCTGAGTATGGTACCCCAATATGTTTATCAACCTAAATGAAATAATCAAGTTGTGCGCCGAATAGGATGCGCCATGGGTCGAAGAATGTGCAAAGATCACCGATGAAAAGCCTGGGCAAATACAATAGTTTGCAGGACATCCAATCAAAGCCAGACCCATACTTCAGAAGTTGAGCTTCAGCCTCACAAAATATCGGGTGCACGCAGCATATATGAGGGGAATATATGCGGCTCCAATGGAACAACACAGGTTTCCATGGGCCAACACCTATGAAGGACTTTTTATCAGATGGTCTGATTATGAAAGAGTCCACCCTTTTCAAGAAACAACTATGATGGACTGTTGAAAGACTATTAGATGATGATGCCACATGGGATGATGATGCCACATGGTTATTCTTGATTAGCTCCAATTGTACTTTACCGTTAATTATTGTTAAGACTTTCTATTATAAATAGGAACATCAACCGATGGTCAAGGGGTTGATGGTTATTGTAAGAACTCTTTTATTTTGGTTGTTGATAATTATTTTGAGACTGCTACAAATTAATAAGTCCTTCTCGACCAGAGACAAGATTTTTTCATCAGATGTATGCGATTGAAGTTGGAGAAGAATTATTTCCTTTCATGTTCCATGAATGTTGCAGTAAATGAGTGAGAGCAATTAATTCTATTGTCAAGTTATCTAGTGCAATGTTTTAATGTTCCTTGCTTGAAATGATGAAAGTAAATCATTTTTCTTCTATGTGATGAATGTTTTGGTAGATGAATTATTTTTCTTACCTTGAAATTGATTACAGTTGTGTTTCTTTCTCTATGCTAAGTAGTTTACCTTAGCTATGTGATGAATGTCTCGGTAGATGAATTATTTTTCTTACCTTGATCTTGATGATATATGTAAATTATAACCTTGTACAATATCTACTACAAACTGATATTCAGAAAAGAACAGAAAAGATACAATGGCAAATACAAAC
>ML781598.1:126120-138267 GCA_009831015.1 Picea engelmannii | reverse complement strand
TGCCTTCCAAATAGCTGCTCCCATTGTCTTCAAATACACTCTCATCTCTATTCTCCAAGTAGAATAGTTTTCCTCATCAAGGATTGGTATTTCATCATCCATTTGTGTGTCTATGGATCTCCTTCAAGCTTTTTAAGGCTTGTAGTGAAGGCCCCCTATGATACCGATTGTTGGACACACCTACCACACTTAGAGGGGGGGGTGAATGAGTGTGGGGATCTTTTTCCCAAAACTTCCCTCTTACACAAAAACTCCTTAGTTAACATTCAACATTTTCTCATTACTCATTGCTATCATTTATAATCTGTTAGATGTGAATATATATCAGCAACATATATTAGCAACATATCATCAAACAATCATCTCCACAAGGAACACAAAGAATACAAGATGTATGTACAATTTTTCTTTTTATTATGGACTTCAATCCGGGGTTTTTTCAACAACAACTAAATAGACTACAACTCTACAAGAGAACCAACTCTATATGAAATATGCAGCTTATATTCTCAGCACCAAATGAGATGAGGCAACAATCCTCAACAGATATCAATCTGTCAACATAAACAAGTGCATCAACCATGCACCAACCTGTGCCAAACAACCTATAATCAACTTGTACCATAAACAAGTGCATCCAACCATGTACCAAGTATATACCAATCATGTGTCAAATACTCATCAACAATGACTCATCAATATGTACCAACATCATCAACTATACACCTCATATATGTGCCAACTCATCAATTGCTTGCATCAACCATGACTAGTTTTGGATTAGTCAACAACTCCAACTTGAAATAATCATAACTTTGTACCTATAATGAATAAAGATATGAAACTGATATACAATTTTCTTCAGTGTGTTTTGTACATTTCCTCCTGGTGGAACTACTTGGAACCTCTCATAAAAGGCGTTATAGCAAAAATGACATACCTTGCTGAATTTTGTCTTATTCTAGAGAGCGACCTTGTAGAGCATGGCCCGCACAAACTACTTGTTAAATTGATATGAAACTATTACACAATATAATACCTCCTGCAACCTAACCAAAACATTTGGTCTCGCTAGATTTGGATCTGTTATGAAGAATTTATGACATTTTTACCTGAAACACCTGTTTTTGACTAGTTTCGGGACTAGCCACAAACCCTATTTTCCACGGAGTGTAACTCCCAAAATACAATGACCCACAAGATTAATTTTTTTACCACATATACTTGGGTATGTTTTCTCAATGGCATGGAAATTTCATGGTCTGAATCATTATATAAAAAATGTTATAGCAAAAATGGTGAGATGACATGTAAATAACATACCTTAGAAGGCATCATCAAAAGAATTTATCCTCCCTTCAATTCCGTCCCTCTTTTCTTCACCTTCCTTCTGAAAATTGGCTTATATATCCTTGGTTACCTCAGTCACCTATAGATCTTCAATATGCTCAAGTTTTCCACACCAAAAATGTTCAAGAATCTCTCCATCAATACTCCAAAAGATATTCTCACAAGAAGCTCTCCATTGATCCACAAAAAGGATGATCTACAAGAGACCATCGCTATCTTATTTATACTTTCATCCTCTAGGTCACTTAATCAATTTTTAGGTCACTTAACCCATTTCTAGGTCACTTAACCTATTTTCCTTATTTTAGGGTTAACCACNCCACTTTCCATAAATAGAAAGTTCTCCAATACTTTATCGTTTAACTATTCCTTCTTGATTTTGTCACCTTACTTTATCATTTCTTGATTTTGTCACTTATCTTTATTATTTAAATAATCAACCTTGACTTTGTCACCTTACTTTATCATTTAAATAATTATTTCTTCTTTTAGGTCACTTAACCCATTTCTAGGTCACTTAACCTATTTTCCTTATTTTTAGGGTTAACCACTTTCCATAAATTTTCCTTCTTGATTTTGTCACCTTAATTTATCATTTCTTGATTTTGTCACTTCTCTTTATTATTTAAATAATCCACCTTGACTTTGTCACTTTACTTTATCATTTAAATAATGATTTCTTCTTTTAGGTCACTTTGACTTCTTTGACCTTTGGGGCTTCAAGCCTTCATGTGGGGGTCCTTCATCTTCGTAAGGCCATAAATCTCAAACCATGAGGAGTTATGTGACATTCCACATACCACCAGAAATGGAATGACAAGCACTATCCATATAGGATATTTTCACCAACAATTTCCTTGATCTTCATCTCGTTATTCCACATACAAGCATGGTTCCTCCAACCATTCTTCTAGGATAACTCAATCTGCAAAGCGTCTTCCCGTGAGGGATTTCACCATAAGGGGACCACTTTGGAGTTCATACATTTGTGCACCTTATCAATCATGATAATACAATAATGAGAGCATGGGTCCTCCAACCATTCTTCTAGGATAAATCAATCCGCAAAGCTTCTTCCCGTGAGGGCTTTCACCATAAGGGGACCACTTTGGAGTTCATCCATTTGTGCACCTTATAAATCATGATAAGACAATAATGAGGCATCTACACATTTTTCCAACAATGCATCATATACCAATGAAACCACATCGATCCATCTTCATCATGATCAATTACAACTCATTGATCCATCTTCATCATATCAATGACAAATCATTGATCCATATTCATCTATGCATTCTCATCAAGGACAATACATATTATATTACATCAATAATCAATCAATCAATCCTTTGACATCAATCAATCACTTGACATCAAGCAATCAAACCATTTGCATCAATGACAACATGATCCAACAGGATGCCTTTGTGGCTAAGGTTTTGGATCGGGTCTATGATAAACATTGTTACAGTGGGAGCTCTAGGGTATCGATTATTATGGTGAAAACAAATGGTGAGTAGTTAAAAAATAGAGATCCAAATATTTAATGGGAAAAGTTTTGAGTTTTGGAAGCTCAAGATCGAAGATATTTTGGTAGATAAAGATCAATGAGTCTTTGGTATTTGTTAACAGTAGACCAGAAAAAGTTGGATCGGAAGGAAAAGAGCATAATCTGGTTGTGTCTCTTAGATTCATTATTATTCAATGTATTAGGGGAAGCTACATCCAAGGCATTATGGAATAAGTTAGGGGCTTTGTATCAGTCTAAGTCCCTGGTAAAAAAACTTTTCATATGGAAGAAGTTGTACAACATGAAGATGAAATAGGGAGACTCGGTAACAAAGGATTTGAATGCCTTCAATAATGTGGTAATTCAGTTATTATATGTTCATATTAATATTTCTAATGAAGATAAATGTATAAATTTATTGTTTTATTTACCAGACTTGTGGGATAGTCTGGTTGTGCCCATAGGCAGTAATGCAACTACTTTAAGTTTTGATGATGTGTTCCCATCCTTGTTGTCGAACGAGATGAGGTGGAATGACATGGAAAGACATAGAACATATGTATTATTTGTAAGAGGACGCTCCCAGGAAAGAAATAAAAATAAGTCCTCAAGTGGGAGATCTAAATCTAGAGGAATATCTAAATCTCTAGGAAAATTCATAAAGGTATGTTGGAGATGTGGAAAAAAAGGGCATTACAAAAAAAAATGTGGATCCAAAAGTTTTGACAGCGGGAAGGGATCTAATGATGCCCCTTCTATAGAAGCAAAATGAAAGGTATGACAAGGGCGATGTTTTCTAGGATATGAATCGATAGCCTAAATCATAGGACAACGAAAAGTAAAGTTGAATCTCATGGATGGTAGGATTAGAACACTCCCTATTGTTCTGCACATCCCAGGATTGGCCAGGAATTTGATTTATGTAAGAAATATTTATGATGTAGGTGTAAAACCAGTGCTTGAAAAGGAAACCTATAGGATGTTTCAAGGAGAAAAGGTGTTGTTCAAGGGAGTTCGGATTGGAAATATGTATAAGTTGTTGGTAAGCACTATTAGTGACGGGTGCAATAGTTTTGTTGTTCCTGAGATTGGAGCTAAAGAAGGAAACACTCTTGCAGTCTTTGCAGAAAATACTATGTTGTGGCATCAAATATTGGGGCATATCGAAGAAAAGGGGCTTCAAGTACTACATGGTAAAGGTATTGTTGAAGACATGTCAAATTTATCTCTAGATATTGATTTTGGTGAACATTACTTGTATGGGAAGCATAATCGGGTAAGATTCTCCTCTAGTGCTACAAGGACAGGGGGGAATTTTTAGGTAGATAGAGAGGTAGTGGAGGCCATTCAATGTAAGGTGGACTAGGTCCACTATATTATTAAATAATTCCCACTTTGGTATTTAGATATAATAAATGGGTAGTTAGATATAATAAATGTAAGAGGACTTCTTATAAGGTTATGCTTCTAGAAGATTCTTCCTCTAGAATGTTCTTAGGTGATAGTAGCACTATATAAAAGGGTTAAAGAAATGCAACGGGATATGAAGAGAAGTATTGTATTTGTATTTGAAGCTCATTAAGAGGTTTCCCCCTCAAAGAGTCAAGTGAATAGGAAATGATCCCTTCCATAATAGGATCCATTGTATGGTGTTTCCCTACCTCAAGGGTTTTCTTATAATAAAAGTGTGGTTCTTATATATTGTTCTCTGAATCTTTGTGTTGTTTCTGTATCCAAGTATTTGGTTCTTAACAATTGGTATCAGAGCACTTTCCTTGGCCAAAGAAGGAAATAATTTTTTTGTTCTTTTGCAGAATTTTTAAAAAGGAAAAAGAGGGGCGACACACTTTAGGTTCAGATATGAAATTCTTTGAGAAGAATTTGTAGGAACAAATTAGATATTTGAATTTCTCTTAAAAAAATGACCAATTTCAAAAAAAACAATCAACCTAAATGGAGTCTGGGAAGTAAAGTTATAAGCATTTTAAATTCAACAGTTTTTCATGGTTTTTCCGTAAAAAAAATGCGCAATTTGAACATTACGTTATTTTATAAACCCTAGTTTTTGTTAAAGACATTCCCAAGCAAGATGTCATTTACTGGAAAAGATGATGGCCCTAGAATTGAATAATTTTTAAAAGCAGAGAATTCAATTTGGAAAAATTGGAGAGGTATAGTCCATTTACGCTTACAAGGTGATGCGGCCCTTTGGTGGGGGTCACTTGACTATGACAAAATGATGGCTCTTTCTGATGAAGAATTTGAAAAAGTGTTTTTAGACAAATAGTCTCATCTGAAGTGTAAGGATAAAGACATCACCATGGGTTTATTTTCATGTGGAAAATCTATATTATAGGTTCATGGTTGTATTCATAAAGAAAATGTAATTGTTTTGATTAACCCTAGCTTTCCACAAAATTTTATCAATGTTCAGTTGGTTAATAGATTGCAAATTCCTACAAAGAATATCTATAGCACACAGTTTGAGGGTAAAATGTTCAAATTTTTAAATATTTGAAGCTTAGTATGGATAAATATATATTGCATTCAGATTTTTATGCTATAGAAATGGATGAGGTAGATATTGTTTTGGGATACCCTTGGATGGCCACAATTGGTACAGTTAATATTAATGTGGAAAATAAGCTTTTGAAACTTTGGTACAAGAAAAAGAAAGTTACATTATAGGATGTGTCACTTAGTAAGAAATATGGGCCCACGGAGGCCAACAAATCAGTTATTGTCGAGTCCGAAATTGAATCGGAGGTAGATTCTATAGAAGGAGATGAAGCAAAACCACAAGACGAACACAATTAGGAAGCTAAGGAGGTAATTGACTCAAAGGCACAATGTGTTCCATATTTGAAGAACAAAGATCATATTCCTACAGTTGTTTTATACTGCCATCCACATCATATAGAGAAACAACAACCATCAAGGCAAGGGCATGAGAATCGACACATTTATGCACCAACAGGAAACCAGAAAGGAAACCGATCAAGAGGTGCATGGAGGACTACTAGCACTACAAGAAGACATCAGGATAGAGAAACAATCCCATGGAAACCCCGACATGATGCAGAGAAAGATCAGGGTGCAAATGCAGCAGTTGTACATAATTTTTGACTTCCATTAGGATGGATGGATGGTTGTACTTCATACTAGCTAGATGCATTGCTTAGTCGATCGTATTGTATGGTTTCTTCTCTTGTTTCGAGGATGAAACATGTGAAGGGGGATGGAATGTAGTATACCTAGGTAGGTAATATGGGGTACCTAGGGATGTTCCCAATGGGAAAGTGGTTATGTAATATTAGTGGAAATCATTCAATGTAGGAGAATGTGGTTATGTATTATTAGTGGAAGTCATTCAATGTAAGGTGGACTAGGTCCACTTTATTAAATAATATCCACTATGGTAGTTAGATATAATAAATGTGGGAAGGCTCTCTAGAAGGTTCCTAGGAGATAGAGAGAGCTATATAAAGAATTGTAAGCAATGTAATGAAGCATGGTGAAGAATATTGTATTTGTACAAGCAAGGATTACTTGAGTTTTATCCTTCCATAAGGATTAATGTATGGTGTTACCCTACCTCAGGGGTTTTCTCTAATTCTTGTGTTCATTATTGGTGAATGGTTTGGTTTATTCGTGGTTATTTTTGAAGTATATTTTTAGGTTTATTCAGGTACTTAAAAATTGGTATCAGAGAACTTTCCTTGGCAAGAAGTGTGGAAAAAATTATTTATTTTTGCAGATTTTTTTTTCAGAGAAGAAAAAGAGGGTCGCGACATTAAGAGGGTCATGACATTATGGATAATTTCTATAGATTTCTATAAAACATTTGTAGAAAATGGTTTTATATATGAGTTCCCCTCAGAAAAACACCCAATTTAAAATAAATAAATAAAATCGTCTGAAACGGAGTCTGGGAAGTAAAGTTATTGACATTTTAAAATCTGCTATTTTTTAGGGTTTTTCTGTGAACTGACTTGTAATTTTTCTGATTTCTGTAGCATATGGGGCCTAATTTTCCAAAAAAAATTATAGATCTGAGTTCCTCTTTCCAAAATATCTTATTTAAAAAATAATCACCCAAATCGGAGCTACGGAAGTGAAGATATCGTCGATTTAAAATCGGTCATTTCCCATGGTCTTCGTGATGGAGATGAGATTGCAAAGACCATAAATTTTCACAAAGTGATCATATTGATACCATATCAATGACATTGGATAGATAATTTCCATATATTTCTTTTGGTGTATTTTATGTAGTGTTTCCAATGGATATTCACTCTCAAAACCTCAAGAAACTTCTACACATGATTAAAGCATTCAAATCCCAAATGCATGACACATTGCATACTTTTCAAGAAGGTATTAGGGATATTTTTCATAGTATTCATGAATCCTTGGTGAGCATGCAGGAGAAATATATTTTGGAGAAAATCATGGATGAATATCATCAAGAAGTATATGTTTGTTATGCTTTGGAGGACGATTGTGATGATTGGTATATGGATAGTTGTCATTTATGGGATGACAACCACTTCCATCTTCTATTTGATGACTCTACTCCCCCTCAGGTAGATAACTTCTTGAAGAGTAAACACGATCATTCTCTACATATTCTTCTTTAGTTTCATTATTCTCCAGTAGCAGTAGATGCATTTTTTGTCGGTTCTAAATATTTCAATCCACATGACCAGTGCCAATATTTAGAGAATAATTTTCAGTTGGCTCTCAAGTTCCAATATATTCGGCATGGATTTCACATGATCACTTGGACATGGGACCCAGGTTCAAAGAGGAAGTTCGACTACTTCAACATGGTGGCTCACATTTATACATGGGACCTTGGTTCTCCAATCTTCTTCATCATTATGGTGCACACTTATCCATGGAACCCTGATATATGGTTGTACAACCTCATAACAAGCGTTGAGGACAACGTGTTCATAAGGGGGATGGAATGTTAGGTAGATAGAGAGGTAGTGGAGGCCATTCAATGTAAGGTGGACTAGGTCCAGTACTATATTATTAAATAAGGCTCACTATGGTACTTAAATATAATAAATGGGTAGTTAGATATAATAAATGTAAGAGGACTTCTTACAATGTTCTTCTTCTAGAAGATTCCTCCTCTAGAATGTTCTGAGGTAATGGTACCACTACATAAAGAGTTTCAAGAAATGTAATGGAATATGAAGAGAAGTATTCTATTTGGATCTGGAGCTCATTAGGATCTTTCGCCCTCGAAGAGGCAAGTGAACAGGAAAGGATCCCTTCCATAATAGGATCCATTGTATGGTGTTTCCCTAACTCAAGGGTTTTCTTATAATAAAATTTTGGTTCTTATATATTATTCTCTTAATATTTGTGTTGCTTCTGTATGAAAGTATTTGGTTCTTAACATAAACTCACAGTTCGTGAATTGTGATGTGTTTGGACCTGTGACGATTCTATCACTAGGTAAATCCATGTACTATGTATCCTTTATAAATGACTTCCCCAAGAATACATGGATTTATTTTCTTGGGAAGAAATATGAAGTATTTGAAAATTTTAAAGAGTTTAAGTATCTTGTGGAAAATTGGATAGAAAATAAAATTAAGGTGTTGATCACGGATAATGGTGGAGAATTCTGCAAGAAATAACTCAAGGAATTTTGTAAGAAATGTGGTATATCAAGGAAAAAGACTACTCCATACACACCTTAGTAGAATGGAGTTGCAGAAAGGATGAACATGATTCTTATGGAAAGATAAAGGATCATGCTCAGTGGTGTTAGGTTGGGACATGAATTCTGGGCATAGGTAGTGGACACTACATGTTACCCGGTAAATTTATCACCCTCATCAACATTGGATGGAATGACTCCACATGAGGTATGGACTGGTAAGAAACCCTCTCTAACACATTTTAGGTTTTTGGGTTGTGATGCTTATGTACACATTCCAAAGGAAAATAGGAGTAAGTTGGATAAAAAGGTTGAAAAGTGTATCTTTATTGGTTATAAAGATGGCTTGAAAAGTTATAAGATTTGGAACTCAAAAACTAAGAAGGTAGTGTATAGTCGAGATGTGGTATATAGAGAAATCAAATATTTTTTCAAATAGGAAGTCCCATCAAGGGAGGAATAACCAGAGAAAATAGAGTTTGAATTGAAGGATAATGAATCAGACTCTACAAAAGAACAAGAATCAATAAAAGAAGAGCCTCATACTCCAATATTGAGGAGATCAGTTTGGGAAAGAAGACAACTAGAAAGGTATACTCCATCTGATTTCCATTTAAATTTTTATTTGTTTATCATTGTTGAGGATCCTAGAGCTTCTAGGGAGGAAGTGGATTCATGGGATGGAAAACTCTAGAAAAAGGCCATGGTTGAAGAAATGGCATCCTAGGACAAGAATGATGCTTGGGATCTAATGGAGTTGTTGACTAGAAAAAATCCTATTGGTAGTAAATTGGTGCTTAAGAAGAAGTTTAATGCATGAGGAAAAGTGAAAAAATACAAATCTCGGTTAGTAGAAAAAGGTTATTCTCACGTAGAGGGAATTAACTTTGGTGAAATTTTTTCTCTTATTTCCAAGTTAACTTCTATAAGATTTATTTTATCTATTTTTGTTGCTTTTTATTTTGAAGTAGAACAAATGGATGTGAAGACAACATTCCTACATGATCGGAAAATATAGACACCACTTCTCTCTTTACATATATACATGAAGCATCTAACTTGATTCAGAATTAATTTACTGGTCATATTGGGGTGGTTTGTAGAATTATGATGATGTGATTTTTACCCAAAAACTCATAAACGGATGATTATCTTTGATTAATGATGAAATGACACAACAAAAAATAAAATAACTCAAATTGCATACTTTTGTTTCATCTTTAAGTTCCCTTTAATCCAATGAAAACTGCTTTCTCCATCTCCAAATACCAAAATCACATGTAAAATGACTCTTACATTCCAATTTAATGGATTCTCTTAAATTCCATTCCTAAAAACAAGAAAATAACTTCACCATTGAAATCCTTACGAAATTCTGAGAAATTTGACTATAAAGTCGACCAATTTCCAAATTGGCTCAATTTCACCCTCTTCGACACGCAAAACAATGCATTAAATGTTCATTAATCGAAAATTGAGTGAATACTTTTAAAATGAATTCAAATCACAAAACAGACTCAAATTCATGATCCTTGTGAAAAATTGTGAAAAATAAGTATAAAGTTGCCTATGTTTCGTCAATATACCTCATGGAACGCTTTACGAGACAATGCTAAATTAGCTCTTCTCTTGTATGTACTTCCATGCAGTACGTATGACCTCAATATCCATGCCCTATTTGTACTACCTTGGTATTCGTGGCCTATCTCAAGATCTATTCATAGGGATGTGTGCACCTTGGGACCCATGCCCAATATATAGGGCTAAGTCTGAAAACCTCCTCCTGAATTAGTTGGCAACTAAATGCCAAGAATAGTGGCATCTCTGTTAAATTCGGGCTCATTGGTGTATTGGTTAGAACTGTGGCTATTAATAGCGAAGGTTGAGGGTTCTATTCCCGTGATCCTCTCTTGGAACATTCGTTGTTTTGTTGGTTTGTTATATAGTTTTAAATCTATATATAGGATATGGTTTAAAACCATATGGTATGTACGTTGGTATAAAGTTAGGCCCCCACATGATATGGTGGAGTGTGGTCGTATGTTAATACATAAACCAAGGGATAAGGATAGGTTCGACGGCTGATTCCCTTATCTCTTTAGTCGCCCAAACAAACTTTAATATTAACTAAAATACAATATATTCCATATAAATGTTAAGACACAAATGAGGGTGTGATGGTAACAGGGCTTGTGTTAAGGCTTGGGAGGTTATGGAGATCACGGGTTTAACCCTCGTCAACTCCAAAATTTTAATATACCTTAATCATCATTGGCCAATGGGGGGATCCCATGTAACGGCCTCTCATTGACTCGTACTTGCCACTTGTCAATATACCATTCATCCACTTGGAGGTAAGATCTGTCTAGTTATCTTCCAACTCACTTGCCAACTGAATATGCCACATCACATGTTGTATGGCCATGTGCCACATGTCGCCCTTGCAGTGGTGACATGTTTCACCTCTTTTTTCCCATGTACTTTGACCTTTGACCAGGTTGACCTGAACTTTGATCGCTTATATATTTTTCATACGAACTCGGTTTGACTTATCATTTGCGTCATTGCAAAGATGATGACGATCTCTGTGCAATGATGTTATTTTTGGGACGATTTGAGATGGTAAACTTTTGAGAATTTATGGATCTCCTGGGAACTCTATGAGCGTTATGGATCCTCCTGAACCTTTGTGAGCATTCCTCATATCCTCCTGGATCACACCTTCCCACTAAATAACTTTTGGACCTGCAAAAGTATAGATACTCAACAACTTAGTGATGATAATTCACTCTTCCATCTTGTTGATTCTTTTGTAATTTAGTCATCGTCTTGGGTATTCGATATTAGGCACTAGGTCAGTGCACTTCTGTCTACTTCTCTAGAATATAGCTTTGAATTTTGCCTCTGGCACTGTTGGTAATATAATATAGCTTCAGTTCTGGCTCATAGATTCCCTGATGATAAAAGTCTTGTTCATTGAATCTCTGCAATACCTGTATATGTATTTCAACATCCACTCTCGTCTCCTTCTGCTAAATATAGTCCATCTCAGCCAATATGAAACCAAGTCGAATATTGATCTATGCCTTGCCCATTTGGACTCTTTGTTCTTGTATTGTTGATGTATTTGTAGGAGTCCCTGAATGAATACTTTCTCCATTGTCTCTCCTACCTTGAAGAACAAATTTGATTGTACTATATTATCTCTACCTAACTACTCACGTTCAAGGTATACATTGATATTGTTGCTTGTGGAGCCTGATTATCTTCCTGATTTATAGCTCTTTTACTTTCAGCCGTGTTTATACCCCATGAAGTATTTACACCCCATAAGTATGTACACTCTTCCACGCGGGGGAGTGCAGAGGGGGGGTACCCCTTCTGTGGGGTCTGGGGGGGCTATCCCCCCGGCTGGGGGGTCTGGGGGCAAGCGGGCCCCCAACGGTAGAGATTATAAGGTTGCAGATCTAACGGTAGAGATTATGTTAGGGTTTTTTTCCCTAGAAGGCAACCCTCTTTTATGAGGGAAATGTATTGCGGCTATGGTCGATGGTGAATATTGTATTCTGAGAGAGGAGACTGTGAGAGAAAGAAGAGGAAGTTA
>ML781598.1:67691-108606 GCA_009831015.1 Picea engelmannii | reverse complement strand
AATTTTTTCTTTTTGGAAGGTTAGAATGAGAACATACTTAATGGCCTTAGGTGTTGATGTTTGGGATGTAGTAGAGATTGGATATACAAAGCCTGTTGTGCTAGGATGATAAGTTAGAATTTAGATTTAATGCTAAGGGAATGAATGTTATCTTGAATGGACTTGCTGAAGCTGAGTTTGTAAAGGTGATGCATCTTGAAACTACCAAAGCAATGTGGGATAAACTTATTAGCATTTATGAAGGAAATGAAAAAGTAAAAGATGCCAAACTTCAAACATATAGATTGAAATTTGAACAACTAAAGATGAATGAAGATGAAACAGTTAACAAGTATTTTTTAAGAGTTGAAGAACTTGTGAATGCCATGAAGGGTCTTGGTGAGAAGATAGAAGAATCATTTTTAGTTCAGAAGATTTTAAGATCTCTACTTGATAAATTTAATCCAAAAGTCTTTGCAATAGAAGAATTAAATGATGTTAAAACTTTGTCCATTGATCAACTCCTAGGAACTCTAACTGCATATGAAATGAGAATTAGCAACGATAAATACATTACTATAGAAGCATCTTTTAAATCAAACAAGAATATTGATTCAGAACTAGATGATATTGAGGCAAAATTTGTGAGAATGTTAAAGAAAGGATCAAGAAAATACCAAGGAAAGCTACCCTTCAAATGTTTTAACTGTGGTAAGATAGGTCATTTTCCATCTAAGTGTCCTCACCGGAAAAAGGACCATAACTCTGATGATGAAAAAAAATACAAATTTAAGAAATATAGTAAAAAGAAAAGTTTATGTGCAAACAATGGCAATTCCTCATAAGACATAGATAGTGATTCATCATGTGAAGACAAAGTGAATGATTTTATGATTATGGCTATGGGATATCTTGATGATGAACACACAGGAGGTGATATGGATGACTAAGAAGCTGTGGTGGATATGGAATGTGAATTAATCAGTGCTTTGGAAGAAATTAACAGACTCAAATTTAAGAAGAGAAAACAAAAACAATTGTTGATGCAATTTAAAATGAATGGTAAAAAACTTGATAAAGACTTTTCTCTACTAAAAGTTGAGTTAGAAGAGGCAAAGAAAATAGAGGACATTCTGAAACAACAGTTATAAGAGAAGAAAGTGAGGTGTGAAGCCTTAGAAGAAGAGATAGTAAAAACCAGAAAAGAAATGAAGAAGTTTAAGGCATTGTATCACCAAAATCTGTCAAGTATTAAAGCATCAAAAGGATTAACCTCCATTTTAAATCAGCAAAGGAATCCAAAGTTGAAAGTTGGCTTGGTCTATGAAGAAGGATCAAGTAGTGATCATCCAAGTAATACAGAACCCATCAAGTTTGTCAAATCTACAATCATTAACAACAACCACTCTGTAGAAACAAAGAAAGAAAATTAGCCACCAAGAAGGAATGAAAGAGAAAGTACCAGAACCGATCAAAGAAACTATCAGCATGGAAGAAATCGACCCGCTCAAAGAAGACAATCTTTTTCCAGGTACAAAGGACTTTTATATGGATATTGTTTTTTCTGTTCTAACTTTGGTCACAAAGCTATAACTTGTTCTTTAATATTTAGATATGAGAAATCTAGTTATTCAAGGAATAATTATCTTCCACAACAAAGATTGAGACAACCAAGAAACAAACAACCACAGACTATAAATCATGTGATGGATTGGAGAAGGACATAGGTGAAACGTAACAATAGTTGTGAGCATAACAATCGTTATGATTTGTTATTCAGTGAACCAGAATGTTACGTCTACCATAACTATGGACATAAAGCTGCAGATTGTCACTTAAGGAATTATAAGCCATATTTGAATCCCACTACTGGAAATTTTAAGGTTTGGAAGAAGAAAGAAGATGACAAGTGTAGACTAGTGTTATCAACCCAAAGACAAAATAATCCTTGGTATATTGACAGTGGATGTTCCAAACATATGATTGGAGATAAAAGTAAGTTTCTAACTCTAAGTGAAAGCAAATCAAGGAATGTAACTTTTGGAAATGATGCACCGGGAAAAATAAAAGGTAAAGGAATAGTAAGTCTAAATAATGGAAAAGGAAAAGATCAAGATGTGTTGTTTGTAGATGGTCTGAAACATAATCTACTAAGTGTCAGTCAAGTTTGTGACAGAGGATGTGAAGTTGTTTTTACTTCTAAAGATTGTAAAATAAAATCTATGAATTCAGGACAGTTGGTTGCAAAAGGGATAAGAACAAAAAACAATGTCTATGTGTTAAAAGAAGAAAAATAAGAATGCCACTTAAGCAAGTATGATGAAAGTTGGCTATGGCATAGGATACTTGGACACCTAAATTTTGATCATATAATCAAGATTAAGAACAATGGGGCAGTAAAAGATCTTCCAAATATATCAAATCCACATGACTCTATTTGTAAACCTTTCTAGATAGGAAAGCTTACTCAGACACAGTTCAAATCTAAAAACTTTCCTTCAACAGAAAAACCTCTCCAGTTAGTACATATGGATTTATGTGGACCATCAAGGAAAGAAGGTACATGAAAAGAAAACTATTTTATGTTTATTATTGATGATTATTCTAGACTAACATGGATTTCCTTTTTGAAAGAAAAAACTGAAGCATTTGAAAAATTCAAAGTGTTTAAGGCTCTGACTGAGAATCAAACAGGAAAAAGATTGAAGGCAGTAAGGTCTGATAGAGGAGGAGAGTTTATTTCATGGAACTTCAAAGAGTTATGTGATAAACATGGGATCAAAAGAGAGTACACTATTCCAAGGACTCCACAACAAAATGGAGTAGTTAAGAGGCATAATAGATCAATTTAGCAGATGGTAAGATCAATGATGAATGAAAGGAATATTGCTCAGACATATTGGGTGGAAGAAATCCATACAGTTGCTCATATTCTTAACAAATCTCATCTCAGGCCACACAGTGACAAGACTCCTTATGAACTATGGTTTGGAAGACCTGCTTCGATCAAACATTTTAAAGTCTTTGGGAGTAAATGTTATATCAAGAATAATGATGAAAATATTGGAAAATATGATGACAGGGCTGATGAAGGTATCTTCTTAGGCTATGCTACAAACAATAAAGGATACAGATGCTACAATAAGAGGTTGCATAAATTGGTTGATTGTATCGACATAAAAGTTGATGAAGAAATCTCAGTTCGAAATGTAAGCAGTGTTGAACCAAGAACAGAATATATAGTTGAAGATGAAGATGAACAGGTCCAAGGATCAGAAAGAGAAGAATCTGAATCAGATGAGATAACGAATACTCAGGCTGGCACAAATCAACAGAAAGAAACAAAACCACTTTTCAGAATTGTTAGAAAGAATCATCCTGAAAATCAGATAATTGGAGATATAAATAAAGGAGTTCAGATGAGAAGGAAATTGATTAAAGACTCAGAACAATCTCAGGTTTCTTTTTTATCTATGATTGAACCTAAAAATTTTGATGAATCCAGCAAGCATGATGATTGGATTAGAGCTATGAATGAAGAGATTGATCAAATTGAGAAGAACAATACTTGGGAGCTTGTCCCTAGACCTGAAGATAAGAATGTAATAGGTTCCAAATGGGTGTTCAAGAATAAAATGAATGAAAAGGGACAAGTTGTTAGGAATAAAGCCAGATCGGTCTGTAAAGGGTATGCACAAGTTGAAGGACGGGATTTTGATGAAACCTTTGCACCAGTGGCAAGATTGGAAGCCATCAGAATATCTTGCATATTCATGTCATAAGAACTTTAAAGTGTATCAGATGGATGTTAAGTCAACATTTCTTAATGGAGATCTAGAGGAAGAAGTATATATGGAGCAACCTGAAGGATTCTCATTGACAGATAATACTGACTATGTCTACAAGCTAAAGAAGGATTTATATGGACTGAAACAAGCACCATGAGCTTGGTATTATAGACTAGAAAAAAATTTACAAGACAAAGGGTTCAAGAAAGGTACTATTGACAGCAATCTCTACATTAAGTGTGAAGGTGATGATTTACTAGTTGTTTTGGTTTATGTAGATGACATTATTTTTGGATGTACCAATGATTCTTCTATCTAGTGGTTTGCTAACTCTATGCAAACAAAATTTGACATGTCCATGATAGGAGAACTGTCATATTTTCTTGGCTTACAAGTAAATCATAGTTCTACAGGAATATTTATCTCTCAAGAAAAATATTTGAAAGAGATACTGAAGAAATTTTAGATGGAAGATTATTCTCCTATTAGTACACCTATGTTGGTCGGTTGCAAACTCAGTAAAGATGATATTTCACCTAATGTTGATAAACAGACATATCGATCAATGATAGGCAGTCTTTTGTACATCACAGCATCCCGTCCTAATATAATGCAAGTTGTTGGAATGGTAGGTCGTTATCAGTATGCTCCTAAACAAAGTCATTTAGTAGTTGTAACATGGATATTCAAATACTTGAAGGGAAAAATGACTTATGGTCTTTGGTATCCTAGAAATCAAAATATTCAGTTAACTGCTTACTGAGATGTTGATTGGGAAAATTGTGTGGATGAGAGAAAGAGCACCATTGGAGGTGCATTCTTCCTGGGTGACTAGTTAGTATCATGGATTAGTAAGAAGAAAGGATCTATTTCCTTGTCAACTACAGAGGAAAAGTAAATTTTTGATGCTACTTGTTGCACTCAGATTTTATGGATGATCCAAACTCTTGCAGATTTGAAGAGAGCAAGTTACAAACAGAGTTGTTCAGTTGAATTACATTCCTTCCACAGAACAGATAGCTGACATCTTTACTAAACCATTAGCAACGACACATTTTGAATATCTTCGTTAGAAGTTGGGAGTTATATCTTCTTTTGTCTAATCTGTTCACCTTGTTACGGGGATTACTTAATGAATATCTGTTACATTTCTTGACAATATAGCTCTGGTTCTCCTGTTCATAGTTGACAGGGAAAGTATGTTTTTGTCGCATTTCAGATATCTTCGAGATGTACTGCAACAACTCAGGGGGAGTGTGTTTCTTATTTGACAATGATGTCAAAGGGGGAGAAAAAGTGTGGTAAGGATGCTACAGTGGTATTTTTGGTTGCATGTTCAGCAGGCAGAGTAGCAGTCCAGGCAGAGAGTTTAGAGTGCAGTTCTTCAGGTTCAAGGTTTCCATCAATGCCAAAGGGGGAGATTGTTGGCATACTTACAAATAGAAGGTAGCATGTGCACATTTTTCATTGATGAAAAAGACCAGCATGATCAGCAGCACAGTGATAATGGCATGGCAATGGCAATATCAACAGTGAAGAGCAACAGTGATCGTTGGATCCCATTCAGAATTCTCGATGACCGTCGGATATGAATTCAGATAGGAGGAGCGTGCAGTAGAAGAGAACAGATCTCAGGCATCAGATCTGACTCAGAAGACCAATGGTCTTTGGATCCATAAGAAGGAGCATGATCTTTACATGCAAGATGAAGCAGGCTTACAAAGTCCCGAAAGCAGGAGGACCGTCCATCTTCAAGAAAGACACGTGGCGAGCGACTAGAATTTCGTTGACTTGCACTTTGGAGGAGTCAATGGAGCATGGTGTGGGAACTCACGATATGTGATATCCTGAAATGATCTAGGCTGTTGGATCGAGGATTGATCTGAACCCTTGGATCAAGGGTCATGGACCGTTGGATGCAGACTACACATGGCGAGATGTCAGCTTTTCGCTAACTGAAAAGTCAAAGGAAGGAGGAGCTCTATCCTTTGAAATCGTGAAATGTGAAACCGCGATTCAATCTGAGTCATTGATTAAGGGAGAGCGTGGACCGTTGATCTAGCTCCATTTCGGAGTTTTGGGTACTGGGATTTGGAGGAGTCAAGGAGACTCACGGAAAAAATCACGAAGTGCCTTTTGGCACATCCTATGGTCACTGTCAGTGGTCACATGAGGGGAAGAATCTAGTGGTGCTAAGCTCCATTTTGGAGTTTCGGTGATCACGACTTGGAGTGTCGAGACCCTTCATCATAGGAATGTTGAAATGCAAAATCATGAAATTCAAATTCTATAAGCACTTGGTCATTGCCATGGGCACGTGAAGGAAGGAGATTCTAATTTGCAAGGCTCCATTTCATGATCGAGAGTTGGAAGAGTCAATGTGACTCACAACAAAATTTGCGAAACACGAAACTGCAAAGTGCCTCTTGATTAGGCCCATGGTCACAGCCAATGGGCATATGGGATAAACACAAGACCCTGCGGATTTAATCTAACGGTGTTGGTTATTTGAGAATCTGATCGAAGGGATATTTTTTATCTTCACGATTAATTGTTCAGTTACGATTCAGTTAGCAGAACCGAATCATGGTTCTTGGACAGTTGGCAATTCAATTGTTGAAGCATTTTGCCCCTAGGAGATTGGAGGTGTAACTGAAGTGGTTGGTGTGCATAAAAGTGATATGCAGTGATTGTGTGGGGTTGGGAGTTCTCACTGAAAATGAGGCAAACTGGGAGAAAGGAAAATCCCAAAATGCACAGTGTGAGAAAAATCTCAGAAATGATAAACAAAAGATGAAAACAGAAGAAGAATAATGAAGCATAGAAGATTTGCAAAGCAGAGAAGAACTAGTAAGAATTGATATATTTGTACTGGTGGTTATTCAATCATTTATTCACAATCAAGGAGGTAGGGTGGTGCTAGGGAGGACTGTAGTCCTTTGTTATTTAATTTGGTACTTGAATACTGGAAGTTGAAGCTTTCATCTAGTTGTGGATAGAAAAGAGGGTGGCAGGGTGGTGCTCGGGAAAAACAAGGAGTTTTCTGTATGCAAGTTGGTGCTTGTATAAGTCCAGTTGGTGTTGGAATTCTCGAGGAGTTGATGCTTCCTTCTAGTGGGTGCTAGAGAAATAAGAGAGTTGGTTCTCCCAACAATTTGGAGCTTGTAAACCAGAGGTAGTAGCCTCACATTGAGTTGGTTCTCAAAGATAGATGATGTACAGAACTTAAAAGACTACCTATCATTCGAAGAAGAAGAGGTTTTCTCCCTTTATGGGTTTCCTCGTGAAAATATGACTCTATGTATATCTTATGTGTGACTGATGTTCATTATTTATGTTTTTCATATATTGTATAATATTGATGGTCACTTGGAAGAGATTAAAATATGTTTGAATAAGTCATAAATTGTTTAAGCACAGTAACAACTGAGCCCCCCCCCCCTCTCAGTTGTCTTAGTAATTTCAACAATATTGATATTTGGTTCTTAACACAATTCGATCCATATGTATCCCTTTAGTTGATTACAATACAATACAATTCTCCATTATGGTGTCTAAAAGCTTTGAAATCTTTACAACGAGATTCCTCTCATTGTAGAACAATATGTATAGGTGGCTATCTAGAAATCTCCCTAATGAGATTCCTCTCACTCCATAACAAAGTGTTAAGGTGGCTATCTAGAAATATCTCTAACGAGATTCCTCTCACTCTCAATATCATATAATGTGGCAATATAGAAATTCTCTTACAAAATTCATCTCACTCATACAAGGTGGAAATATAGAAATTTACAGAGTCTCTCTCACTCTTATAATTTACAATGATTGGTTTACAAGCCTTCTAATAGACTTCAAGAGATTTCACATATGCATATTATATTTACAAATATACATATTTACAAAATTTTAAAGATGGTTTACTTCATGGACTCATTCTTCCCATTGTACTGGGAGGAGTCTCGCTGCTTTCGACCTCTGATAATGCATCTGACGCTGATGCTAAATTTGACATTGAATCTGATGTTGAATCCAAGTAACCATTATACCATACTATAGGTATTCCCAGTAACCTGTATAACGTCTCCTTGTGCATACCAAGTACTATTGTTGTTTATGGAGTATCTTCTCTTGAGTACACTAGTACCTGACCATTCTGGAATGTGTTAGCAACAGGAGTTACCCTTAGACTTCTATAAGGATAAGCCCAGTACCCATCAGAATATGAACAATTAAATAAGGTTTATGCTTGAGTGGATCAGCAAGACTAAGCAAGAAAGGGAGAGGGAAACAAGTTAATTGCAGATCAATGATCTTTCACCATTGGGCATGGTGTCATAACCTCTCTGCAGATTGAAGGAAATCAAGCTACATATCATGAAATTTTTTTATATAATGATGGATAGAAGAGTGAAGAAGATAAAAAAAAGGAGAACGTCCATTAGGAAGGAATCATCTCTGCAAAATGAATGCAAGATACTTGAAATAAAACAATTATTAACAAGCAGGATGCAACAAATCCTTTGTTGCTCATGGATTTATTAATCACAGACAACCTTTGATGTTCAAAATATGCACTATATTCAAGAAATATGAAATACTATAATGGAAAAAAAAGAATACACAATCTAATAAACAGCTCTCATGAATCTTCCATGGTAGAAAAATTTACATCGCAAACCCTCAGGCTTACAAATAAGCATATACAGGAAAATTGCCCCTCAAGCTCTCTTGAGCCTCTATTGGATCATGGACTCAACCCTTTTCTCTTGTTAGAATTACAATATATAGGATGTCATTACAAATGCTTGATTCCTCCCCCAAGGGAGTCAAATCCTTCTATTTTACCAAAAATAGCAACCGTTACATAATTATAGGATCTAAAATAGAAAACAAAATAATATTTAATTATAGATCCTATTTTTTAGGATTATGTTTTTGACCAACTAAAAATGTGCTAACTAGAGATAAAATCATGGGATTTGATATAAAAATATTCAAAAATTATCATCCAACTAAATTTGGGGTCGTTCTTGCCTCGTTAGAGCTCCAAAAAGTCGAATTCTAGAAATTTGTCCAATTTCGCAGTGCACTTTCGCTGCAAAACTTTTGTAGCAGATGTTTTTAATTTTTCTCTCAAATGGTAAACTGGGTCAGGATGATTTTGTGTCAGAAAGTAAATAAAATTATAATTCTTCTTCACAAAAACATTAATCAAAACTCATATCATCATTTAGAATATATGTTGAAAATATTATTTCACAGTGTATTAGTTCACTGCAAAACTGCTGCTAGAGGAAATTCCGCAGTGTATTGTATTTCGCTGTGAAATATTTGTTCTTGACTTTCTTCTTTTAAAACCTGATTTTACTCATGTATAGTATTTATTATGGTGTTAGAATTTGCATTTGATGAAATTAGATCGTTCCATACTTGCTCCATATCCAAAAAACCAGTCTAGGTGGAGAATTTCAAAACCCTTTACTTGTCAGTTTCAAAATTTGAGAAAACCAAAAATAAGACCTCCCTTGACCATTTATGAATCACTTAGTTGTTTTTTCTTAGATGACAGTATTTTTGGTAAAAATTATAAATATAACGGTGGGCTTCAACAACAAATAGAGTTTTGGCAACGCAGTTTTGCAGCGCCCAGGAATTTCACAGCGAACAGGGTTTTACCGTTTGAAATATGCAAATCACATAAGACATGACCAAAACTCTATTCCTCATCATTATCTTTTGCAGGCTCCATGGCATTGATTCAAGTAGCAATTTGAAATCAGGCACTTTTACAGTGTATTCACTACAAAACCTATGTTTCAGTACTTTTGCAACGATGTGACAGAAGTGATGTGATGCTGCGAAACATTAGGAGTTTTTGTAGTGACCTTTTGAAATTGATTGGATAAAAGTCATAAAGGTACCAACTTAATTTAAAATCTTAGGCAACCTTATATTTTTAACATAACAAGAACCCTAGGCTTATTAAAACATGATATAATGACCTTAGACTTATCTTATTGAAGCGACCTAAATACTTTATACATGAGACTAAATTGACCATGTGACTTCAACTAAACCCAAACAAAAGTAAAACAATGAGGTGGAATTGACCCCAGTGCATTCCATGTGCTAACAGAATGTAACGGCATAATCATCATCCTCAAATGTTGCAACTAAGAGTAGGTTTACATTTAATTCTGGAACATACAACATATGTTCGATTCCCAAAATCCTCTCGACTCGAGCTCGAATCTTACATATCCATACCCCCTTATTGCTTGTCTGGTGTTCATTAAAGATCCCACAAAGCAATCGATGTCGGACTCTAAGAAAGTCTAAAATATTGATCGCATATTGTTCATGTGGTGAGATGAGCCACTTTCCACGAACCATTCTTCGATGTTTTCATATATCACTTTTCCAAGACCAACCATAAGGAAGTATTCTTTCCCAAGACTTTTAGTAAGATCGATGACTTCATCTGGAGTTGTTGTTTGTCTTATTGCAAGTGTCTTTAAATATTTTATGTTATGCTTTAGACATAAGTGCAGGTAAAGTGTCCAGTACTTCTCAATCTGGTGTCCACTCTTACCACAATAAGAGTAGAGTGCCTTGTTCCATGATCTCTTCTTCTCATTACTCCTTTTTCTATGAATTGAGAAATGATTTGCCTTCTTCTAGGAGGTATTTACTTGCACAGACTGTCTTCTTCAACACTTCTCCACATCATGGTTGCTAGTTCCACAGGAAGCACATGGATAACTAGACCATTCACCGGCGGGAAAAGTCTTCATTCCTTATCCTATAGCATGCACATATTCCCATGAAGATGTCTTACACATGTTACTCTTCTCTGGACTAGAAGGTAAGTCCAATATTTTATGTAGGACTTCTTCATCTGAAGTTATCTTTGCTTCAACTACCGTAGAGCATTCTCCATCTTGTTGGGAAGAAGAATAATATGAACAGTCTTATTTCTCGATCATGTTCTTGGAGGGAGATAGTCTCTCTTGTAGTGGAGACTTATCATTCTATGCTTGTCCAACTTTACCAATTAATGGTGCCAATATCTGCAACTTTCTTTCTAATTCATGAAAAATACTCATGTGGAAATCTTCATGAAATAACAGTTGATCATCCAGCCTTTTCTTCTCTTCCTCAAGAGCTTGCAACTGTATTCTTAACTCAGAATTCTCCTTCTAGATTTTTCGATTGATGTTATTTTGCAGCCTCAATTTCATCAGAGCTTTACTCATATTGTTTTCTTGATAATATTCTTCAATATCTTCACCAACTGAACTCTTGAATCTCATGACACATCAAAAACTTGCAACACGTGCCAAAACTAGCTATCATACCACTTCTCTCAAAGAAGTGGATCAAACAACCTCACTTTGATACCACTTGATCCAAAAATCCTTAGACACCACTTCTCTCTTTACATATATACATGTAGCATCTAACTTGATTCAGAATTAATTTATCGATCGTATTGGGGTGGCTTGCATGATTCTGATAATGTGATTTTTACCCAAAAACTCATAAACTGATGATTAGATTTTATTAATGATGAGATGACACAACAGAAAATAAAATAACTCAAATTACACACTTTTGTTTCATCTTTAAGTTCCCTTTAATCCAATGAAAACTACTTTCTCCATCTCCAGATATTAAAATCACATGTAAAATGACTCTCATATGACAATTTAATGGATTCTCTTAAATTCCATTACTCAAAACAAGAAATTAACTTCACCACTGAAATCCTTGCGAAATTTTGAGAAATTTGACTATAAAGTCGACCAATTTCCAAACTAACTCAATTTCACCCTCTTTGGCACGTAAAACAATGCATTAAATGCTCATTAATGGAAAATTGAGAGAATAATTTTACAAATTAATTAAAATCACAAAATAGACCTCAAATTCATGATCCTTGTGAAAAATCATGAAAAATGAGTATAAAGTTGCCTATGTTCCATCAATATACCTCATGGCACATTTTACGAGACAATGCTAAACTAGTTCTTCTCTTGCATGTACTTCCATGCAATCTATACAACCTTGGAATTCATGCCCTATCCGTGCTTCCTCAAGATGCATATCATGTCTCGATATATATGCATAGGGATGTGTGCACCTTGGGATCCATGCCCAATATATAGGGCTAGGTCCGAAAACCTCCTCCGGAATTAGTGGCATCTTTGTTAAATCTGGGCTCATTGGTGTATTGGTTAGAACCATGGATATTAATAGCGTAGGTCAGGGATTCTATTCACGTGATCCTCTCTTGGAACATTCGTTGGTTTGTTATATAGTTTTAAAACTATATATAGGATATGGTTTTAAACCATATGGTATGTACGTTAGTATAAAGTTAAGCACCCGTGCGATATGGTGGAGTGTGTTCGTATGTTAATACATAAACCAAGGGCTAAGTATAGGGATGAGAGCTTAGGCCCTCAGCCCTTTAGTCACCCAAACAAACTTTAATATTAATTTGAATACAATATATGTCATATAGAGGTTAAGACACAAATGAGGGCACAATGGTAATGGGGCTTGTGTTAAGGTTTGGGAGGTTATGGAGGTCACGGGTTCGACACCTATCGACTCCATAATTTTAATATACCTTATCCATCACTAGCCAATTGGGGGCTTCCATGTGGTAGCCTCTCATTGACATGTACTTTCCACTTTTCAATATATCATTCGTCCACCTGGAGGTACGATCTGCCCAGTCATCTGCCAACTCACTTGCCAACTAGATATGACATGTCAACTTCTGTACAACCATGTGCCACATGTCACCCTTGCAGTAGTGACACATGTCACCTCTTTTTACCCATATATCTTTGACCTGGTTGACCCAAACTTTGACCACTTATATCTTTTGCATACGAACTATGTTTGAATTGTCGTTTGCATCGTTGGAAAGTTGACGATGGCTCTACGCGATGATGTCATTTTCGCGACAATTTGAGACGGTCGAATTTTGAGAATTTATGGATCCCTTGGGACCTCTATGAGCATTTTGGATCCTCATGGACCTCTGTGATCGTTCCTCAAATCCTTCAAGATCACTACATGGGGAGTTGGAAGAATAAATCTACATGAAGCAACCATAAGGATTTACAGTGAAGGGAAAGAAAGAGTTGGTATGCAGGATGAAAATGTCCATGTATGGGTTAAAGAAATCACCAAGGATGTGGTATCAAAATTTTGATACTTATATATTGGGACTTGGATTCACAAGAAGCAAAGTCGATCACTGTGTCTATTTCAAATTAGGAGGTGATTGTGTTATTCATTTGGTCTTGTATGTGGATGATATGTTGCCAATAGGAAACAACAAGAAAATTATCCAAGATATGAAAACTCATTTGTCCTCTAAATTTGACATGAATGATCTTGGTGCTACAAAAATTATTTTGGGCATGGAAATTAAAAGAAATCGGGCAAATAGGAAAGTCTAGTTGAGCCAGAGAAAATATGTTGAGTCAATATTGTGGAGATTTAATATGTATGAATGTAAACATGTCAAGGTCCCTATTCCTATAGGTATAAAGTTATCCATAGATCAATTTCTGAAGACACGAGAAGAGGAAGAAGACATGTCCCATGTTCCATATGCTAGTGTGGATGGAATTTTGATGTATGCAATGATTTGTACTAGAACAAAAATTGCACATGCAGTGAGATTTTTGAGTAGGTATTCAAAACTAGAGAAGGAGCATTGGGAGACAGTAAATATGGATTTTAGGTATTTGCATGGAACTGCTGCTTATGGATTGTGTTAGCAAGGAAGACCAAGATTGGACAGAGTGTTGGACATACATGGCTTTGTTGATGCAAACTAGGTTGGAGATCTAGATCATAGAATATCTACAAGTGGGTATGTGTTTAACATATTTGACGAAGAACTCAGTTGGATGACCAAAAGAGAATCTATAGTGGCACTTTCAACTACAAAATTTGAATACATGGTAGAGACTCATGCAAGCAAGGAAGTAGTATGGTTACAGAGATTGTGTTCAAGTATTAGGTTGGTACAACAAGTTGTAAGGACAGATTGTGATAATTAAAGTGCAATCTTCTTGGTGAGGAACCCAACTTATAATTCTAAGACAAAGCATATCGATGCTCACTATCATTTTTTCAGAGATATGGTTGAAGAGAAGAAGGTGTTTCTATTGAAGGTGGACACTTTGGAGAATGTTGCAGATTCATTAACAAAGTCTGTGAACACTGAGAAGTTCTCTTGGTTTAGAGAATCAGTGGGAATTTCCATCCTGGATTGTTGATTATGAAATATTTTCATCCTTGTATGCAAAAAAAACAACTTGTGGGAGAATGTTGGGTATGTGTTATATTTTTTGCATGATTGTGGGTCCCCCTATTGGGGGTTTTGGGGGCAGAGCCCCCCAAAAAAACAATTGGTGGTTTATTTACCAAATTTTTGGGAGGTATTTCACCTTTTTTGGGGGAAGTTTAGTGGTGCATGGTACTTCAACCTGTGGTTTCCTAATTCCAGTTAAGGAGTTAAGGTTGTAATATAATTCGAGTAAATAGATTAAGGGTTTTTTGGATATTGTCGTGGGATCCTATGAATTGTATTTTTAAGCAATGAATTTGTATGATGAATAGCATTAGAGGTGTGGCTCTAAAACAGGTTGTCGGTTTTCCCAGATGGGTTTTCAGGGTAAATCTTTGTATATATGTGTGATTGTAATTATTTTTTTTTCTGTGTTAAGAATCTATGTGTGCATTACATTATTGTAAAAGGTTTAAAACTTACAATAAGCTCCAAAATCCTAGTGATCGGTGTGTATGGATTTGTTGATGTTCATATTGGTCAAGATCCAAACAACAACCTCACGAGGATATGAATACCCTTGTGTGTTTATAGAGGTGGTACTCCTCTTTGGATGAAAGATAATTTTAACTAAAATAATGGAACAGGGGAGTACTAGATAGAAAACCCCAATCTTTATCGCTCAAATAAAATGTAAAATAATAATGACTGAATAATTTCATATTCGCAAAGAAAATTATTGAGAAGAGGACCAAGAAATTTTCATAGACTAAAATAAAATATACACATAATATTGTACAAAAATTAAATAGCCATTATATGAAAAATAATAAAATTATCACATCTATCACAGTATTATAAATTTCAATCACAATTGAGAGAACTTTAAAATAGTATTTCATTCAGTATAAGTGGGAATATGATAGGAAAAATTCAAATATCTTATGCTCAATAACTCATATTTCAATATATCATTAAAGTTTAACCCCGAAATAGTTCTCTGGGATTTTCGAAAAACAATAATATTATTTTACAGTCTCAAAAAATAAAAATAACATTCGTCCAAACAGACTGGGATGGGACTCCCGTGAACCATAAAATGAAAGTGGTATAGGACTGAACCTAAAAAGAAGAAAGAAAGAAGCGATTAGAAATCGGTTGTGTTTTCCCAAGAACGACAAGACACAAGTGGATGAATCCTAAACGAGAAGAATAAAAGGATAGAGAAATTATGAAAGATGCGGGGATAATTTTAAGGATGGAAATTTATATTAAAATGTAGAAACCTGTGCTAATCTTACTAGTTCTTTATGCAAAATGTAAAATATTTGGCGATTCTTTTGTAAAAATATTCAAATTTTTAAGGATTTTATAAGTTTTTATAAAATTTTGGCGATTTTTAAGGTAAAATAATTTTATTCTATGGAATTTGGGTGAATCATTTCTAGGAAAAATGGAAATTATTGAATCGTTTTTTGGGAAAAACCAGGTAAATTAGCCCATTTGCGAAATTTAGCCCCTAAAATCATCTATGGAAAGATGTGATCAATTTTACTCATTGTGATGGATCTCTCTCTCTTCTATCTACTAGTCAATCTTCCTTTTGTATTCTCCTTTGTTGGGATTCTTTGATCAGTTGAACTGTCTCCTCTTGATTAGTTTCAGTTATTTTGATTAAAGATTTATTTAACCAACTTTCAACATAATCTCTCATTGGTGTGACAGTTACTTATTGTCTCACTCTTATATCAAATAATGAATCCTATGTCTCTCGGTAGTCAAATGTAACTTAATTTAATGTATCTTCTATGTCCTCATTTTTGTTCACATAATTGACTAACCAACTTTCCACTTGGAACTCTGAATATTATGTTAAACTGTTGAATCTCTCGGCCGATGCAAATTTTTATGATTCCAATTTCTCTTCAAATTTATCCTTAGTCATAAATACATAATTTAGGATTATCTTTGTGTCATCAACCTCTCCGGTGGTTCCAGCTAGATCCAACTCAATTAACTTTAAATAAGACTCTCCCCTTTTGACACTTATAGTGTCAAAATCAGCCAATATTTCCTTTAAACATTTAATTCTTTTAATCTAGCATGCCTTTAAATTTTTAATGCAAGCAAGGAAGGGTAGGTATTATTATTTTGTTTTAAGCTCAGTCATATTTGAAAATTTAATGACAAAATTAGTAATTGCCTCTTCATCATTTTCCAAATCAACATGATAGTATTATTTCAAATTTGCCATTTTTTATGATAATGCAATTAGACTATTCAATAGTTCCCATGTCTCAAGATTTAAAGACATTCTCTTTTCAATATTTTTTACAAAATACCTTCTAACTACAGCAAGTAGGCTTGATGTCCCTCTTAATTTTTAACTAGACACTGGTGTTTCGTCAAGATTCTTCCATGGTTTCATTGAAGCGATTGGGATAGAGAATATTGGAGGGGGCATTAAGGCATTCTCCAATTCTTTAACTCTTTCTTTTAAATTGGCATTTTCATTCTTTATCTCATCAACTGACATTTTAAGGGCTTCCCCTATAACTTCATGGATATGTGCTATTCTAGAAGGTGGAACCTCGTTTATACCTAATTCTAAATTAGATTTTCTTTGAACCTTTTTATTTTTTGAATGAATTATTTCAAAGATTAATTTTTTGGTACTTCTATCAAACAGATCATTGTGTAAAGTCAAAGAATATTCTTCAAAGAAAATCGGTTCCTCTGTTTCCAATTCAGTTGCAACTTCCCAGCTTTCTTAAAGTCTTTTCTCTTCATCGGAGAATTTTATATCTTCAATATTGGCATCCAAATCCATGTCTTTAAGAATAACTTCGAATTCATGTACGACTTCCTCTACTTCTTGTTGATTGGTTTGTATTTTTCTCTTAGTAACCAGAATCTTCTAAGGTTGCTCCAAACTTCCTTTAGGAGAGTTTTGATCAACTCCATCATCATAATTATTGACCGAAGACTTCTTTTGTTCTTTTGTTGTTGACTGAGAATTTTGTTTTTGTGGGTCACTTCTCTGAGATACATTAGGAGAATGAGTACTCCTTTCATTAACAAATCTTCCCCTTTGTCTATGTTGGTTAGTAGTTCCAATGACAATCTCAATGTCCTCTAGTTTCTTTTCAATAAACACTGCTTGAGGGTCCTGGTTGTCACCTTCCTCCTCTCCAAATAGAAATGAATTAGAAAGTGAAATACTAAAACTGAAAGATGTCATATTATCCATAAACAAGTGGTTGGGTTCGAACCCTTTGATTTCATCTGCAAACTTTAAATCAAAATGCACTGCAAATTCATCAATATTTGAAATGTTTCTCAACAGAATTTCCCTAATCCTCCAAGGTAATGGAATGAATTGCTTCTTTCTTTTTTCATGAAAGAAGTGAGCCCAAAATATGTATTGTCTAAACAATTCTACGGAAAACATCTTATTAGGCACATAATACGGGAGATATAGAGGTTGTTCTTGAGAACAATAGATTCTAACAACATTATAGTGTTCCATAGATTTAATGCTTCCCTTTTTATCCAGGAAAGTCATTGCTTCTAAACATAGCCTCGATGTCTTCGGCCCAAATATAATTTTCTTGAAGGAAGAAACAAATGAATTATGAACTTCATAAAAATGATATGTAGCCTTTTGGTTCCATAAGGTTGGGTACCATATCTATACTGGGTCAATTTTACAATTAATTCTTCTTTCCAAATCCAAACCCTTGAAAACATGACAATAGGTGATAGTGAAGATTAAGTATGAAGACATGTAAAATTTATTGTTCTTCTTGAAATTTGATAATTGAAAAGATATTTCTCCATAAATAATATTTTCCCAGTCGAAAATTGTTTTCTCATGAACTGTAAAATGTAAAATATACAGAGATAGTCGAGGAATGTTAGTTGTAGATTATTGACCCGCTACCCTGTTGAAAAGACATGTTATTTCTCGATAAGTGTTTTTTAACAAACTGACATAGATGTTAAAAAAGTCTTCCAACATCATTGTCGGGTCCTTAATATATCACGTAGAAGCTCCAGTCCACTATTTCTTTCCTTCAGGAAACTCTTGGCCTCATCTCCTTTGAATGTAATTCTCGGCTCTGGTAATTTAAGAATTTTCTTGAAGATCGAAGGTGCTAGAGATATGGTAGATTCTCCTTGAAGTTAAATTATCCTTCAATCTTTGTCATATTTTTCTATACACCAAGAAATGATTTCTTTGGAATAGAAAACTTCTGGTACACATCCTACTAAAGAAATCCATGATGTCCAAGCTTCGTTCACATTCCTTTCTGGCAGCAATAGTGATGAATAATACTAATATGATATTCACCATTGGAATCTCTGATCCTCCCGCCCAAATGAGTTTAGATTGTCACCACATAAAATTTCTCTTCTTCTCATTGTCATGTTTGATGAATTTGGCAGATTAATATATAGTCACTTTAAAACGTTAATTTCAAAGTAAGCCCTTTTACTATAATATACCTTGAAACTATTTTTTCGAAAGAAAGATTAATTATGAATTAAATTGGAGTTGATGGAGAATTGTCTCAAGAAGGTCGCCATTAATAACGGCCTTTTAATATTTTAATCGCTTGTTATTTTCTGTAAGATTAGCATTAAATTTTCTTTGGATAAAGTGATAAGATGATACACATATTACCACAGAGTAATGGAGGATCGAATGTGTGTCAAGAGATATTAGAATCAATACAAACTTGTAGGTCCACAAATCCATGGTGAAAAATTGAGAAATGACTAAGTATGAGACGGTATCAGTCGGATGTGAGAGGAAAAGAGTTTTGAAGAGCTATGACCCGCAAACCCATGGTGAAGTTGAAAATTGACTAAGTACTAAAATATCGAGAGATAACAGAACTTGAGAAAATGAATAAGTATCATAATTCAGTCGGACAGACCTGTTGTGGTAAAAATATCAAGTGAATCGGGCAAGTGGTTCATACCCACGGTGAGGATTTGAAAAAATTCGAAGTATGGTGCAAAATGAGAATCGAGGAATATGGTTGTGAATTTTGGCAATGGTGGAGCTTTGGACTTAAATGAGAAAATGTGATAAAATCGCGAGAAATACAAAAAGAAAATAAGTGTTAGTATAAAATGGATATGGCGGAGTACAACGGTGCATTCTGGAGGAAGTGGAATTTTGTAATATGACTCATGAACCCATGATACTTAGAAAATTTTCTCAGTGTGGAGATGTATAAGAGAGTAATTTTGAAATACCTAACACATTTGCATATCAACGAGATTATAATGTGGTTGACATCCAAGAGGACAATGAAAGCATGTTCCTAGTTAGAATGCATTGTGGGGATAAATTTTCCTATAATTCCCTCAAGGCCAAGCTTGGGTTATGACCCGGATAAATTTAGAAGAAAATAATTTTCCTCATCCAACTTTTAGAGGGATGAAGAAAAAGGGTAAATAAGATATTGCATCAAGATATCTTATCCAACTATAACACTTTCTACTTTGATTACAAGGGAGTGAGGCCTATCCAAATTGTAGGAGATGTTACTCTTTCGAACCACCACCCAATTTACATCTCTCTTTCCCATGGAGCTAATAAAATGTGAATTCATAAGACATGCTTCATCATGGGCATGTCTCTTAAAAAATCAAAGTTGCCTAAATTGTATCAAAAGAGTGTGGAATATATCACCAAAACCCTTGGGTGAAGATGGATGGATTTCATGCTAGAAGGATAGAATTGCACAAATTACTTCCTTCTTGAGAGGTTATGCACAAAACAATTCCTCCATTTGACAAAAACAACAAAGGGTTAAAAGGAAGAACTAGGGCATGCCAATTAATAGCTATAATCTAGCTCATTTGATTAATAAATGCAATCCATGGTTGTTAATATTTGACACTTTATTAAAGTGAATGAAGTTCATTGAGACCAAGGGCCCAATTGAGAACCTACCTATATTGGCTATGCATGGGGGATATAATGACTAATGACTTTTCTACTAAGGAAACTAAGAAAATCTTCATAGGAAAAATATTTAATAGTCAAATTACCAAGAAAAAGGACATTGAGGAAGAACTTATCAATCTTTACCAATTGGGTTTTTAGTCTCAAGGTCTTTTCCGGGACTGTACAATAACCATACATACTCATCTTAGTGCAGTCCCTCATTTTCTTTATGAGGCACGTGAAGAAATACTATGTGAATGATCACTAACTCTATATGAAATGATATCTACACCAATGGAATGCTTGAGGATAAGTTTCTAATACATCATGAATTTTTTACTAATTAGTTTATAAGGCCATATGGAACTTTGTTGGATCTGACCTTCTCTAGGCATAAAAATAAGATATCAAAAAGGAATCATTGCGAGATTGTATAAATAAAGGAATAAATCATGTTTATTATAAACATTGGACAACTATATGTATCAGTAGTTGGAGACTAATTACTTTGTTGAATATCTCTTAAACAATATTGGTTAAGGCTCTAACTATTTGTCAATCTCATTTTACCAAAGATTATACTTTTGGAATAAACAATCTTCAAAAAGGATGATCAAATCTTAGCATTAACTGTGTAGTGTGGAAAGGCATGATGTGATCCAAATATCTTAGTGTTAGTTCCATTTTTATCAAAACTTGTTTTGAAAACACCTATGACAAGGTCAAGTGGCCTTTCCCAAGGTGGGAAGTATACCCTTGAGACTCTATGCTATAGAAATATATGCTTTGGGATGTCCCATTTCCCATATAATGAGCATGGTACTTATCAAAGGTATCCCTATTTGAATCATGGAATTATTTAATTGGTTAATAATAATTTTATAGATGAGTCCTTCCTTAATATTCTTAAGGATCAGATATCCATGGAAAACACTATGGATTTTCTTAAGACATTTTATTTTTCCTTGGTGTTTGGTATAGTGGGATATGACTCAATGCTATAGACAAATCCTTCAATACATGTATGTTTGTCCCACTGATCAATGTTAGTCTTGGATCTAATCTGGATAAATCCTCAAGTTCCTAGGTATCTAATTTTACTTGTGAAGCCTATCCTAAGGACCTCTAGGATATGGCTATCTAGCATGTGGAACAGAAAAAATGAGAAACAATAAATAAGTTATCATAGTTAATATGTATTTCGATGATTATTCCATTGGATGATCTCTCGTGTTGTTACTTGAAGGGAATGTGTTGGATGAAATAAATTGCTTTCATGAGACTATTTCAAAGAGGCATCAACTCTATTATATACATATTTAATATCCAAAATTGAGATTGGATGCCTTGGCTAGAGATTAAAAACAAAATTTTCTTATTTAATAATAATAATTAATCATTGATATCCCAAGGGGTTATTTCATCTGGTTGTCACTAATGTTGTTGGGAACTTGGCTAGTTTCAGGTGAGTAGGTGATCATTTTGAATCCCCCTATGTTAGGCACATTATTTTAGGTCAATGTTCTTACTAAAGGGAATGGTTTACTTGGGGAAAAAATAGATTTATCATTGATCATACTATACATGTATTTCCAACCTCTATGCTCATTAAGTGAGGCTTTCAACTTCTTTTTCTCTAGAAGACAGACCAATAATGGATCAAGGCAAAGGATTTGAAGAAGTATAGTTCAATTAATGAATAAAAATGGCACTTAAATGATCCTATACTAGGTGATTGATTTAAAAAACCTTTAGACACTAATCTATGTGAATAACTTATCTCTTTTGACTACACATCACGACTAAGTTTTTGGTCAAACATAAAAGGCCTTTATTTTCTTAGACCCTAAATCATGGGGTTAGTTATTTGTAACACATTGATTCACCTATACATACTCTAAATTGATTGCCCCACATAGTGTGATGGTTAAAGTGAGGCTCCATGCTATCACAAGGAGGAAGGAGAGGGTGGAGCCACCACATAGTTTTAGGGAAAAACCAAGAAACCATGGGAGGGAAAGAGAAGAAAGAAAGAGAAAGATAGAAGGCTATTAGATTTATTAAATTTTTATATTTGATTACATTATCTGGGTTTGTAGATTAATTAGGGTTCAACAACAAACAATAAATAACAAGAAATTAACAAAGGACATCAAACTAACTAGTGTTCATTTACTACTCTTCTTTGGTGAGCTAATTAGCCTAATTGCTAAAAATGAAAAACATGATAAAAGGAAGGAAGTTACCTGGAAAAACATCGATGCACTAAATTTTCTTGGGTAGAATATGAGTGATGTATTAGGACTCTAAGGGAATGTTTCTTTACATGAACGAACCTGCACATGCTACTACACCTTCTCACAAAATAGACTTGATCTCAATCTCCAATATGATGCAATAAAACACCCTATATCTACCATATAAAATAATGAAACAATGAATTTATTTATGGTGACCCAAAATTTCCCTCTAAAAGGTGATACCTCTCTTTCCCTCACTATGATGGAACCTCCCTTGAGGTAAAAGAGGTCAAACTCCCAAGTTGTGAGAGTAGAGAAAAGCAATGGAGATTCCATAGGACAAGAAAATAAGCCTTCAAGGAAGAAACCAAACCAAAAGCAAGATATGGTTGTATAGGTGTTGGAAATGATAGGAACAAGTACCCCAATATTAACATGGAAGAGGATAATAAGAACTAGATCGATATTTTTCACTAAGCAGGAAGTGTACCTACAAGATAATGGGAGGAGAAAAGAATATTTCAAGAGACTTTAAAAATTGAATATTCGTGATATAAATAGGCCAAAAAATGACCTCAAGGCATAAATGAATGTTGGACTAGTCATTGGGTGAAGCAGGCTACATAGAGGAATGTTACCATGAGTTTTGACCAGGAGGCATAGATTTCAAAGGATTATACCACATATATTTTTCTTAAACAATGCATTATGTTTCATGGATCACTACACAGAGACGCAATATAGCTAGGGAAGTCATGGTACACTTGGTGTCGAGAAATCAGGAAGGGTTAAAGGAGGTTTGTCCCATAGGAGCCCCAATTAATCAATCCCAAACGGATTTGGGTCATTGAGGACTCTAAATGAAGCATCATAACCAATGGTGTCTATATTAGGGGATAGAAGCCTAAGATAGAACCCAAACAATGGTAAAGTGACCATGAATATGTGTCCCAGAGGATCTAATAGAGTCAAACATGTCTCCAAAGGCCAAGGAAAAGAGGAGAGTTGATAGGGGACCCTACCCAAATGTTGAAAATTCCAAAGAGGTCATGCATCTAGTATAAGATAAGATGACTCAAGAGAGAGTGATCCAACATAGAAAGGGCGTTGTATGAATAATGATAGGTAACCCAAGTCATCATCAAGTCGGTCACATGGAGACAAAAAAGAAGCACTTTTCACCATGATACCTTTAAGTGGTGTACGTGTATGTGAGTACTAAAGCATGAAATCCTTACACTTTATATTTCCCTCTTGTAGGAGTTGCTATCCATGAGATGGAATAGTAATGAGTTACAAGGAAGGAGAAGAAATCTACAAAGTAATAAAAGAGAAATGAGAAAATAAAGGCAACAAAAATGGAAAATAAATGGTGCATAGGGGGGAGGTAACTACTAGTACATGTAGCTTGAGATAAAGCCTCGTCATTGCAAAGTAATTATTCAAAATTTAGTCCATGATGCTCAATTCTCACATGAAGATCTATATGTCTTTATCATTGATGCAAATAAAAACTATTAGGATCATTGCAGGCTATATGAATCAAGCATGTAGAAGACAAAAATAAAAGAAAGAGTGAGGGGAAAAGATGCATGTCAAGAAGAGAATGAAAAAAGAGACCATCAAGTCTAATCAAACTATGAAATGAAAGTATTGAAACAAGACAAGGATTAGTCAGGGTAACTATCATGAAAGCAAGGATAACAACTATACTATAAGAGAAAATTTTGAAATGAAATGAAATAGATAAGGTAAGAGAATGATACTTGCACTTACTAAAGAGAAAGCGATGTAATGCAAGAGCCCATTTTGGGAATTCCATATAAGAAAGGAGAGCCCAATTAGGCATGTTAGTAATATAGATGTGATTAATCTAAAACAAGAACTATAAAAGAAACACAAAAAGGGAAAAGAGAATATTTAGAGATGAAATACTTATACTTTTCTGAGCATAGGAGTTATTGATGTGGGAACCTATTGAGGTTTATGAAATATGTGAGTGTGGTAATATCAACACCAAGGAAACCAATGTACCTAAAACACTAATTTTGGTGGTTTTCCCTGAACAAGGGTGAAGGTGAAACCAACTCCTAGGAAGGACAAGAAACAATAAAAGGTGAGAGGATAAATGAGAGCAGGTGATAACACTAAGATGAAACTAGTGAAGGAAAGAGGATATATTCAATGATGCTAAGAAATAACTAGTAAAGGTAGGAGGTGTTAGGAAACAACATTAGGGTACAGCTAGTGAAGGCAAGATGCGACGGGCAATTATGCTAGGATGTAGCTAGTAAAGGTAAGAGGCAATGACACTGAGGAAAAACTAGTTAAGGTAAGGGGTGAGAGGAAACAATGCTAGGGTAGAACTAGTGAAGGTGAGAGGTGAGAAGAAATGACTCTAGGGAAGAATTAACAAAAGAAGGAGGTAAGTGGAAGAAAACATTGAAGAAACAATTGAGGAAGAAACCCCATAGAATCAATCTATGAGATGTGACAACCAATACCAACATATCCGAGACGAGAAAAAAAGGAAGAGGCATGGTGATCCAAAGAATTCATTTGGGTTCAAATCCCTACTCAAGAAAACAACATGGAGGGATCCAATCACTAGTGAGGAAACCAAGAAGAGAGGAGATCAAAAATGGAAAAGAGATAGGAGAAGGGTGACAAAAGGGGGTATTTTTCATTTCTCAAGGTAAATAATATTAATGATAGAAGGCTCAAGTTATCCCCTTAAATGTCTCATTCCAAGATGAGGTTGCAATCAAATTGTTGAACCATATTAAAATATAGAAACCTATTAAGTCTACTACAACCTTGAGCTACCAACGAAAGGCTAGGGACAAACACACAATTTTCCTTAAGTGTCCAAAGGATGAGGAAAGGAGAAAAATTGAGACGAAGGAAGCAAGGAATGGCACAAAAATATGGTAGGGAGAATATGAAGGTTACCCCATGCTAATTAGGGAAAGAGAGTAGAGCAAGAGAACCCTCCCTATGTATAAAAAGGGAGGGAAATGACACAATGAGAAGACGAGGGAATGAATAATGATGAAAAAAGGCATAATCGACAAGAGGATCTTATCGCTAGGATCTAGATATAAATTTGATCTAGTCAGAATATAGGGGACCATCAACATTGATAAGACTAGGATTAAATTCCTATGTAAGTTAATATGGAGAAAACTATACCTAATGTATTGGGAGGACAATATATAGGTCAATAAGGTCAGATGTTGAATAAAATCAATGGCACACCCTCTTAGGGTGAGAGACAAATTTGGATTGAGTGGAAGGTGTTCAATCATAGGAAAGGAAATACCATGAAGGGCATCTTTTTTTTTGAGAGCTTGACAATCCTTCACGTCATGCCTCTCATGATTATGATACTTACATCACTATTAAGGCTTTATAAAGATGAGGTGGATTGTGATAAGAGAGGCTTGAGAAGGTCTAGATTTTTTATAGCATCATTCAAGACCAAGAGAAACAAAGGAAATTCCATAAGTATTTTTTAACGAGAGGTTGAAAAGGTGACAACAACATTTATCGGGGCAAGGGATAACATATTTAGATATCCCTTTACAGAATAAGACTCTCCTTCATGCCAGAAGAGAAACTCTCATAATAAGTTGCATGAGATGACCATCATGGCATCAAGTCAAGGAAACACAAGGAGGAGGTTATACTAAATATCACAGTCGATGACTACGAAGGTAGAGGATATAGTTTTTGGATCAAGAGTTATGTTGAGAGTCAAGGAACCACATGATTCTTCTTCTAAATTATTAAAACCTCAACAAGTGATGAAATTAAGAGAGAGATTAGTGAATATACATCCATGACTAACTCGAAGAGGGATAATATTCAGGTTATATCCAAGATAAATAATTACATGTTCAATCCTAGCACTACGGCATATTTAAGTATGGATTATGTTGCAGAGTTTGGGGACCTAGTGTTATCTCCCTTCTAGGAGAAACCAATGCACCAAACCCATTTGTTGGAATGATGCATGCCTTTGTTCGCTTCACTATCTTGCAAGGTACTAACAAACATGTTGACGATTGAATTTGTTAGGACCGAAACGACAACCTCATGAGGATATGAATCCCCCTGCATTTTATAGAGGTGGTACTCCTCTTTAGATAAAGATATTATTTAAATATTTGATATCAAAAATAATATAGGATTGTTTCAAATGAAAGAATCCAAATCTTTATAGCTCAAGAAAAATCAAATCGTTGAAATATATATATATATATATATATATATATATATATATATATATAGAGAGAGAGAGAGAGAGAGAGAGAGAGAGAGTTCATGAGAAGTGGACTAGGAACCTTAAACATCACACACATTGCAAAAAACATAGAAAATGATAATGTCCTCACATCCATCACAGTCTAATAAAGTTTATGATCACATTCAAAATAAAAGGAAATGGTCTAATTGCACAAGAGAACCTTGAAAGAGTATTACTTATTAAGATCAAAAGAAGATTATGATAAGTTGATTTCAGATATCTTATACTCAAAACTCAGAGTTACAAAATACAATCAAAATTGACTCCGAAATAGTTCTCTGGAATTTCTCAAAAATAATAATGTTTGTTACAGTCTTGGAAATTTAAAGGCATTCTTCCATAAAGAGATCAGGATTAGGGCTCCTATGGACCATAAAATATATACAAGAAGTATGAATAAGAGGGAGGAATGTGGAACAGGGAATGAGCAACAAATATATGGAAAGAAGAAAAAAAGGAAGTTATCAGAATTCGGTTGTATTTTTCTAATGAAAGAATAAATACAATTGGATGAATTCTAAGAAGGAAGAAAGTATGTAATCAGTATAAACTTACTATGATGGACTCTCTCTCTTTTCATTTGCTTGTTGATGTGTCTTTTGTATCTTTTCTCATTGCGGTTATGTGGTCAGTTGTAACTTACTAACTGCTTCCGTTGGAATCTCGGAAATCTTGATTAGATATTTTTTTAACCATTCTTGAATATATTCCCTTAAAGGAGAAACGATGACTTCCTGCTTGACTTTGATATTGAATAATTTGCTTTCAAGTTGTGTACGGTCAATAGATAAAAAAAAATTAATGTAATCTCGATGTATTCATTTCTACTTTTATATTCCACAAGCCAACTATCAATATCATCATAAATATATTCCACCATACTATCAATTTTTTTTGTTGATAATTTTTTCAAGGTTTCAACTTGCTCCTCAAATTGTTGTCTAGTCATGAGCATTGAATTTCATATCAAGTTTGGATCTGTCGCTTCAATAGTAGTACCTGCAATATCTAACCCAATAACTTTTGACTATGCCTCAGTCTTTTTGCATGAGAATTCATTAAGTTGAATTAATAATCCTCTTAATGTATTAATCATTTCAATCCAAAATGCTTTTAATTGTTTCATGCGGTGTTGAGAAGAAAAATCTTCTTGTTTTATCCTTTGTTCCATCATTGTCGAGACTTTTGCAGTGAACATGGCAGCCCTGTTTGTAAGAAATCTTTCATCATTTTTCAAATCTGCATTCAAATATTATTTTGTATTTTGTATTCTAAGCCCGAGAGAAGAAACTATTTTTTCGAAGTCCCATATATATAAAATAAGTGACATTATTTTCTTTATATTTTCCTTCCACGAAATGTCAATTAGCAGTGAGTAAGCTTGAGATTCCTTGCAGTCTTAAACTTGACTCAGGAGTTCTTTGAAGAATTTTTTTAGGTTGAACCATAGCAACAAAGGTGGCCAATATAGGTGGAAGCGTAAAAGTTTCTTCCAATTCATTGATTCTTTCCTTAAGCCTAATATTTTCTTCCTCCATATAGACTATTGAGACATCTAGGGCATCCCCTGTAACCTTATGAATTGAAGATAATTTTTATGGAAGCATATCTCTGAGATCAATAATGGAATGAGATTTTCCTTTTTTATTCCTTGAAGTTATTTCAAAGATTGATTTCTTTGAATACTTATCAAATAATTCATTATATATGAAAAAAAATTCTTCATCAGAAAAGACTTCATCCTGGACAGCAAGTGCGGAAACAAATTGTATGTTCTATTTTACTTGTTCGTCTTTGTTCGGTAACTGGATATTTTCAATATCAACATCTAAATCCATATCATCAAGCAAAATATCATTTTTAGGTATGTTTTGTTCTTCTCCTCCCTATTGATAATTAATTTGTTTCCTTTTCACTTTCAATTTATGAGGGTTTTCTAAATTTTCTTGGGGAGGATTTTTCTCTCCATCATCACCTGAAGTATTATTTGAGGGTTTTCTTTGTTGAGCCATTGCAGACTAAGAATTTGATTTAGGAAAAACACTTCTATGAGAAACAATGGGAGACTGGGCACTTCTTTCACCTTTCCCTATTTGCTTACAATGCTCTGTAGTACTCACTATGGTCTCTATATCACCAAAAATTTTCTTAGAATCTTGAACAGGAGGGTCATGACTGTTGCCTTCTTCTTCTCCAAATATAAGGGTATTAACTAATGTGGAACTCAATCCGACTGATATCATATGGTTATAAAAAAGGTGGTTAGGATCAGACCCCCTAATTTCTTTTGCAATTTTTAGATTATACTGGTCAAAATATGAAGCATATTCATCAATCTTAGCAATTCCTCTCAACATAATTTCACCGACTTTCCAAGGAAAATGAATAAACTATTTATTCCCTTTTTCATAAAAAAAAATGGAACCATAATATATATTGCCTTGCTACCTATATAATAAACAATTTATCCAACACATAATAAGGAAGGAAGATAGGTTTTTCACAAGAATAGAAAATCTTGATGATGTTATAATCATCCATTTTCTCCAGAACTCCCTTTGTATTTAGAAAAGAAGAAGCTTCCAATTCAAGTATAGAAGTATCCTATCCAAAGAGCAATTTCTTGAATTCAGACACAAAATCATTATATACTTCATAAAAGTAGTGAATAACCTTTTGTCCCTAGATTCTAGCGATCATGATACGACATAGTCACAGGGTCGACCTTTGAATTTACCCTCTTTCTAATACTCGTGCCTTTAAAAATATGGAAGTATGTATTGGAAAATATCAGATAAGAAGCCATGTAGAACTTTTTCTCATTCTTAAAATTTATTAATTGAGCAAAAATTTCATTAGATAAAATCTTCTCCCAATCGAAGACAACATTTTCATGGAAAGTGAAATGTAGAATATATAGAGAAAGTTGAGGGATAGTCATTGTAGAATCTTGACCAGTAATTCTTGTAAAAATCCAAGCAATTTCTCGATAAGGGTCTTTCAAAGAACTGATATGAATTATGGATAAGTCTTGTGGTATTGTTGTAGGGTCTTGCAAATATTCTTGCAGTTCTATTCCATTATTTCTTCCCTTCAGAAAATTTCTAGCTTTGTCTCCTTTGTATGTTATATTCGGCTCTAGTAATTTCAACATTTTCTTGAACATTGAAGGAACCAATGAAATAGGGGATTTGTTCTGTAGGGGAATTGTGAAGTGTGAAAAAAATGGGACACGTCATGGCAAGGAGTCGGGGTTGAAGAAATATTCAAATGAAACCGCAAGTACGCCATTCCACGAACCCACTGTGAAAAGAAAAATGGTTAAGTGTTGGTACCTCTCAAACGGACTTACAAAAATGGAAAGATATAGAATTATGAGTTTGTGAATCCACAAGTCCATGATGAAAGAAAAAGGAACTAAGTGTTGGCAGCGGGTTTATGGAAGGAACAAAAATATACCATGAGTTCGCGAGTCCGCCAACCCGCTAATCCATGAATATAATAAAGTGACTAAGTATGGAAGAATATGTAGGCTACGGAAAAGAGAAGTGAAAATAGTATGACACGAAAATCTTGTAGGACCACAACAAGCTTAGAAGAATAAATTTGATGTATGGAAGAGTGAAAGAAAAGAAAGGTATAAGGGTCAACAAAACCACACAAAAATGAAAGCCTTGAAATTACCTTAGCATGTTCACCCATCCTTACACATATCGAGACATTTCATCTTCAACAACTTCTTGGAGATTCTTCTCAACTTGTACACCTCTGTCAACCTAGACAACCAATATGAAGGAGCGAAAGCTCTATACAATATCACGTTAGGTACAATTGTTTGGAGTTGATGAGGGGTTTGGCTTGAATCTATTGTTTATTCTTGAAAGTAATGTTTTTATTTTTATGTTAATAAAAAAAAAAGCGTTGACTATTCTCTACTAATTCTAAATTGACCAAATTGCAAGCTCTTCCAAACAACCAAATAGATAATTATAATGTAGGTGTAATTTCTTCTAGGGAATGGATTTCTATTCATCGAAATATTTCTTAGAGTTCCATTCATTACCTAGTCTTTGCATAATAGAAGCACAGTCCATTCATTAAAACAAAGTTACCAACTTAAGGAGAACTATGACCTCAAAACGAGAACTCTAGTACTAAAAATCCATATTTTTACATTAAAACACCAAAATCAACCCCCACTTCAAAAAGTGGTGTTACTGGTAGAACATTTCTTCTTTTAGGGTTAAAATTACCATGTTTTGCAAGCATGGCATTAACAGTGTTGTAATGTTGTAGACAAAAACCTTAAAATCAACCCATGAATCGAAAAGTGGTGCCAACAGTAGCACCATTTTTTATTTTCAAGGTTAAAACTAAAACTCTTTAAAACCTCTGAACTTGACAACTGGTATCACTGCAACCAAAACCTTAAAATCAACCCTTGAATTGAAAAGTGGTGCTCATTGTAGCAAACTGCCATTTTCTAGGGACAAAATTGTAAGTTTTTTGAAAATGTGACTTTAGCAACTAGTATCTTTGGAACCAAAATCTTAGGACCAACCCATAAATCGAAAAGAAGTGCTATCAGTATCACCCTCTCTTTTTTTAAGATTAAAAATGAAACATTTTAAAAACTATGTTTCAAAAACCCCATATTGTTGAAAAAATATTGTAAAACAAATATGCAAACACCAAAAAAAAAATGCTTTTTAAAATAAAAATAAAAAATATACAAACATTTTTAAATTTAAAAAAAAAACAATAAAAAACATTTTAAGACATTTTCTTAAAGATGAGTTTTTCTCTTTTATATATATATATATATATATATATATATATATTAAAAAAAACAAAATACAACCAAATACAAAATTAAATTAAAAATTAAATCAAAAATTAAAAGTTTAAAATAAAATTATATATATATATATATATATATATATATATATATATATATATATATTAAAAAACTTTAAAAAGAATCAAACACTTAAAAATTAACCAGTCTAGATTCATCTTAACTTTGGATTTATCAAGCGTCGAGAGGGATCATATCTCTCTAAGTGCCAACCTTTTTTAAAGTGCAAAACTTGAGGAAACGTTAAAGGTTTACACCTCCAGAGATTTGATTCTTCTCGATGCTTGATAAATCCAAAATTAAGATGAATATAGGTTGGTTTATATATATATATATATTCTGTGGAACAATCCTGGGAAAACCCACAGGACACTTCCCCTCATTTTGAGGATGGTACCCATGGTAAACCGGATTTTGTATAAAGTTGGGGCTTTTTCGATAGTGTGCTCATTTAATAGCTCAACATGTCACTTGTGGGAATTGAACCTGGGTGGGGGGGAAACACCCCTCAACACAAACCACTAAGGCTACACCAAATTGACTATATATATATAAGCTCAGTGGGTTAGCTTGAGTGGTTGAGTGTTGCGGTTATTTCAAATGAGGTCTGAGGGTCAAATTTGTAACATCTTGTTCTAATGAGCACACTTTTATTGACTTATTCTTTGAGGACACTTGCGTGAAAGTGATCCAGTTATGATACATTATGATTTTGTTTTGATTATGGGTTATATATGATGATGATGATGTGTTGTGACTTATTGTTATTTTGATGTATATGTATTGGCAAACGTTATTGATGATTTTTCCTAAGTGTGCAGAACACATGATAGGTTATGGATGTTGATGGCAGCAATGAACTTCCTTGAACTCTGGATTGAGTCAGGGAGTGGATTGTATTTGTTTAAGTATTTCATTTTATGCACATATGAAATATGATTGATTACAGTATGATTTTTGTATATGGATTATTGACATTGTTTTTCTTAGTGGATGCAGGCTTGACGATGCTTGCTAATCTGACTCCCATAAGGAGCAAAGGGGCCATGTACAGAAACCATACATTTGAGGGAGAGGTGTGGCAACGTCCCTGTCAAAGCCTACTAGCACTCCTATCATGGCCTCAACTGTAGGTTAATGATTACCTAGTTCGATAGGTCCATGATGTCATGAGGGCGGACTGAGACAGTCACTCAAGAAGATTCCTAAGGGGCACACAATAAGACGGAATCGGTATTCCTTAGAATCCCTTAGTCTGTCATAAGGTCAACCGAATGGAGTGTTGACTCCAAGGGTCGGACAAACTTCCAAAACCAATCAAAGGAGAGTGGCACCCTTGGAGCATGGAGGTGCGTCTTGAAGGGCATGTCGTGTAATTAAAATATGAGTTAGTAAATCTAGGTGGGCTAGAAAACATTTAAATGGTTAGACCCTATTAGAATAAAATAATTAATTAGTTAGTATAATATAAAGCCTAACAAAAGTCTAAGACTAAATCTAATTCTAATTTTAAATAAAGGACTAAATGAACTATGACATAAGTTAAAATTATGAGATAATTTCAAACTCTAGAAAAAATGGGGAATAAATTTAAAGGGTGGAAAAAATGCACATGTGTGCATGAAATTAATAAAGGGATTTTTAAAATAGAAATAAATAATAACTTGAGAGAATAGGTGTATACATAGAATAGTATCTTAAGTCAAGCTACCACTAAGTCTAACTAGAAGAAGACTCATAATCCAAATCTAACTAAGATCTAGATAGGAAACACTCATTAAATGAGAATTTGGGGAACTAAGGGGCAACTAAAAGTGAAAATAGAAACACATTGGGTAATGTGAGGGAAATTGGCTTTTTAAATAAAATAAAAATGGTAATTGTTTGTGCAACTTGGGGAGAGTGTGACAAGTGTGTGGGTGAATAATGATAATTAAATTAAATTAAAAAGTTAATTATTTGTGCATGAGGACATGTGTCAAGGGGGGGAATTCTATAAAACAAATGGTGTAGAAGAGAAATGGACTCACTTCTTGATAGTATTGTTATGATGTCAGAGTTGAGATTGATTGTGTTTTACTTGTGAGTGTTAGGATACCAAGCTTGTACAAAGAGTGGAAGCTCTTCCTTGCGAGACAAGATTGGAGCTATTATTTTTGGTTTCTTGTGTGTGGCTCCTTTGCGGCTCGGAGGGCTAAGGGAGAAGAAGAGTACCCTTAGCATTGGTTGGGAGGTACCATTAAAGTTGGATCGACAAGCAAGGAGAAGGCGCATTACACAAACTTGGGTTAATTTCTGCATCAAGTGTCAATCTACTTGGGTTACAGTGGTTTGTTGTTTGTGTATTAAAACTATTTAGAAAAACGAAGATGTAACTTTTACCGCTTATGAATTAGAAATTGAGTGGAGAATTTATGATAATTTTGTGCTAAATTTTGACAACACTTAAGCACATATTCTATTCTTATTTTTACGAAATCTATAACTTGTGTATTGAAATTATAGTTCTGGATTGTTATTGGAATATGTTATTTGCTATAAATTTAATCTTAAAACTTCAAGAGTCCAACGAATTAATTAAAGGAACAACCCAAGAATATTATCGATATTTGGAATCTTGAATATTGTAACATGAATCTTGAATATTTTCTCATCGTGACCTATTTTCCTTGAATGGCATTATTTTTCGAATTTTCATTCTTTATCCACCACCTATGATATAGAGAGATCATTACTCGATATAGGAGTTAGATCCTCTAAGAACTACTCTGAAAACGTTTCTTTTAAAGGAATTGTTTATTTGGACGATTACAAGCTGTTGTACCTTTTAATATAATAGTTATATTGTAAGAGAATTATAGTTAAAGGCAACATCAGTGTTGCTCACCCTAAAAAGTTAGTGTAAATAAATTCAATCTTTTTCTTGCATAAATTCAATCCTAGGATAACCACTACTTAAGAATATATCTTCGTTCTATTATTGAGAATTCAATAACTTGTCTATTCTTGCAAAATTGAAATTTAATTGTAAACGACTTAAACTTCTCTTTAGAAGTCTTTAAGAATTAAATTTCTATTTTGTATTGGTCATGCAAAATTGGAAGTCGGGAAAACTTTTAATCATAAACTTTTGAAGAGATATTAATAGAAACTTTGGAAGCCTGTATAAATTTGTAGTATCAACCTTTTTTATTAATTAGTCTATTATATTCCAGGAAGAAATAACGAATACTTGCCCAACTTAGTAAAATTCATTTGATGCTAATAATGGTATATATATATATATATATATATATACATTCTAAGTGAGAATGTTCAGTGTGCTTAATGTGATTGTTATATACTTAGTATATGACTCGTTTTTTAATAGCTATAGAGTGTCTCTAACAATTGTGATTAGAAATATGAGTTTAGTATAAATTGTGGGTATAATTGAAGAGAATTGGATTATTCTGATGAGAACTATATGAATATTGTTAAGTTCATTTAGTATTAAATTAAATGATGTAGTTATCTTCATTGGATTGTAATTGTTGAGCTTACAAGTGAAATTAGTTGATATGTTTATAGTAATTGTGGCGTTATTGTAATGAATGAAAAACAATCAATAGAGTAGTTCCTATGGTGTGAAGGTGTCGATGATTTGACGAATTGTACTAGTATAATAGGTTATTGAGAAAATTGATTGTGATTAAATGGTCAAAATCAATTGGTTGAATTATGAACTTGAGCATTGATTATGTGTCTCGGAGGTCCTAACCTTGCAGGGTAGGAAGGGCAGGTAGACCTCTTTGTTATATTTATGTGATCGATTGATCCCTTAATAATATTGAAGTTATATATGATTTAATGTCGTACAACGATATAGCTGAGAATAGAATGTGTAATATTGATGTATGTCATTATCGCATATCACTTGTCCTAACTATTGTTTTAAATAAATAAAAATTACCAGTATTGTACTCACTTATTTATGTCTTAACGGAGGGGTTGTTACATATGGTATCAGAGTGGGTTCAACCCTGCGACATTGGACTGATACACCTTCCACTATGTTAAATTAAATGATTAATGATGTATCGCTATTTAATTTTGAAAATTGTCCATGTAGGTAATCATGGTTAGAGGACGCAAGGGAAGTGGACGTCGTGGCATAGGAGGTAGAGGTATGCCTCCTCTGGTTGTATGCACACCACAGGGATCAAACCCTCATGGAGATAAGAAGACTACTGATCAGGAGCAAGTTATTGTGAGAGATGTGGTAGGTATGATGATATCCTTCCAGAGGATGTCAAAGGCGTTGATCAACTTCCTGGATCGAGATGAGGGTAGAGTGTCTATGCCCAATGAGGGTTCATAGCACACACCATCTAGTAGTAGTAGTATACACAGAGAAATCGAGAAGGTGAAGTTTCTCGAGTTCTGGGGTGCCACGTATATCTTAGCCTCCAAGGCATGGTTGGAGAACATGGCGATGTGCTTCGCACTTCGTGATTACACCTCCAATATGAAGGTCTGCATGGTGGTATTCCAACTGAAAGGGAGTGTTATACATTGGTGGAAGACACTCCTACCTCAACTAAACATGGTCGTTGAAGATGTGTCATGGGATCTATTCAAGGAACGGTTCTAAGAGAGGTACTTGTCCAAGGAATTCATTGAGCGTTAGATTAATGAGTTCAATGCCTTACGACATGGTAGTTGTACGGTACCAAAGTGTGAGGCCAGTTTCATGGAGATACTCAGATATGCTCCACATCTAAACACGGAGAAGTTAAAGGTCAACAAGTTTGTGTTCAGCCTTAACTTCAACATTCATGCGAAGGTGAGGATCTTAATGCCTCAGACGTTACACGATGCAGTTTAGAAGGCCCTCATAATTAAGGAAGAGTTGAATAGTAGGGGTCAGAACAAGACTCCTTCTATATAGAATGGACAGGTGACATCAGGAGCGCAACATTATCAGACACCTTCCAGACAGACTTATGGGCAGCAAGACACACCTAGAGAACCTATTTTCTCGACACCGCGATGACAGAATCCTCAGCAAAGGAATCCTTACAGAGCACCACAGCAACACCAGTAGCATTTAAGGCATGTTCAGTAGAAGAGACCAGGATCACATACTTCTAGGCCAACAGCTTCTACTTCGGGGACCAGGACCACTGGACCAAAGACAGGATGTTGGACATGTGGATAGCCACATTACCAACGAGATTGTTTGATTAAGAAGGAGAAGGTGTTTGAATCATTAGTACCCACTACAGTTCAATATTTGGGCAAGGCCCAGATGATACATGCAGGGGTGAATAACCGTGAGGCTGAGCACCAGTCCACTGTGCTCGAGACGTTAGGTACGACCACCAATAAAATTTCAGTATTTTGGCAGATCCAGGTGCTACAGAGAGCTTTATTTCTAGTGCAACGCTAAAGAGAATTAAGGTAAAGGTAGTCAAGAAGGATGAGTTCAAATACATAGAAATGGCATCGGGTGCCAAACAGAAAGTTGGAGGAAAGGTTACGCAATGTATCATTAACTTGGGATATTTTGTAATGAAGGTAGACCTTTATGTCATGATCTTAGGATCTTATGACATAGTGATTGGTATGGACTGGTTAGAATCGCATGATGCGATACTTAAATGTAAGACAAAACGGTTAAGTTTGACGGATGATTTGGGGCAGAGTAGAGTGATTGTAGGTAGAAACCAAGGGGTGTCTCTGAGGTTTATTTCTTCTCTACAATTACAGCAGAGAATGCGCAAGGGATGAAAATTATATGCAATCTTAGCGCTAAATGAAAAAGGCGAGGTGGAAGGATTAAAAAACCTTCCTATAGTTCAAGAGTTTGTCGATGTATTTCCTGAAGAATTACCATGTTTGTTGCTAGAAAGAGAATATAAGTTTACCATAGATCTGAAACCTGGAACTGAACCTATTGCAAGAACTCCCTACCAGATGTCGACACCAAAATTGCAGGATTTGAAAATGCAATTGAAGGAATTGTTGGATTTATGGCTTATATGTCCAAGTGTATCATCATAGGGTGCACCATTGATTTTTGTTAGAAAGAAGGATGGGTCATGGAGGATTTGTATTGACTATCGTCAATTGAACAAAGTGACGATCAAGAACCAGTATCTGTTTCCAAGGATGCATTATTTGTTTGATCATATGAAAGGAGAAATGGTATTTTCGAGATTGATTTAATATCAGGATATCATCAATTACGGATTAATTAGAAGATATCCCTAAGACCGTGTTTAATATGAGATTAGGACACTATGATTTTACAGTTTTACTATTCGGTTTGACGAACACCCCGGGGGTATTCATTAGTTTGATGAATGGGATGTTTCGCAAATACTTGGACAAGTTTGTCCAAGTATTTATTGATGAAATATTGATTTATTCTTGGATGAAAGAAGAGCATGATGAACACTTGAGATTGGTCCTACAATGTCTAAGAGAAAACAAATTGTACAAGAACCTATTGAAATTTTCTTTTTACCAATCAAAGATTCATTACTTGGGACATATCATATATGTTGAAGGTATCATTGAGGATCTAGCGAAAGTAGAGGCTATTATGCAATGTCCAGCACCGAAAAACATACAATAAGTACGTAGCTTTATGGGGTTATCAATATATTACTGTCGGTTCATCGAAGGTTTTTCAAAGATAGCAAATCCAATCATGGGATTGCAAAAGAAAAACAAGAAGTTCGCATGGACAGAGAAATACGCGGAAGCATTTCAAAAGATCATGGATTTGTTAACGACATTGTCGATATTAAACGTCCCAGACATGGACAAATAATTCTTGGTATGCACGAGCGCATCCAAAGAAGGTTTAGGTGGCGTTTTGATGCAAGACGATCGAGTGATCGCTTACATTTCAAGAAAATTGAAAAGGCATGAGGAAAACTATACAACACACGACTTGGAGTTATTAGCAATTGTATATGCCTTGAGAGTATGGAGACATTATATGATTGGAAGAAAAATTGAATTAAAGACAGATCAATGTGGATTGCATCATATATTTACACAGAGTGACTTGAATGCGTGACAGAGGCATTGGTCAAAATTACATATCGAATATGACTTTGAGATCCCGTATATTAAAGGAACAATGAACAGAGTAGCAGATGCATTGAGTCGGAGACCACACATATTCTCAGTAATACCTCTTAAGATGAATCTTAGAGAAACTATTCTAGCTCTATATATTGACAACGACTAATATAAGGAAGTTAAGGATTTTATTGGACAAAATACCATGATGGTACTAAAGTTTGAAGGTTATTCATTGGACACTTATAGATTGTTGAGATTTAACGGCATAATTTATGTACCTCCTAATGACAAATTAAGAAGTTTGATCTTAAGAGAAGCTCATTGAGCAATATATATGGCTCATCTGGGAGTCACGAAGATGAAGGAAGACCTTAATCCCTTATTCTTCCGGAAAGGAATGAAAGCGGACATAGTTAGTTATGTGGCAAGATGTCTAGAATGTCAGCAAGTGAAGGTTGAACATAGACATCCAGCAGGATTGTTACAGCCACACACTATACCTGAATCAAAATGGGAGGTCATTTCGATGGATTTTATTTTGGGATTGCCACTGATGGAAAGGAGACACGATTCGATTTTTATGGTAATTGACACTCTAACAAAGAGTTTGCACTTTATTGCAATGTGTATGACATATCAGGCACCAGACATAGCTAGAGTATTTGTCAACAAGATTGTGAGATTACATGGTGTTCCAAGAAGGATCATATTTGATCGAGGATCGGTGTTTACAGGGCGATTTTGGACCAGTTTCCAAGAGGCCTTGGGAATGCAACTGAATTTTAGTACAACATATCACCCAGAGACAAACGGACAAATAGAAATAATGAACCATATTTTGGAGGATATGTTGTGTATGTATGTAATGGATCAACAAAAACATTGGGAAGACTTCTTGCCACCGGTAGAGTTTGCATACTACAACAGTTACCAGAGTATGATTAATCTGGCACTATCTGAGTTTCTTTATGTGTGACCGTGTCGAATGTCATTGAGTTGCGATCAACTTGAGGATAGGACCCTGGTAGGACCAGAAGTAATACAAGAAATGGAAGAACATATGCAATCGATAAGATAGAGTATTAAAGAAGAAAGGGATCGACAAAAGATTTATGTTGATGTGCATCGCATTGATCACAGTTATGAAGTTGGCGACAAACTTAGTAAAATTCATTTGATGTTATATATATATATATATACATTATGAGTGAGAATCTTCAATGTGCCTAATGTGATTGTTATATACTTAGTATATGACTCATTTTCTAATAGCTATAGGGTGTCGCTGACAATTGTGATTAGAAGTATGAGTTTAGTATAAATTGTGGGTATAATTAAAGAGAATTGGATTATTCCAATGAGAACTAAATGCATATTGTTTAGTTCTTTTAGTATTAAATTAAATGATGTAGTTATCCTCGTTGGATTGTAATTGTTGAGCTTACAAGTGAAATTAGTTGACATGTTTATAGTAATTGTTACATTATTGTAATGAACAAAAAACAATCAATATAGTAGTTCCTATGGTGTGAAGCTGTTGATGATTTGACGAATTGTACTAGTATAATGGGTTGTCGAGAAAATTGATTGTGATATGATTATGCATCTTCCTATTAGTTCTAAGTTCTGATTCTAGCTTATTAATGGATTCTGGGAATAGATACCTCCATGTTCCTCAGAACAGTCGCCAGTCTTGAGACCTTAAATGTTCAAAATCAATCAGATGAATTCTGGACTTTAGCGTTGATTATGTGTCTTGGAGATCCTAACCTTGCAGGGTAGGAAGGGTGGGTAGACCTATTTGTTATATTTATGTGATTGATTAATCCCTTAATAATAGTGAAGTTATATCTGATTTCTTGTCGTGCAGCGATGTAGTTGAGAATAGAATGTGTAATATTCATGTATGTCATTGCCGCATATCACTTGTCCTAATTGTTGTTTAAAAAAAAATTACCATTACTGTACTCACTTATGTATGTCTTAATGGAGGGGTTGTTACAAAATCCCCGGCCATATTTTTTTGTTCTTGATGAGATTGTTGAGTCTCACTCGATGTCCCCACCGGGTTAGGCCCGTAATCAAGCCGACAATTTACCCTATTTACCATCCAGGAAAATTGAAATGTTGGAAGTACTAAGGGGTTTCCCGTGATTTCTTCCATCGAAAATGTATCTGTGTGTGTGTGTGTGTGTGTGTGTGTGTGTGTGTGTGTGTGTGTGATGTTAAATAATTAATTATTTAGCATTATAAATATATTGAGGATTTATAAATCCTTTGGATTTATATTTTTATTTATAAATATTTTTTATTTTTTTGTTATTTATTATTATTTTAATGTGTTATGTTACATGAACATATCCCTCATATTGGGTTGT
>ML781598.1:46297-67489 GCA_009831015.1 Picea engelmannii | reverse complement strand
AAGAATTAAACATAAACGAACATGAACAAAGAAGAAGTGAATGGCATGTTATATTGGTGAGTATGTGGGAGGGGGGTGATTCCACCATATTCACCAATATAGCTATCCTCGCGTCACTTAAAGGAGCGGTAAAAGTGATCTATTTGGACATGAGTGTGGGGGCCGGGGCAACCCCCTCCCGGGGCAGGAGGTGGATTGGTGAATATGGGGGAGGGGAATCACCTATTCCCCCATACTCACTAATATAACATGTGATTTATCTTTAATTCTTTGTTCACATTTAATTATTTTCTAATTTTTTTAATATTATTTTTCGTTTTTAATTTTTTTATGGTTTTCAAATGTTTTATTTTTATTTTTTTTAAATCATTTATTTAATCGTATTTTTTTTTAATTTGTATACATTTTGTTGGATTAGATATCTGAATATAAACTATGTATGGAGTTTTTGAAACATTCAATGTTTCGAGTGGACACTCCACCCATCATCAAGGATTGTTGAAGCAATGAGGATTGAAAAGAGTGTTGAGGAAAGGTTTTTAAAGGCTTAAATTAATATGAACATTGAGGAAACAATGGATAACACTATCCCTTATAATTTAATCGTTGTGAATTAATGAAAAAATATTATTATTATTATTAATTAACTTATAACAAGATAAATAATTAAAGTATAACAGGATAAATAATTAAAGAATAAAAAGATAAATAATTAATTATAGGGTGAGTGAAAAGTAATGATGATAAGATTAAATTAATAATAGTAGTAGTAAAAAAAGATAACTAATGATTGCTGGCCCTTGACCAGGTTTTGTGTAAACATTGGTCATGTTTGACCAATTTTGGGACTTCGACAGGCTGGTCGAAGGCAGAGCGCAAGGCAAAGCGGAGATCACGAGATCTCGGCCCCTTTTCAAGGCTTTTTGGGTTTAGGGTTTATGTAACAGGTATGGGATGTCGACCCATGGGTTTAACCCATGTTTAGGCCCTTTTGTAAAGTATAAATAGGCATCTAGGCGATGTAAGAAGGGGTGACTAGTCAGGTGTAGGTTAAGTGTGAATGGTTGAATGTGCTTTATGCATGTTGTGTTGAACACTACAGAGCTAAGTGCAAGTGGTTGTAAGAAGATTGTGTGTAGATTGTAAGAAGGCTTTGTGTTGTAATCTAGCTCGGGGAAGGAGGATCTAGTGAAGTGCGCGCAGATCTCCTGTCCTATGCGGAGTAGGATTTTGTGGCTCTGTGCATGTAGATTATTGGCATAAGACAATAAAGAGAAGAAGAGTTGGTGGGAGTAGCCCTAGGTTGGGGGTGAACCACGTATATCTTGTGTTATGGTTGCTTTGTGCATTATGGTTGTTATATTGTTTATGCTTTGTGCTTACTTTCATGAATATTTAGATACATCTGATATGATAGCTTAGTGCTTAGCCATGTAAATGAATGTTATATTTGAGTTATCTCTATATGCTAAGTGCTTGAATGTGTTAGGTCTTGTTGAATATTGTGTTGCTCTGTAATTAGGGTTTATTTGTGTTGTGAACAAAGATTAAATACTAATGAACGATAACTGCTAAGTGCTCTGTTAGAGTGTTGTAATCACAGATATGTGTCCCATCTAGGTTGCAGACACTTGAGTCCTGCAACCACCCCTTCCTCTACCTCGGGTGAGACTTCATCTACTTCGCAGGTGTTTCTGAAAGGGTCGGTAGTTAGGGTTTTGTTGGTACATTGTTGAAGCATTGAACCCTGGGTCTACCCCTGTGCCAACAAATGGTTCCATTGTCAGGACCTGAAACTGTGATTGTTGGGAACTGAAGAAAAGAGAAAGCTTTGTGTGTAGATATGTTTCCCTAGTGCACAGTATTCTACTTGACTTGCGAAGCTCTGTGATAAGAAGAGAACCCAGATCTGAAGAAAAGAGGTAAGATCTTGAAGCTTTGTGCTCTGATAAAGGTAAGATAAGTGGAAATTTTTTGTTTCGAAAGAATGGATCTAGTTATGTTTGATAGATGTTGTCCTATTCTGAAAACTAGGGCACAACTAGAAGAAAGAAGATTTCATATGAGTAGATCTGATAAAAGTAATGAAAGATATGTTATTCCTATGCATAGAAAGGATTTTTGGACTAACAAGTGGATGCAGGACCCTAGAAAGAATTTTTTGCAGCTTAGTTACTATGATCCTAGTGCACAGTACAGGAAAGGTTGGGGATCATTTAAGAGAAAAAGAGGATTAACCATTTTTTACAGTTGCAAAAGACCAGGACATCTGGCTAAGGAATGTCCTGGTAGAAACTCTACTTGTCTTTGTTGCAAAGTCGTGGATCATGAAGTTCTGGATTGCCCTAGAATGATTGCTAAAGTTGAGAAGATGAATATGAGACAAGAAAACCCTGAGGAAGACCAAGAAACTAAGGATATGATGGAATCCCAGAAAGAATCAGAGATTGTATTGTTGCAGATGAAAGAAGCCCTGAATGATCACAGAGACACCAATCTATCAGAGATCTTAAAAGAAAAAGAGTGCCTAAAAACAAGAATAGGAGACTTCAACATAGACTGTGTTCTGGATGAGCAAACACAGGTGAATATCATGACAGAAAGAACTTGGGAAATTTTGGGAAATCCCGCTATGATTCCTTCATTGGGAGGAATATGATTATTTAAAGGAAATATGATAGACCTATGTGGAAGACTTGCCCAAATATCTATGAGTACTCATGGAACTTCGACATAGGAAGAATTTGAGGTCATTAAATTTGTTGAGAACAATGCCCCATTTTCTATTTTGCTAGGAAAAACCTGGCTTGAGAAAGATCAAATACTAAGGAAACAAGAAGAGGAAGCTCTAGAATAGAAAAAGCAAGACCTAAGAGATTTCATGTCTATGAGAATAGCGCACTTACTTAAAGAACAAGAAGACCAGTCGAAGCTACTAAGGATAAGAGATCTGGACATCGAAGTTGAAAGAACACAGGAAGACTTGAAACACCTGTCTGTACAAGAGAGTAGAGCACCTACTCCAGAAAAAGAAGAAGTATTATTCTTGAACCCTATGAAAGAATCTCATCAGCGCGAAATTGCTATGTTAAGTACAGATAAGAACAGGAATGGAAAGAGGAAACCAGTGACTCAGATTACAAAAAAGAAGGCCAGAAAGCTCAGCAAGAAGAAAGCTAAGCTAGAAAAATTGCAAGAGGTACCAGAAAGAACTTCGTAGAAGGGGGATTTACAGAACTTGAACTTCGTAGGAATATCAAAACAACGCAGAGTGTCACTTCACCATGGCAGAGCAATATGACCGTTGGAGGCATTATCACTGTTAGATTGACGCTCCCAAACGGTTAGAATGACAGTTGTGATCAGAAATCTCACTATTGGAAAGTTGGGACCATGCCATAACGGATAGAAATACAATGATTAAGACTCTTCGACCCGTTGGAAGAATCTGTTACAACGTTGTCTATTTATCCCATCGAGTGTTGCACCGAGAACACTTTTGCGAACTATATCCAAGCTCATAGAGACTTCCTTGTTATTGCGTTGTGCCTATTAAGACTTCGCCACCCGCTCTATTACATTGAGTGTTTGATCACCAACCTAAGATACCTGATCTCAAGCATGCATGTTGGATGAAATCAGTGCAGTAGAAAAGTCTCTTGAAGAAATTATAATTGACCTTATGGCTGAGAAGGTGATATCCGTGGGAATTCAAGCTTCATCGACACAAGGAGTGCAAGCCTCCCCATCGACTGCTCATGGATATGGACCATCCTGAGATGCAACAGAGAAACGAACCAAGCATCGTGATGACTTGGTGAACACAAAGATCATCCCATCCATCCTTCCTGACTACATCCTGCCTCTGGCCGACACGGTGATTCGTGATAGTGTCCCAAGGGACTTCGACTACACCTTTATTACTGCGTACCTCCCGAAGGGGATACGCCCAATCCAACCAAAGCTGGAGAGGATTATGACGTTGAAGTTCAGCGACTTCAACTTAGGGAATCACAAGAACTACAACATGGTCGCACTCCATAAGTATTTGACCAAGACAAAGGGGAAGAAGTCGAGGATCATCCCCCAACCATGGACTATGGACATTGCGATCTCCATTATTCTGAACATAATGAAGATACACCATTTTTGAAGGCACCAGGAGGTTAACGCGTGCATTAAGCTCATGTTTTTGTGCTTCCATGGCGGTTATCTATGGCTAGACAGACGCATCACCATCGATCTGGAAATGATCCATCGGATCACTACATTGAGCATGCAAGGACCAGACCCACAATATTTTTACCCATGGAAGGCTGCAGACCGTGCCTTGGCACAAACAATTAAAGACACCTATGGTGATGTGGAAAAGGGGAAGCGAGGCTACAAGGTAGCCTCCATCCAAAATGGCGCAGTGCGCCTAGCCTGTCAGTTGATCGCAGGTAGGATAGTAAGAAAGAAAAGACCCACGTAGGTCATAGGGTTCATTGTTGATCTCATGGGAAAATTCATAGAAGGGATACAAATGAACTAGGCAAGCTACCTCGTCAACCAATTAGATCAAGACTGTCGTGAAGCTTAGGATCAGGGCTACGAGTTCCACTTTAGTTGGTTGTTGATCCTCATTGAATTTATTGCTTGGGAGATGCCAGAAGGTGTGACCTTCCCTGAGATTGAGCCATCCAAACCCTTAGCCACGAAGTTCACCACACTCTGGTACTCAAGCGACATGGGGAAAAAATGGCAGCCGAACGCGGTGTTCCACACCTACTACCTGCAGCTGAAGAGGGATATTGATTCCTTCCCTCGTATGACACCGAACACCCTTCACAGGTTCAGGCCCTATGTGAAGTTCCACATAGATAGACATTTTATTTATATCACTGCGCGTGGAGACGAACACAAAGAAGAGATACAGAGTTACTATAAGCTCACAGAGGAGGACATGGAAGAAATAACTAAGGAATGGCCTGCAGATTTCCTTATCCCAGTCAACCAGGCCAAACTGTCTGACCCCGACCTAATTGAAATTCTGGTGGTCACTCGCGAAGAGTACGATGCACCTGGAAGTAGCAGAAGGAAGAAGACAGAAGAGGTAAAGAAGTTGAATAGCACATCAAAAGAGACTGCTTCAGAATCACCAGGAGGAGGAGGTGATGACAAAGTAGACAAAGAAGAGAAAAATGGAGAAGAGACAAGCAGAAGCAAGGCGAAGTAACACCGCCTAGGGATCCCATTGATGAAGCTGAGACATCCAAGAAAAGAAAGGTTTCCCCCATGAAACCTACATCGTGAAAGAAGTCAAAAGCTAGTAGGCCCAAGTTGTAGACTGTGCTCACGGTGGATGACATCGACCTCATCATTGTTGTCGTATCAAATACCTTAGAAGATATCTTACAACGTAGTGAAGCAAAACAAGAGACCATGTATGAAAGGATTGCAACAGAGTTGAGAGGAGTACAGCAAGCCCTTCACTCCAGCCGCACAGTGTCTACTACGCCCCCGCCATCAGAAGAAACAGAGCTGGGAGATGAGCCTACCTAATTCCACAGAATAGCAGATGTGATCGAAGCTCGCCTTCGTTGTGACCAAGAAGAAAAAGAACAGGCCATAGAGGCCCTGAAGAAAGTACAAGAAGAAATCATAGAGCAACGTCAGGTTGCACAGCAGGAAAAAGATGACCTCTAAGTGAAGTTCATAGAAGATAGAGCGCAGATCCAGAAGGAGAAAGAGCAGTTGCTCATAAAGTAGATTGGAATTAAAGAAGCAATCACTAGAGCACTCCGCTCTGTGACGGGCTTAGAAAAAATAGAAAACGACCCAATGGAAAGTCAAGTGGGGAATCTTGATGAAGTCATTCAACAACTCCAACAAAGAATAGCAAATCTAGAGCTACAAACAATGCCAAGCACTCCACGGGATGTGAGAGACCAGAGAGAAGCAACTGCCTGGAGCGCAGTTGATAGAATCAAAGCATTAGCCTTGGAATGTAAACACCTTAGCAGTCGAAGTGCACAGACTTATGAGTGACTTACAGAGGACCCTAAACTAAAGACACTGGAGTCACAGCGCCAGGAGGCAAAGCAGTAAGAAGCAATAGTACAAGGGCATTTGAAGCTCTTGTCATCAGTTGAGAGGATGAAAAGGTCCCAAGAACAGTGCACGGCTCAGCAATAGGTCCATGATATATAGAGCAAAGTCATGGAAGTGACTCAGAAGCTCCAACCAGTCCAGGATGCATCTTGCCTACTTTTTGAGGAGATTGAAGGATGAGGAGCAGAACTAGAACAAGTAGTTACCACAGTCAAACAATGCTTGGAAGGACTTGTGAACAAGGTAGTGATTCAGGAGTTTGCCAAGCAGGAGGCCTTGGCAAAGTAGCAGGTCGAATCAACTCGATCCAAGCTCGAGGAATTTGAGGTAGAGTTACCCATATCAGAGTGACTCGAGATGAGTCACAGGTGAGTGTTGGGGGCTTGTTGGCCCTTGACCAGGTTTTTTGGAAACGTTGGTTATGTTTGACCAATTTTGGGACTTCGACAAGCTGGTCGAAGGCGGGGTGCAAGGCAAAGCAGAGATCATGGGATCTCGGCCCCTTTTCAGGGATTTTTGGGTTTAGGGTTTATGTAACTAGTATGGGATGTCGACCCATGGGTTTAACCCATGTTTAGGCCCTTTTGTAAAGTATAAATAGACATCTAGGCGATGTAAGAAGGGGTGACTAGTCAGTTGTAAGCTAAGTGTGAATGGTTATAATTGATTTGTGCATGCTGTGTTGAACACTGCAGAGCTAAGTGAAAGTGGTTGTAAGAAGCTTGTGTGTAGATTGTAAGAAGGCTTTGTGTTGTAACCTAGCTCGGGGAAGGAGGATCTGGCGAAGTGCGTGCAGATCTCCTATCCTATGCGGAGTAGGATTTTGTGGCTTTGTGCATGTAGATGATTGACAGAAGACAATAAAGAGAAGAATAGTTGGTGGACGTAGCCCCAGGCTGGGGGTGAACCACATATATACTGTGTTATGGTTGCTTTGTGCATTATGGTTGTTATATTGTTTATGCTTTGTGCCTACTTTCATGAATATTTAGATACATCTCATATGATATCTTAGTGCTTAGCCATGTAAATGAATGTTGGATCTGAGTTATCTCTATATGCCAAGTGCTTGAATGTGTTAGGTCTTGTTGAATACTGTGTTGCTCTATAATTAGGGTTTATTTGCGTTGTGAACAAAGATTAAATACTAATGAACGATAACTGCTAAGTGTTATGTTAGAGTGTTGTAATCACATATCTGTGTCCCAACTAGGTTGTAGACACTTGAGTCCTACAACCACCCTTGCCTCTACCTCTGGTGAGACTTCATCTACTTCGCAGGTGTTGCTGAAAGGGTCGGTAGTTAGGGTTTTGTTGGTGCGTTGTTGAAGCATTGAACCCTGGGTCTGCCCTGTGCCAAAAATGACTATTGAAATAATAATCAAATAATTGAATAACTAAAGGTTAAGATACTTGTGGCAAGATTAAGATAAAGATCAATAATAATTAGAATTAATTAAAAATATAATCAAAGGTTCATGGAAAATTTACAGTAGTAATTATCTAGGATTTGAATTAGAGAGTAAGAGGGGGGGAGAAGGGGTCCTTTGGATTATAAAAATGAATAACATGGATATTTAAGAGTATAGACAAGAAGAAACGAGATATTTAAAACAAGAGGATCAAGGGAGATCAAAACAGTCGAGGAGAGGGGAAGAGGTAAAGCCAGAGGAAGGAGAAACAATTTAGGTTTGATTCCTAAGGCGATGAATGATGGGCTTCCAAGATTGGCTAAGTTTTTACCCATCATCACAATTAAAATTGTTTGGATGTTTTTCAATTTCCAAATCTTTGTGAATGACGTGAGACAGGTAATAGGGTGTTGAGGCCAGGATTCTAGTTTGATAAAAACATATTAAATGTTTTGATTTAAAAGAGTGTTCAGTGATAGCTTATTTAGAGTTGCAATTCTAGGTTGTGTCAACTATGTTCTCTTTTAGACAGGCTTTGAAGGATCTGCTTGTTTGGCCAATGTGTGATTTTCGACAGGATCAAGGAATTTGGTAAACTCATGGGCCAAGCATTAGGTCAGATTTATCCTTGGTGAAACTGAAAGACTGTTTTAAGGTTTTGAAGGGATTGAAGATGATTTTGATATTATTTTTAGCGAAAATTTTGGATATGAGATCGATAGTGCCTTGGATGTAGGGAAGAGAAATGAGAGCTAGGGGTGGGGGTGGGAAGGAAGAGGGAGATTTGTTCAATTTTGGCTTATGGGCTCAGCGAAAAGATTTGTCAATTTGAGAGTTGGTGTAACCATTAGACACAAGGACCTTGGTCAACTGGGATTTTTCCTTCTCAAGGAATTGGGGTCTGATATTTGGATGGCTTCAGTAACTAGAGTTTTGAGGACAACGGATTTTTGAGCAAGATGATTACGATATTTGGCATGAAGGTATCTATCAGTGTGAGTCTTTTCCTGATAAAATTGGTGGGTGAGGGAGCCATTAGGGAGGAGATAGATGAGAACATCCAAAAAGGGGACGGAATTGTTCTTTTCCATTTCCATAGTGAATTGGATATGGGGGGAATGTTATTTAAATGGTTGAAAAAGGGAGTTAGCGAGGAATGGCCATGAGGCCAGACAACAAAAGTGTCATCAACAAATCTGAACCAACATTTAGATTTGAGATGAAAGGTGTTAAGGGATAAAGGTCTCAAAATGCTCCATGAAAATGTTAGCTACCACGGGGGATAAGGAAGGACCCATGGTTGTACACTCGGTCTACTCATAGCATGAAGGTGAAGAAATTAGAGGTCAAACATATTTCAATAAGGTTAAGGGTTTCACGGTTGATAATATTAGAGATGAGGTCCAAAGCTTAGGGGACTGGAATATTGGTAAATAAAGAGACAACATCGAAACTAATCAGTAAGTCGTGGTCATTGAGTTGAAGATCGTGAGGTTTTTGAATAAAATCAAAGAAGTCTTTTATGAAAGAAGAAGTTTTGTTGGTAAAGGATTTAAGTTTGACAATAAGAAAATGGGCAAGGGAGTGAGTGGGGGCACCAGTAGCGCTTACTATGGGTCTGAGGGGAAAGTCTTTCTTGTGAATTTTTGGTTGACCATAGATCCTAGGGGTTTTTAGGTTATGAGGAATAAGTTGTTTTTGAATGTTTGGTTCCAGGGAGGAAGATTTAATGGCTTTAGTGACGAGGCTAGTAATGGTATTCAAAAGGTTTTTAGCGATAGGTTTGTAGCAGGAAGAGGAAAGAAGGTCTTGAAGCTTGGATTCATATTCTAAGGTATTCATGATGACAGTAGTGTTGCCTTTATCAACTTTTAAGATAATGATGTCAAGGTTATCATTAAGATGTAGAATAGATAGAATTTTGTCTTTAGTCGGGTTAGGTTTAGGAGGTTTGGCAAAACGAAGAATTCTACCACAATCTTGTCTTATTTCTTCCTCTTCATGAAGAGGGAGGTGATGTTTTATTGATTCAATTGAGCTAATAATATCTTCATTAGGAATACATCGAGGAGGAGTGAGGGAAAAATTAAAACCTTTTTCTAAAAGTTGAAGGAAGGGAGGATCGATATCAAAGGAGGATAAATTTATGACTGTGGACTGAGAATGAGGGATAAGGCTTTGGAGTTGATAATTGTTGATCAAATATTTGGAAAGGGAGGTGCAACCAAGTTTAGGGTTATCCATGGGTACAAAGGAGGATGTCATGCTATCCTCATATAAAGGAAACAAATTTTCAATAGAATGAAGAGAGGGATCATGAGAAGTGTTAGTAATGGGCGTAGAAGTATTAGTAATGGGCATAGAAGATAGAACGATAGAGGGACCATTAGGTAGTGAAGGAGGAATAGGAAAAAGGTGTAAGTGATTAGGGTTTCTGGTGAGAAGGTTTGCGTTGAAACCTAGATTTTGAATCACAAAAGAATATGGGTTGCAATTTGATAGGAGGGGAAGTAAGGACGAATTCATGGAATCAACTAGAGAGCAAGGCGTGCATGTGGAATCAACTAGAGAACTAGTGGAATGTGCAATCGGTGTTGAGTTCGAGAAAACGAATGGATTGGTCAGGGAGCTTGAATTACTACTGGAAAAATTAAAATTGATAGCAGGATGAACGAGTTGCTAACTGGCAAAGGGTGCAATGCTTACGGTCTGGTTCGACGAGGAGGAAATTAGGGTTTGTGTTGGGTTAGGGAATTCGTATGGATTTAAGGGTAGACTTGAAATCATATTGGGTAAATTAGTAGCGATATTATGACAAGCCATTGAAGATAGGCATAAAGAATTGGGTTTTAAATCCATAGGTTGGTCAAAAGAAGAGGAGGAGGTGGTATTAAATGGGCAAACCTGGCAAACTAGCGAAGAGCCCATAGGTTGAATTAGAGAGGAAGAAGTTATGGAAGGCATCGAATGGACTGGTGGAAGGGGCGTAATTAGGTTCAAAGTGATAGATGGGTTAAGAGAAAAATCATAGGTAGGAAGGTTCCATGTCAACAGATGAGATTGTTGGGGGTTAGAGTGATGGGAGGTGAATAAATTATTAAATTTGTGAACCTATTTGGAGGAGGTTGTTTCAAATAGCTTAAACATTGTATGAAAAGTTTTGTTTGTCAACCATCGACTGAATATCGAAAGAAATCAACAAATAAAGTTTTAAATGAATATTAAATACCTTGGAGGATAAGCAGATGAGCTCTGACCTGGTATGGTGGATTTTCGCTCAAAGAATGACATTGCTAGACCTGGTAAAAATGTGATTGAGATCAGGCTGGCAGTGATGTTTGAAGGAAGGAGTTGAGAATCTCGACAACACTTGAGGAAGGTAAGATCAACAACTTTTTTCAACACTTTTGTTCTAAGATTTTCAAATGTCTGAGCTTCTTTGAGACAATCCTCTCCATTAAGGTTTAGAATTCCTCATAATGTCGTATTAGATTTCTAGATATAAATTGTGTATGGAGTTTTTGAAACATCTAATATTTCAAGTGGACACTCTGCCCATCATGAGAAAGTGTTGAAGCAATGTCATTGAAAAGAGTGATGAGGAAAAGTTTTTAAAGGTTAAAATTAATATGAACTTTATAATTTAACTGTTGTGAATTAATGAAAAATAATAATTATTAATATTAACTTAAATCTGGATAAATAATTAAAGAATAAAAAGATAAATAATTAATTATAAAATGAGTGAAAAGTAATGATGAAAAGATTGCCCCGGATGGGGTGACATGCGGTGATGCCTCGCCACATGGCTCAGCATCAAGCCATAGCATAAATGCTGATGGTCGCCACCCATCCTCTCCGCATTTACGATAGTGGCCAGCCATTACAACCGCTATACAGAGGAGGGACTCCTCCCTCGCGCGAAATCTCTCGCTTAGACCGCACTCAACATGACAGGGTTTATGGATAGCCAGGCGAATCCATCATTTGGTAATTCAAATTTTCGAGTGCTTAGACAGAGTTGGTTCGCTCTCGTTTTGGACCTCCCCATCAGTTGGGAGCTCTGGTTCCTTATCATCTTGGCTCACTTTTGTTTCGCTACATCCTCTCTGCATTTTTATCCACCCCTCAGCAACAATGACCAGGAAGCGTGGTAGGCCTCGTTGTGGCTCGGCCTAGTACACCCACAAAGAGCAAAGGCAAAGGAGGAAGAACCTGGAGCGCGCTCTGTCGATGGCGACTTCCATTCTCCAGAAGAAGGCATGCATTGACCAATTGGCTTTACATGCCATTATTGCTGAGACTGGGACAGAGCATAGTAGTCATACCATGGCAATTGAGCCTGGAAGCAGTCTGGAGAGAGGTGCCACGGATGAGTTTCCAACTTGCTGCGTTGAAGAAACGTCGTACCTGGAGGAATTAGTGACCACCCTGGAACCCCAAGCCTTGGTGCCGAACTTACAGGATGGTAGCGGTCCTAAAGACGAGACAACAGACGAATTTCCTGTCTGTATCGTTGAAGAGATACCGTGGACGGGTGACTACAACCCCACCAACCATGCTGAGAAGGCAACGATTGAGGGCGATGCTCGAGACAAGGCTAGCGTCGAAAGGAACATGGACGAGACCAGACCAGGGATGAAGGAGGAAGCGGTCGGTGCAGGACTGACTAAGTTCGAGGCCAGAGCTGGGATGAATGTGGAAGTGGGGAACGAAATCTTCGACGACGTAGGTAATCATGACTTGCATGGTCCATTCCTCCGTGCAGAGCATCTGGCTCTGGTGTTCGAACTCCGAGGCCACATGGCAAACCAGGAGCACAGAGCCCTTCTCATGGGACAACATCTGGACTTGCTCCTTGATGCATACTCCAACACTCTAGCAAAGAGGAAATGTCCATTCTGTGCGCAGCCATTCGCCATCCCAACCAGGTCCACGTGGAAAACAGGCAAGGGCGACAGGTCACCGGGTATCTACATTCTCCTATGCTAGTTTGTTTTATGTTTAATCATGTTGTTGCTACATGTAAACTTGACCTATGGCCATCTGTCCTGGTTTCCTTCGGGCAAGACAGAGGGAAAAACAGTTTTCCAAACTATGCTAGTTTCCGGTAAAACGACATCATTTTTGGTGGCTCAGAACTATATCTCTGTGTATTTTGTCAATGTTTCTCTGATAACTTAATATAGCAGGTACTACCTTTTTTACTTAAAAAAAAATAATGAAAAGATTAAATTAATAGTATTATAAAAAGATAAATAATGAGTAATCAAATAATAATTAAATAATTGAATATTAAAATACTTGTGATACGATTAAGATAAACATCAATGATAATTAAAATTAATTAAAAATATAATCAATGGTTTAAGAAAAAAATTACAATATTAATTAGACAAAGTTTGAATTAGAGAATAAGGGGGGAGAAGGGATCCTTTAGATCAGAAAAATAGAGAACGCTGAAATTTAAGATTAGAGACAAGAAGCAACGGGAGATCTAAAATAAGAGGATCAAGGGAGATATAAACAATTGAGGAGAAGGGAAGAAGGAAAGCCAAAAGAATCTAATACAACATTACGAGGAACTATAAAAACCTACATACTTTAATTGTATATATTTGATTTTTTAATAAAAAAAAAATGGTTTAATTTAAACCAAAAATTGTATGTATTTAGGTTTTTTAAGTAATTATTTTTTATGCAATTTTTTTCAATTTGTTTTAATGGATGTTTTTATTTGTATTTAATATCCACGTTTTTTTCTAATTTCTTTTTAAATTGACTTTCTTTTTTTNATTTTTATTTTCTAAGGTTTTTCCTTTTATTCTTTGTTTTTTTATTTTATTTTATTTTTTATAAAAATTTTAATACTATCTATTTTTCTGATCATGGTTTCTAAAACATTGCAATTTTAAGCCTTTCCAAAAAATATACTATTGATAGCATTTATTTTCAATTTAGGGTTGGTCTTAAGATTTTGGTTCCAAGCATACTAGTTTCCAATGCCACCTTTAAGAAAATGGGGGGTGGGAGCACCACTTTTCGATTTAGGGGTTGATTTTAAAGTTTTGGTTGCAATTGTACCGATTAGGTTTCAAAGAAGAAGTAGTTTTAACCTTGAAAATAAAAGATGATGTCATTGTTAGCACCATTTTTCAATTCAAGGGTTTATTTTATGGTTTTTGTCAACAACATTACAATATTGTTAAAGCCATGTTTGTAATAAGTTATAATTTCAACCTTGAAGAAAAAGGTACTACCAGTAACACCATTTTTCAAAACAAGGGTAAAATTAGCTACTAAATGAAACTTCTAAAAGAACAAAAACTCTAAAAGGTTCTCATTAAGTTGGTAACTATGTTTTAATGGTCGATAGTACTTAGAATATAAGTTGGCATGCATTGGTATCAGGCTCAAATGATTAATATGATGATAAAGTTATTGGGCCAAGGCATCACTCATGATGACTACTAAGTCTCATGCAGATGACTAAATCTCATGGATGTGTACAACATAATATAAACAGTAAATGTTTAAATATGTGAATCTTTGATATGTTTGGATTTACGGACATGTGGCAAATATATATTACAATAATAATAACCTAATTTTAAGGTCACGACCAAGTGAGACACCAAATTGGTGTATGAGACCCCCTTGTTTGTGGGACAAAGGACCCCACAATATACCAAAATCTACCATCTAAGAATTTTTTTAATTTTAATTTATTTTTATTCAAATAAAAATATATTTTCACTTCATTGTTTTTAACTCATCATAAAATAAAATAACTAAATTTTTAATATTTAAAAAATATTTTTATTTTTAAAATATCAAAATATTACAAAACATTTAAAAACAATACAAAACTTTTAAGTATTCATAAAAATATGACAACTAACCAACACTTATATTTCAAATAAAAAGAAAATGACTATTATTATTAATAATAATCTATTTTGAAGGTCACGGGTAAGCCACACACCAAATTGGTGTATGAGACACCCTTGTTTATGGGGCAGGGGACCCCTTCTGCACATTGATTTGACTAATAAAGTCTACGAATGTATACATACCCTACCCCCTTTAGATTTGAATCTGTGACCTCCAAGAAAGAAACACATGCTCTTAACCCTAGGCCCACTCAGATTGTATATTCTCCCCCATTTTTACATATGACGTAAAAAGAAAAGGAGTGATATGTATTCTCCTCATAGATGGAAAATGAGTACCCTTTTCCACTCACTTTACCTTGTTCACTTTTGGTAAGGTTTATCATGGGAAGTTATGAATTCGAATTTCACATTATTATTTGCCACCAACTTTACCTTTTTTTCTTTTGGTAACGTTTATTCATTGAAAGTTATGAATTCAAATTTCGCATTAATGTGGGAAGGTTCATTTTATTATAATTAAAAAATTTATGGCCCCAGGGTGTAGGGCAGTCGATGATGGAGTGTGTTGTTAAGACACTTTGTTATGTGAAATCATCGTTTTGAAACCCCGGCTTACCTTGTGTGTAGTGTATGGGGCATTGTGGGCACACCTCAAGGTTATAGTGATAGCAGTCGGATAACATGATCTTGTGTCACGTGAGTACTGCCCGACTAGTTGTTGATTCTACCGGTTACGAAAAAAAAAAAAAAATTATTATTTTATTTTAATTATAATTTAATATTTTTTGTGTAAGAGGTTAAATTATAATTAGAGATAGTATTTAGTTTTACATATAAAATTAAGGTTAGATGCTCTTTGAAAACATATGACCTTATTATTGTAACTTCAACAATAATAATATGGGACAGTAACCTTAAGACAAATATTATATAGGGTGAAACTACCTTTTGGTTATGGAGTGAGACCTAAAACTATTTCTAATAGTTAAGAGTTTGTTTTTCTTGAAAGTAAAAAAACAAGATAATGGCTCAAGACTCAAAGACATTTAGCAAGAGCAAACATCCACCCCTTACACACCACCAACAAATCATTTAAAGTAACCTGATTTTCTTTTAATAATAATAATGATGAATCAACTAGCATTTATGAATAAAAACCAATAATAGTTATCCTCACTATCCATTGAAAATTAAATTATAATAAACTTTACTCCCTTATAAGAAATCATTAAATATTAATTATAATTGAAATAATAAACTAAAAACAATATTACACCATACAATTTTAATGGACATGACATGCATTAAGGGTTTTACATATCTCAAGTCAAAGATCTTGTCTAGAGCGACAAGAATATTATCATTGCTTTTACCTTTGGTATGCAATTATGATTATCACATGTATTATTCATTAATGTTTTGACCTTTTCATTATCACATGCACCTATTTTCCGTATTGGTAACACGTAATTATGGATTATACGGAAATTTGCTATGTATGGTTTGTTATAGGGATTGGTGACGTAATAAAATATGGTTAACGCGATTATTAAAATCAAATGGTGGAATGGTGACGTCATAAAATATTTTTTACATAATTATTGAAATTTCATTTTCACCATGGTTTATATTTTTTAAGTAAATATAAAAATTTTTAAATAAATTTATAAAATTAGTATTTTAAGAGGAAGAAAAATTTTATCGTATTTTTTTTCTTTTTATTAATGATGATTGTTATTGGTGTTTATTTTAAAAAAATATGTAGTCCAAAAGCTTTAAGATAAACATTCCTAAATTACCATAATTTTGATGAGTTAAAAGATTAGGGAGATTAGTATTGTGACAAATATTTTGAAATTAAGATTTAATATGGATGTATGTAGGACATTTAAAGAGAAAGTGTTTTACATCTTTAACCTTTTTAGTGTCACAAAGATGCCAAATTCTTTCAACCCACAACATTATAGGAATTGTCCAATGTCATGTTGCACTATGGAGCTCGTGAGAGTTTATTCTTATTTTAGCAATGTTGATTTTCTTCTCTACGCTAGTTAAGTCTTTTAGATTGGGGTTGATCACTTCTTTGTAATATCTTAATTTTATATTATCCTCTAATTCTTTATCACAGGTCATAATTTCTTCTTAAATCTAGATGTAATAATATTGTTATTCTGCAGAGTGACCTCTTCCTCAATATCTCAATTATTTAGCCAAGACTCGGCATCTTTATGTCAATCCCGCTTGAGCCACAAATGATTTTGATTGGATTTGGAAGCAACCTTAAGAAGCCTCGTGTCTTCCATGTTGTTTAGTGTGTTCTTCTACATTAAGTACCTAGCCATAGTCATGTTCTCAATGGGGAAAAGACTCATTTCTATAAAGAGAATATGATAGGGTGTATTGCCTTTAATTTTAAGATTATAAGTTATAAAATACGAAATTTGGATTTGCTCTAGATCTTTCTCCGCGATACTTTAAAGATGTTGCAACCCCAAAGTTCACCCCCATACAAGATAAAAAGAGTGATGGGAGTCTTAAAGAGGTTTTTTTTCTTATCCCAAAGCCAAAGGTTCATTGATTAACAACAATTTTCAAATCCATAATAATCTTTCCACTATCCATTTATCATTTTCTCAATGTTGTAGTTCCAATTGCACTTGTGATGAAGATCAATCTACGATATTTGTATGAAGTCACTTTCGCCCAGTTGTTATTTTTATATATGAAATTAGTGTAAGTGATATTTTGGATTTGATTATCATGACTTGTTTTGTCAATTTTAATAATCATACCCATGCTAGAGCAAAAATCCTCGAGAATATTTAATTGCTTGTTGAGATCATAAGGACTCGTTTCCAAAACAACATATTGTCAGCATAAAGAAGAAGGATGATGAATGGTCTAGCTAGAGGTGCCAACACATTATGCTTCTTCCAAGAAACCCTCTAACTTGTTGATATATATACCAAAAAGAGTAGGGGACAACCTTGTTTAACTTCTATATTACAACTAATTTCTTTTGACCAACCCTTAGTATCCCTAACCTTGACAATGATGTTCTCATATAGCCTTATCGTAATAGTTTTCAACTTGAAAGGAATCTAATGTATTCCAAAGATTAGTTCTGGGAACTGTGTCAAATGCTTTTCTGAAGTCAACAAAGCAATATAGGAAATTGGTTTTATTATTGTGATACTCCTCTGTAATGACCCTAGGTATAAGAAGGTGATCCATAGTTGAATCATAACTCCTACATCTAGCTTGACATTTAGCTCTTTTTCTGTGACTTTTTGCTGGTATGTTGATCTTCTTTTCCAGAATAATTCCATAAAACTTGGTTAAAAGAGGATTAATCATAATGGTCCTATAATTAGAGGGATTTCTTTTATCCTCGCATTTAAAGGTAGGAATAATAAGGTTTTTAGTCCATGGTGTAGGGAAACCATGCTTGACTACTAAATTGAAGAGCTTGTCAATGTAAGGGATGAGGATAGGCCCTCTAATTTTTAGGTTTTATGCTTGGTAGCCTTCAATGTCCTTAACTTTCCCTTTTGCAAGCCACTTAAACCCAAACTCTATGTCTTCTAAAGAAAAATAAAATTATTATTAATACTAAATTAGTAAAATAAAATTAATAGAAATATAGTATTTTTTTTAAATTAAAAATCAACTAGATAATCTTTTAAGTTTATAATGCAAAGATCTCAAACATTCATTGCAACCAATGGTAGTATATGTTTTGATGTATGAGATTAAGGCTAGATGTTACTTGAAACCATATGAACCTATTGTTATAGCCTCAACCATGACAATAAGGGATACTAGCTTTCTTGTGGATATTATGTATGCTGAAATTGTTTTTTGGTTCTAGAGTATGATCTTAAATTGTTTCTAATTGGCTAAGAGCTCGCCTTCCTTAAACGCAAGGAAATAGATTATTGACACAAGACCCAAAGACTTCTGGCAAAAGTGGAAACCTACCCCTTACATACCACCTTACATACCATGAATAAATTATTTTAAGTAATCAAATTTTATTTGCACATAATTATACAAATATGGTCACAATCTTAAGATTGTATTAATAGAAACTAAAATAATTAACACGAATATTTCAAACTTTTCCTTACTTCTCAAAATTTAATATAGAAAACAATTATATAAATATAAAAATAAACATACATTTTGTAAAAATACAATAAACTATTTTACAGTTAAAAAAATTTGTAAAAATACAATACTCTTTTACAGTTTAAAAAATTAGACAATGATTAATGTTAAAATAGAGACATATTCATAGAAAAATATTTGTGATAGCAAAATGGTGTAAGCAGTTTCATGTTGAGTGCATCAGTACTCAATTGTGCCAATAATTCCAATATTTTCAAAGGGATTTTGTTAGTTGAAGATTAATGACACATAAATGTCGAACCTCATCCACAATTTCCATGGAAATTGAATTAGTTTTTAAAATACATATATTTTAGCGTATAAGAGTGTAATATTTTTTTAATAATACTCTATTAATATTTTTATTTTTTTATTTATAAGGTTTGTTTTTTTTGAATTTATTTGGTGGTTAAGATTGGGGTGTTGTTATTGAGTTAATTAAAATTTGATATCCACAATTGATGTGTTTGTTTTGTTGTGGGTTGTCTCATTTTCATATCATAAGAGGGTGGATTCACGTTGTTGTGTCCATAGGTAAGATTTGAGTAAATTTGACAAAAATAGATACTCCTTACTCATAGTTTAGTTGTTTAGTAAAATAATATTTTTTGTATTGTAAGATGCATTTGCTTACAAGTGATAAATTATAATACATAGAGAAAAGCAAGATGCATTTTACAACTTTATAAAAAAAATTGTAATGTCCATTTTATTGTATATAATAATGATTTTTTCATAAATTAATCGGATTTGTTATATAAAATTAAAAATATAGAAATAATAAATACAATATAGATTAAAAAATAATTATTTACAAAATTTTATATAAATATAAACATTATATATATATATATATATATATTAAAAGATAAGGAAACTAAGTTATTCTATTTGATAGTTAATTGGGTTTAGATTTGATGGTCGGGAGGAATCATTGTTATCTCTCTATCCAAGTTTAAATTTTGTAAATGATATATCGAGCTCATAATGAATATATTATTGTAATGGTTTCAAATCTTGTTGTTAACTGACTTTATATTCTTAATATTTTAAAGTTTACTCAAAAAAAAAAAAAAAAATTATCTAACATCAATTCTTATTATTTTTTATCAATCCATCCCTATAATAAATTTTTATCAATCCATATAATATCCATATAATAAATTTTTATCAATCCATATACTACGTTATATAAAACAAAAAAATATAATAATCATAAATTTAATATATTTTAAATAATAATTATATATATAAACTAGAACAATTATTAGAAGATGAAAAAATCAAGTCAATTCAATTTGGCATTTACAACAAAACAAAACTTTTGACTTTCTCATGTTTATCTCTTTCACGATTATCAAGTGGAACCCTTAATTAGGGCAGAGATGAATCAAAAATCAAATCTAGATTAGTTGTAGTACTCAACCTTTATTGATTTATCAATACACCACAACCCAACTTATGAAAACACTTTACAATATTATCCGTATGACATGATGACTTTTGGTTATGATAATGTGATGGGGTATTTACTACATCAAAGTTTCTTAGGGATTGTAACCAACCTCATCTATAGAAACCATGCTTAGTATGAGGACCACCATTAACAACACATTGGTATTAGTACACAATCCATATTTATTAGTACACATTCAATATTTATTGTATTAACACAACCTTAGTATGAGGACCACCATTAACAACACATTGGTATTAGTACACAATCCATATTTATTAGTACACATTCAATATTTATTGTATTAACACAACCTTAGACCACCTTAGGAAGAGTTGGTCAATACTAATATCACATCAAACAAATTTATTGAGATTTGAATGTGAAATATCATTATAACAAGTTCTTTAAGTTACCACTACACCTCAATGTGACCAACTAATAAATTTTCTTTATTTTTTAACATAAATATGATTTATGATACACTATAAAATATAAGATTTTGCTCTATCATATATGTGCGAAAGTACATATTTTTGAGCCAATTGTAAGATTTATCTTTGCATTATTCAAAACAAGCTCAATATTATGTTAAAATATATTGGGTTTACAAATATTTACAACTAAGATCATACTTAACACATTGTGCCTCAAAACAATTGAAACTATGTAAACAAATAACAAAAACAAAAGGTGTAGTAACCCTTCTCTTTACTAAAGTGTAAGTCATATACTCTAAGATGCAAAACTTCCTCCTATTTTTTCTTCATCTCACTCTTTTGACATGACTAGTTATTTCTCACAATTCAAATTTTCAAAACGAATTGATTCTCTTACCTTCTCTATTTCATCCATCAATTCCCTCTACCAATCCCTTCCAAGAGGGTAGTATAGGTGAGGACCTGTAAACCCGCTCTAAGGTGCCAACATTAGTTTTTTCCTCTGATCTAAAGTATAATGATATTCTTCTCTCTTTTTCGGTCAGTGCTTCTTGTATCACAATGCAACAAGCACGTGCCTTCTCAACTTGGGAATATCTTAAATGAAGATGAGTTGGCTTACAACATTCAACTTGAACTTCTTCGGCTAAGTAGCCATAGGTTGGGGTGATCTATTTTTCCAAAGTCATTTATGAACTACACTTTATTTCAATTGCAATAAATAA
>ML781598.1:8056-34906 GCA_009831015.1 Picea engelmannii | reverse complement strand
TCTTTTCAAATACAGTTTTCACTCCTACATCATCCAACTTGCTTACAGATATTAGGCTCCTAGCTAGTTTTGGAATGTGCAGAACTCCAGGGAGAGTTCTAATCCTTCCATCTTTTAGCAGCAACTTAACTCTTCCATGTCCCAAGATTTTTGTTGTCGAGTCATCTCCTAGGAATACATCACCACCATCATATTTTTCATATTCAAAGAACCACTCCCTATGAGGATTCATATGGTATGACGCACCTGAGTCGATCAACCATACATCACGGTATACATGTGTACTTGTAGATGCTAGGTAAACATCACCGCATTCTTCAGTGGAGGTTTTATCCTATGTGGAAGAGGTACTATCAGATCCCTTTGGTTTTTCAACCTTCTTAGACTTGCAATCTTTTTTATAATGCCCTGTTTTACCACACTTCCAACATTTCCTCAAAGATTTTCCTGGAGACTTAGATCTATCTGTAGATTTAAATCTCCACCCCGAGGGTTTACCAGGGTTCCTGTCTTGGGTACGCCCTCTTATAAATAAAGCATCTGTGTTGTGACCATCCATGCTTTTTCGCCTCATCTCTTCAGATAACAAGGATGCAACTACATCCTCATACTTCAATGTAGATTGAGTGGTACTACCTATTGCTACAACTAGATTATCCCAAGAGTCTGGAAAAGAACATAACAAAGTAATACACTTATCTTCCTCTGCAATCGTAATATTAACAGAGCCAATTTGACTTACCAAAGTATTAAAGGCATTTAGATGTTCTGTCACAGAATATCCATCTTCCATCCTAAGATGATAGAGCTTCTTTCAAAGAAACAACTTATTTACCAGGGACTTTGATTGATACAAATTCCCCAACTTATCCTATAGTTCCTTGGTTGTAGATTCTCTTGAGACATTCAACAAAACCGAATCTGCCAGGCAGATTCGAATAGTACTCCTTGCTCTTTTGTCAAACTTCTCCCAATCTTCCTTCGACATACCAGTAGGTGGTTTATTAGTAGTTTGTGTACTAGTAGGTTGTGTACCAGTAGTCTATGTGCTAGTAGATGGTGTACCAGTGGGATGTGTACCAGGATCCACAGTGATCCATTGTTCTTTGTCTACAAGAAGTTCCTCCATCTTGAGGCTTCCATAGCTCAAAGCTTTTACTGTTGAACTTCTCTATCTTGATTCTAGATGAGCTCACCATTCCTCTTTCTATACTCCAATATGCACTACAAAATCTCCCACTAAACCCAGGTTTATCACAGACCCAAGATAAACTTGATCTATCAAGACCGAGTCAAACCCTCAACAACAAAGGCATCCCTCTGAAGCCAAAAACGAGCTCTGATACCACATGTAAGTTTTAAACTTGTGAAGTAAAGCAATGCATATAGATTCTTAAGCAAAACATAAATTAATCAATGGATCATTCACATGGTACACAGAGATTTATACCGAAAACGCTCAACTGGGAAAACCTTTCTTATATTCATTATATCGAATTTCACCATTCACTATACAATATATATACAATGTTTTTAGGTATTTCGTAGATACCAAAACCCTAATCCATTAATCCGAGATTAATTTACAAAACCACTAAAAATAGCAAAAACCGCCCAAAAACAAATTTTGGGGCACTGCCCTGAACGCTGCGTGTAACCAAGGGGGGCATACCTGCCCCCCTAGGACACCCTAGGAAAGCATCCGGCACACACGACACGAACAGAGCACTACTACGAGGGATCATCAGATGCAATTGTCATATATGACGTGCCCACACACACATATGCAAAGAATATAACACATACCCAACATCAACTTGGTCATTAATAACCACATGATCATATTCCTCATAAAAAAATTAAAATAATTGGCAGCTTCTTTTTTGATGGCTACCTAACCAAAATGTAGATTACCACTCTCATCCTTATTATCCCAAATATGATTATTGTTCCTCCTGAAACTTGTATAACTGTGAAAGAATTTTGTATTCTTATCTCCACTCTTTAACTAGATGGCTCTACTTCTAAGTCTCCACTTCTCTTATTTTGCTTGTAAAATCTTGTCATGCTCAGCCTCCAAGAGTTTTATTTGGTTATCCCTACCACTGTTATTGTTCTCATGTGACGCGTCTAGAAATAATTCTTTCAAAAGTCCCTCTAATCGAACAATTTTTTCTTCTTGTTTTCTTTTAAATTCCTTTGCCCATGCTTTAATGTGAAACTTTAAAGACTTCAACTTATTAACTAATCTCTATTATGAATCCTTTTCGACTAGTAAAGAAGAATCCTTCCAGACTTCATTCACTAATGAAACCACCTCTTCTTCAGATAACCAACTAGCATTGAACTTGAAAGGATAAGTTGTCGGAAGTGTAAGACGATCTAGTCTTAAAAGGACAGGTGCATGGTCTGAAATGTACGAAAAATCCACCCACGATTTATATCTACTAACTCCCACAATGAGATCTTCAACCACAAAGACACGATCCATCCTTTTTTATATACTCGCAGTGCCCCTTCTACCATTTCTCCACGTCGGCACCAAAACATCTAGAGCAATGTCTACCAATCCAGAACCATTAAAAAATTCTTTAAAAAATGTTGATAGGGGATCCAAATGTGTTGCATCTCCCCACAACTCCCCAGCATTGTTATAACCCTAATTTGCACCAGACATACTTACCTGACATCAGGCCATCCCATATGCCTTCTTTTCCAAGCCAGTACTGAACAACTCTTCTTAAAAAAACCCTTTTTAAAGGCCCATGCACCCTACTCCACTACTACATGAGTGTACATGCTATCTACCTCACTACAGCCCGTGTGTACCTACAAAAGCATGAAAAAGAAAAGTTGCTGATGGAACACACAACTTTGGGTAAGTTAACTAAACCTTTCATCCATGCATGGCCGGTCATTCGACCAAATACCTAGCTCCTTCTAGCCTATAAAAGAAGGGGTAAGGGTCCCATTTGAAAGGAGGAAAATCATAGTAAAAAGACTATACCCAATTGAGCATTCCCCTTGTCCCAACCTTTAGCCATCCTTGTGCAAATAGAAGTATAAAGCAAAGCAGTTGGAGGACAGTTGAAGAGGAGCCCAAGACCAGTTTCGAGGAGAAGTGCCGACCACATATTGTAAGTTTACTCTTGTGAAGATTAATACAAAAAGGAATACTTTTCCTGTCCCGCCATATCATGTGTTCAAGTTGAATATTTATTTTATGATATTGTCACAACTAACCCAACAATTAGTATATGAAATGCATGTTCACATCTTTTTGTTTGTTCATGTGTGAATGTAGGTCATTTTTGGGAGGAGGCTTGCAATCAAAGAGCAAGTGAAAGAAAAGGGATCGACATCAAACGAAGGACTCAAGGTAGAGTTACCGAATCTTGTTTTCACCTTTGTATTACATGAATGTGGGGTTTTGTGTTGGGAGAATAGAAAAGAGTAGAAGCCTTTGAAATGGTCATTTTCTACATGCATGATTAGAGCCCTTAAATGCTAAGTTCATAGGAGGGATTCCCACCCACAACAAAATTGATGACCATACTGGGGATCTCTAGGGTTTTCTGGGAGTCCTTTTTGGGTATTTTTTAAAAATTTGTTTCATTACTTATTTTTAGAGTTTCTGCAAAAGTCTAAGCTAGTAGGGATTATGTTCTTCCATACCAATTCTTCCTACTTACTTTGCTTGGCTGCATTTTCTTTTACGGGAAGTCACATAAGTACACACAGCCTATATAAGGCTTGCATGCATGTACACGGGCCCAACCTTCACACAACCCGCGTGGACACACTAGCTGATGAAGTAACAGTAGCGTGGCTAGGTTCATAAAATTTTAATTAAAGAGGCAGTCATCCTCTTCCCTGTCATAAGTGATCCTTCTCAGGGGTTTTTTGAAACTCATTATGGTATCTATTTTTGTAGTTTGTAGCTTAGGTACCATCTCAGATTGTTTTTGTTCTATGAAATTTTCCTTGAATTGTTTTTTCTTTTATGACAAAGTAAGTTTCTGAGTCTTCAAGAGATTATGGTTCTCAATACAAGTAGTCTTTGCCAATGCTTGATTGCTTGTCTTTTCATTTTTTGAAGAGTTGCAGAGGTGCATGTGTCCTGCATAAGGTCTGCATGCGTGTACACGCACTCAGACCTTACACAGGTCACATGCACACGCTGGCTGTTGAACTGTCAGTAGCGTGCTTGTTGAGAAATTTTTTGTTTAAGGAGAGGCAATCATCCTTTTCCTTATCAAGAGTTATACCTCTCAAGTTCTTGGTCTCTGTCATAGCAGTCAACAACTTAGGTCTGATCACAGCAATTACTTTCTTTTTCATTAAAAAAATTTCCTAAAATTTGTTTTCTTTTATAGGGTTTTTAGACAAGTGTGAGAGTCTATTTTTATCAGTTTGTGTGTTATTTTTAGTAACTCTTTGTGATCTATTATTAGGCCAGAGGTTTTCTTGGTCTTTACTTGTCATCATTTTTCCTTTTTGCTTTGGGAGCATTAAATAAAAAAATAAAAAAACTCTTTTATTTCTTGGTTTTGGGACCCCCATCTAACACAGGGGATAAACACGAGGTCGTGTGCAGAAAGGTAGTGGAGATAACCCCTCCAAAGCTGGACCAAGCGTAGTGGGGAACACATATAGAGGGATTGTTTTGGGATTCCGTTGATTGCATTTGCCATGGAGTTTCGTGGGTCTCAAATCCGTTCGAGGTCCTCAGTTGTCTTCCAGACCACTTGCTTTCGATACCCTTGACATATTTCGGGCTTGATACCCTGTTCATTGCGGTCCACCCAACTGTCGACTGTACCCGCCTGGTGACTGTTCACGCGCTGGAAACCTAGTTGCCATTATTTTATGGACTTACATAGGTGACTGCGGGGTAGACCGTGATACCTAGGACAGACATTGGGCCACACTTTGCAGAGTATACCCGGATGGTGCTTCCGTGTTCGAGTTGCACTTGAACCAATAAGTTTATCTAGTGTTGGTTGTTGTAATTGTTCTTCCAAATAGTTTAGTCATTGCTTGTTTTATCTCGTAGGGACTTTTTTTGGTGTGTGTTGTTTTTGAACGAATAGAAAGACCTAGTGTGTCTTTGATCTTCTCACACAATGGAGGATCATGAGCTCCGCCGGTCACGAAGGCTTCTTGGCCTGATACCGGTTACACTAGATCCACCCCCGCCACCGTTAAGATGAAATCTAGACCAACAAGGGTCTTTTGAAGTGACCGAGTCATAGGAAACTATGCCTGACCAACATCTAGAGGAACCAACTATTTCAGACCTTGGAGTGGAAGCTCTCGATCCACCCGAAACTCCAACCACTAATCTTTCGACACCCATCATTGTACATATTTATCCGTATGGGCACCAGACCGTGTCACACGCAGCAATGGAAATAAATGCTGCCACTTCTTCTGGGAATTCTTCTATTCCCACTATGGCTGTCACCACAGGGGTTGTTCCACCTCCTAACCCACCATCGCTGGTATGAGCCACCATGGTCTCGACTGCCTCTACCTAGAGTAGTGGTCCGATCCCATCTTTGGCGACGACCACTACTCCTTTCACACAGAGTGCAACAGGTCCTTTGTTCTCATACGAGATGCCTAGCTCAGGTACAAGCCATGTACTATCCTACTCCACTATACAGACTTTAGGTCTGGGGGCAGGGAGCTCTAACGCTCCTCTGCAAGGACCCATGGGGGGAACTTCAGCTCCATTTAACACTTTCCCTTACAGGGGAGTTCATATACCTCCTTCGTACCCTTCGCTCGACAGTACCCACCAGCAATCCGCTAGGCCAAACACACACCATATTTCATTTGGAGCAGGGAGTCAAGGACCACCTTCTCATAATATGTCGGTAGGTTCGACACCGTTTTCTTTGTTCGGTGCTTTTGGTAACAACATTTTTTCATCAACTACTTTCCCGACTGGGGGCAACCCCGGTTATGGACAACCTAATCCTATGCAGGGTACTATTCCTGCATAGGGGGAAAACCCAGGAACTTCTTCTGCATCAAGACTTTGATATTCTTGGTAAGGATCAGTTCCCTCATCAAGAATGTCGATCTGGGGTAATTCTTTTCACAACCAATGGAACCCCTGGCAAGGTGTAGTACCTATGCCCATGGGATTGGCATGGGGAAACCCTTCCCAAAGTCCTTCAAATGTAATGCACGCCCAACCATCTACGTCCTATTTCGAGAATCAACCAATGATGGCTCCTCAATCACAAAATCTGTACGCTGGTCATGGCCATGGTTTTTACCAAAACCCCAACCAGCAACCCAACTTTTCCTGGAAACCTGGTGCCAGTCAAACTCCAGGCCCCTTTTTCCATGGTTATCACCAACAACCCAAACTACCTTTCATGGCAACCTTGCATTTGCTAGACTTAACAAGGTTGTTGAACGACCCTATCTGTCACAATCCGCGTTGGCCTCTTATGCCGACGAAGTTGCCTTCCAACATACCAAAGTTTGAATCCAAGCCTAACAAAGATCCAGAAGATCATGTGACTAATTTTCACCTTTGGTGCTCATCTAATTCATTGAAAGATGACTTTGTACAGTTGTGATTGTTTCAATGTACTCTCATTAGGAGTGCTGCGAAATGGTACATTGAGCTCGACCACTCAAGATACTCTTCCTTCGGCGAATTGGAAATGGATTTCCTAAACCATTTCCAATTACCTGTGAGATACGATGTTGGCACATAATTTCTAGCCAATTTCGAACAGACAAAAGCGGACCATATCTTTGATCACATCTGAGAGTGGAGACATTGGAAAATTTTGATTAAGGTGTCAGTCCCACCAACACTCCTACTAGAGTGGTTCCTTAAGTCTTTGGTCCCACAGTTATCCAAACACGTCGCAAAGTCGAGAGTGTTTTCCAAAGAAGATGCAATCATGAGAGCTCAACAACTTGAGCTAATCTATTCTTAGTCTGGTCTACTGTACGAGATCTTTCCAGATGTGCCACGATCAATACTTGATAAAACCAGATAGAGAGTTGGACCACATGCCAATGGTATTATTGGTTCAGCACAAACAAAGCCCGCTGAAAAACTGACAAAAAAATTGCAGCAATTGTCTATCCAACATACAGCGGCCAGCCAGACTACTGTTTCGGCTACTCCCCCTACCCAAATGTCGGATGTACACAGTGTGCAATCGACAAATCCAAAGGCCACCCAGCAGCCTAATGGAAAGAAAAAAAAAAAGTAAGAAGGGTAAGGGGGACAAGAAACCCACTAATAATGCTGGCAGGGGCAACACCAAAAAAAGGAAGTTGAGGTATTTGTGTAATCTATGTGTGGAAGACCACCTGACTCACCAATGCCCTCAGCTTGCAGAGGCTCAAAATTTATTGTCATAGCAATAGCCTCCTGTGTTAACAAACCCTTTTCAACATGGCCAAAATCTAACTCAAGCCTCTACAAGCACGGAAGGGGGCAGTTAAGGACCCCCTTCGTCTTCAAACAATCCTGCATCTGTGAACGTGTATATGATGAAAGGTGATGCCTATATATCGACTAGAGAAAATTATTACAGCAAGCCAAGCACCTCTAAGAAAGGTAAAGAAGCTGAAACCCCATCTCTTCCTCTCCATATCGAGAAGACATTGGGCGAAACCATGACACGCATCCCAAAAGGTGTGTTTAATAAAGCTTCTCACAACCCAAACACAAGGGCCACCCAGAACTACTCTGTGGTGGAGGTTTTTTCTTAAACCCCTTGTGCGATGTCTGCTTTGGAAGTCTTCCAAAGCTGCCCTTCCTAGAGAAAGGCTCCGTTAGCCACTTTAGGATCCACCGAGACTTGTAATCCGGGTATGATCATGCTTGATAAAACTGACTTAAAACATCATCTTCCTTACCACGTAGCATTCCAGATAGTCATGGCTTACACCACGAAAAATTTTACTCAGAACATTTCTGCACGGTGGTTGATGAGGGCGCCTCGACATGTGTAATGTCTTTGGCATGTTGGAAGGCCATTGGCCAGCCCATTTTGTCTCTGTCACCTACTCTTCTTACCGTTTTCGACGATCGTTCATTCCAACCACATGGCATTATCCCCTCTTTTCTCGTGTAGTTAGGAGGGAAAACCATGTGTGTCGAGGTTGAAGTGGTCGACTCATCTCTTGACTACAATATCTTGTTAGGAAGGAGGTGGACCTATTCTATGCAAGCAGTAGTCGCTACAGTTTTCTGGGTCTTGTTGTTTCCACACGAGGGCTAGATTGTGACCATTGATCAGTTGTATTTCTCCCGTCCTGACCCTTCATTGGGGGTTTCCGTGGTCCCAATGATTGATAACCCTCAACCCGTCATCGTCAACCTAGGGGTTGGTTTGTGCCCAACTTTGATGGGCACTTTCGATTACCCACCTCCTCAAGGCGATGTTAAGTTCATATCTGACCACCATAAGGTTGAGGTTTTCCAAGTTTCGTTGTTTCGCACGACTTACTTCAATGATCTATGGATTCTTCCTTCCCCATAGGCCACGATGGAAGGGACAGGGCACCATGGTATGTCCATGCCCTTGTCTACGGTAGAAGTAGCGTACTCTTTAGTCCAACAAGCTTTTTGTGACCCTGATCCAATTCCCGTACAAGAGTTAGATCCGATTCTAGAGCCTATTTGGCTCAAGGTTCCCTCACTGATACAGATTCTTTAGACTTAGTCTTTCCCTCAGACGAAGCAATCATGGAAGCAATGACTAGTTCGGACAAACCCTGGGATGATCTCCATCACAGATCTTACTTCCTCCCAGAGTTAAGCAGAATTGAAGCAGGGGAATTCACCTCGACTATGACTGGAGATAGGTCTTGTCCTATCAATCCTTTGGCTACACATATTGTTTATGACGAGGGTAATATGGAAACCATCGTCAAAACTATACCTATAAACATATCCATAACCCCTGGTGTCGTGGAGAATGTTTTCGTCGGAGCTGACTGCTCCCCTGAAGAGATTCAATCTACACAGATTTAATTAAGGAATTCCGTGATGTTTTTGCTTGGTCTTACGAGGAAATTCCAGACATCGATCCAAAATTTGTCCATTTGACCCAATGGGTGTCAAACCCCGTGTCGGTTAACAAAAAATAGGGTACGATTCGCATATGTATAGACTTCCGTGATTTGAACAAGGCCTATCTAAAAGATAATTTCCCCACACTATTTATTGACCAGATAGTCGATGAATGCACAAGTTATGAGGCCTTTTCTTTCATGGATGGTTTTTTGGGATATAATCAGATACAAATCAAACTCAAAGACCAACACAAAACAACATTCATTTTTCCATGGGGTACATTCACGTATCGTAAGATGTCGTTTGGTCTGAAAAATGTTGGCGCTACCTTTTAGTTGGCCATGTATTTTGCTTTCCATCATCTCAAACATATCGTCAAGGCCTACTTAGATGATTTATCATCACGCTCTCGTAAGAGAAATGATCATCCCACACACCTCTGACTTATCTTTGAGCGATGTCGCTACTTCTAGATTCGCTTGAATCCCAACAAATGCAGTTTTTGCATGACGTTGGGTCATCTCTTAGGTTTCATAGTTTCAACAATAGGGATCATGGTCGATCCTCTCAAGGTTGAGGCAATAGTTCAGTTGCCTCCCCCACATACAATCCTTCAACTTCAGAGTCTACAGGGAAAAGCGAACTTTTTGCGGCGTTTCATCGCAAACTATGCCGAGATTACAAAGGGATTTATGTGCTTACTAAAGAAAGATGTTCCTTTTCATTGGGACGATGCCTCTCAAAGCTCCTTCGAAGCGTTGAAACATGCCCTCGCGACTGCCCCTCTACTTCGGCCACCCAATTATAACAAAGATTTCTTATTATACTTGGTTGCAGTAGAGTCAACCATCGGTATGGTCTTAGTTCAAGAGGATGATTTTCTCTCAGAATATGTGATTTATTACCTGAGTCGAGGCCTGGTTAGACCGGAACTCAATTATTCCCATATCGAAAAACTTGCGTTGGCAGCAATCCATGTTGTCCAACAGTTCCATCATTATGTTTTGTTTCGCAAGACCACCATCATTTCCATTGTGAATCCATTTCAATACGTTTTGACACAACGGGTAATTGATGGAAAGATCAGTAGATGGATAGTTGTCCTCCAGGAATTTGACTTAGATTTCATTTCGGTGAAATCCAAAGAGTCATTGGTCTTTGCGGAACTCATCTCAGAACTTTCGGTCGAGTCAGGTGATGTTATGCCCGAAGAATCGCCTATTCAAGGAGACATGTTTTTGATAGCATCTCCAGACCCCTGGTATGGAGATATACTTGTCTATCTCCAAACTTTGAAGTGCCCTGCCTCTACTTCTCGTGATGAGTGTCGTCATATATGTCATCAAGCCAAGAACTATCTCATCCTCGAAGATAGTCTCTATCGTTGAGGTGTAGATTGCATCCTTCGCCAGTGACTCACTCATGAAGAAGTGGAAATCATGCTTAACGATTGTCATACTGGAGCATGTGGCAGTCATTTGTCTGGGTTGGAAACAACCCAAAATATTTTACGAGTTGGTTACTTCTGTCCAACACTAATCAAAGAATGTATCGCATCAGTCAAGAAGTGCCACCCATGTCAGCTCTTCTCTCGAAAGATGAGGGCACATCTCGCTCCCATGTTTCCTGTCATCATAGTTGGTCCCTTCACCAAGTGGGGGATTGATTACACTACATGAAACCCTCCTTCAGCAAGGGGGCACTGTTATATCATTGTAGTCGTCGACTACTTCACAAAGTGGGTCAAAGCTATGCCAACGTTTAAATATGATGGAGAGACTGTAGCTCTCTTTTTGTTTAACCAGATTATAGCAAGGTTCGGTGTCCCAAGAGAGATTATCACTGACCATGGCAGTCACTTTTAGAACCAAATGATGACCAAGTTAACATCAAAACTTGGGTTGTGGCAAGAACACTTGTCACCCTACTACCCTCAAGCGAATGGTCAGGTGGAAGCTGTCAATAAATATCTTAAGACCATCCTACAGCGAACGATCAATTCAGCCAAGTCAAATTGGCATTTGATGTTATACCCGGCATTATGGGCCTACCAAACGTCTGTTAAGACTACACCCAATTTCTCACCTTTTCAACTCGTTTACAGGCTGGAAGCAGTCTTTCCCATAGAATGCCAAATCCCATCTTTAAAGTTGGCCATACAGTTATTGCCAGGCACTTCACCGCTTGAAGAGCGTTTATTATATCTCGAACAGCTCAATGAGCAACGTCATGATGCAGCCTTAGTTAACAAAGCTCACAAACAAAAAGTCAAGTGCCAGTATGATCGGTCCATTTGTCCTCAGATTTTCTCGGAAAGTGACCTTGTCCTGGTCTATGACCAAGATAAGGACCCCCTGGGGGCAGGCAAGTTCAAACCCATGTGGTTCAGACCTTTCATCATAAAGAGGTTCTAAAAAAGGGCACTTATTGTCTGGTATATTTTGAGGGAAATTCTTTGGCAGAGCCTAGAAATGGGCTCTACCTCAAGAAGTATTAATCCTAGGTAGGTCACCTTGGGTAACTTTTTGTAACATATGTATAGTCTTTGTACTATTACTTTTTGGTTTCTTTTGGTTTTATGGATGTGTCATTTTTTGATGTTATCTTTTATCACTATGGCAGATGTCAAGTGAATCAGAGGTGTTCATTGGATACACAGACATTGCTAGCCTACACACTCGAAGGCTTGCCTCTGCAGCTTGGGTAATTTTTACACCTCAGGGCTAGTTATTATCTTCAGGAGGTATATGTTTAGGTGACACCACAAACAATGTCGTCGAATACAGCACAGTTATTGAGTTTCTTCGTGGCACTTTGTCATTTGGTATCTCTCACCTCCAGGTCTATTTAGATGCTCAGCTAGTTGGGTCTCAGTTAAATCGAGTCTACCGTGTTCATGATCCTACTTTACACCAACGGTTCCTTAGGGTACGTCTCTTAGAACGAAGCTTTGATTATATTACATATTTTCATGTTCCTAGGAGATTAAATCAAGTCACAGATACTCTAGCTAATCAAATTTTCGATTGGAATCTCGCACACATATAAGAAAGACACACACATGCACATGTAAATACATTTTTAAAGCAAATATAATCCATAATATATAAAAATCCATATATAATATCAAAAACATCAGAGTACATAGGTGGGCACAAGCGCCTCAAAAATACGACCAGTAACGAGTCATAAGGCTTATGCCCTCAGAAAATATACAAGTAGTGCCCTCGACACGTGAAAAGTCCAGCCTAACTAAGGACGGGGCCTGTGGGCCCTATTGTAATGATCAACGACATTTTCAAAACGCCGAAAAATCCGAACCCACATCCGTGGCGCCCCCACTACGTGAGGTTGCATAGATGGTGGCAGATCCTCAATCTCTATCATGGGGACTGTGAAAGTGAGCGAGGTAAAATTTCACTCTACTCGTCTCAGAAATCTCTCAGCCTCACCGGTTGGAAGCTCTTTTGTTGTTGTTGGCCCCCCTGCGGCGGCGGTTGTGGCCTCTGGCCGAGGACGTCGCTTGTTCCTCACATAATCCACTGGTCGCTCCAGCCCCACATCTGCACATAATAGACACTTGTCTATCAAATGCTCTGGTATAAAAAAAATGATATATATAAAAACAACAAAAAATAAAGCTTACCCATCTCTCCTCGCTACTCTTTGAGAGGCATCGACATCTCAGGATCTCTAGAGAAGTCGATTCCGGCATAAGGGTAGTCCTCTATGACCGGAATTTGTCGCAACAACCAAGAAAAAAAGTTGTCATCAAAGGCCTCAATGGTCCTTCCCCCCCCTATTGTGGCAACAGTATCGCCCATCTACATAACATGGGAAGAGAGGCCTAGTGCCCTCGTACCACCTCTCGAGGGTTGAAACTGGGCACTCTTTCAAAGAAGAAAGAGTAAAGAATCATTCCAAACCTGAAGTTCCTCTGATTTCGCAACCGGAAATTTGTTAGATACCTCTTCATACAATCCAGTAATGTGGTGCTCCAGTCAAAAATTTGTGCATTTAAGCATTGAACTGCACAATTCATTTGTGCACGGGAAGCCTGATGCAAAGCTGCAGACCCAGTAATCTGCCCAATCAGCAACACTATCACTTGCAGTGATAAGTCTGAAATCTTTCTTATCAGTACTTGTGAGCTCGTTCTATCTATACCTACCTCACAATGGAGTCCAATCAACTCTGATATGTTGTGAGGCCCAGAGGGAAAAGTACGAAAATTGACTAGTTCCCCTCTCCTAGAGAGGCCAGTCAAAAAGTATATATCCTATGTCGTTGGAATTAGCGACTACCCCTCTAGCATAAAGGTCTCTGTGTCGGGATGCCAATAATCAAACAAGGCATTCAATAGCCTAGGTTGTGCTCTCATGAAAGGACATAGAAAAAAATTTAACAACCCACACTGCATTAATGTAGCAACAACATTAGGGTCCTCCCCAACCAATGCACTAATATCCTCATGCTCTCTTTCCCTCCAGTGAACATACATCCTGCAAAAACCCAGTTCAGGAGGGATTAACTCTTGCTCTTTTAATTTTTTTACATCAAATGAAGGGTCCACGTAGGTTGTAATGCTAACAGTAGCATGTACACGCATGCAGTTTTTCCTCTGATCGCGTGTACACTCGGGCTATCATAAGACAACCCATGTGGACTTAGGGCCGACCTTTTAAAAGGTCAACGCTCCTCCAAAATCTAAATTTAAATACATAAAGAAATAATTAGAATGCAATAGGGGTGAGTAAGTACTTACTTAGTCCAAGGGGATGGTTGTTTCGTCCACTGAAGCTCCCGAAATCAACTCTTTTCACAAAGGGGTAGTTTTGGCTTGTAGTCAATTTCTCAATTAGCAATGGTGATAATGAGCTACCAGCTTCTATTTATAGACTTTTTGGCCTCTTTTTGTCATTTTTTAGACCCTTTTGTCATTTTTTCTAAACTAAAAATCATTTAGCATGGTTCAGGAGTTTTCTTTGGATTGTCACGAGAAGTGTTACTTTGGACATGTGGAAACTTTTTGGAGATTTGGGTCGTTTTGAAGGCCCTTTGGTAAAAAGTTATTTTTTCAACTTGTTGCATTTAAGTTAGGATTCCACCTCTACTTCCTGCATCTTGTTGTCTTTTCCGCTTCACCATAGGATCGATACCACCAATTTGCGACACGAAACCATCATTGTTGCTTTAGGAGTGTCGTAATTTAGTGGTAGAGCCTACCTTAACATGGATGCCCTAGGTAGATCCTGGTTGCAGTTTGGTGTCCATGCTGTCACTAAACGACTATAGGCCTAGGAGTCCTTACTAGCTTTGACTGATTACGAGTTTGATCCTCATTGGCATAATTCCGTATCACTCTTGGCCTCACCCTCGGGACTCCCAATACTTAATGGGTCCTCTTTTAAGCCCTTTTCAAGCCCTCTAAACATGAAAAGATTGTCGAGTGATCTTGTGGCCTTTCACGCTCGCTAAACTGGAATTTGAAGTCACGTCTGTCTGGCGGTATTTTACCCCATTTTCGGTCCAGATGGTCAACTGTATGAACAAAGGTATACTTTAGGGGCCTCGGTTCTCTAGAAGAGTATCCTCAGGTATAATTTAACCCATTTTTCGGGCCTGGGGGACTAAATTTACAAAAAAGGAACCCCCACGGAGTCCATATTTAAATATCTTTTTAGACTCCCTAAAATTTAAAAGATCATCGAGTGACCTTATTCTTTCACACTTGTTAAAATGGTCCAGAAGAACATTCCTGACGAAGTACATAGTTAATCTTTTTTCAGACTCCTTAAAAATGAAAAAATTGTCGAGTGACCTTGTCTTTATCACACTCGTTAAAATGGTTTTGAATAGATGTCTAGTCGGTGCTAATTTACCCCTTTTTTGAGCCAACTAGACTATCTTCGAAAAAGGTACCCCAGTGGAGTCTCCTTTTACGTTTTTTCAGACTCTCTAAACATGAAAAACGCCCAAGCTTACCTTCTCTGGGCTTGTTAAAATTACATCGAAGGATGTTACCATTGTGTGTTTTGTTAACCACGTTTGCATACCTGCGTCTTTGGTCCAAATGTCGGCTCCATGTTGCTCTCAACTAAGCCATATGAAGCATGCCTTATACGCAAGCCCTGTAGCACTTTGCCTCTACCTCTTGACACCTTTATCCACTAGAGGATTTTTCCCGAGTGTCCCTTTGCCCTAAGCATCCCTGTGTTCCGTGTGCTTGGAACTAGTGTGTTTGCGACACTCGATCCTCCTTTGTAATGTAGAATTCTTTTATTCTTTTTCAAGCTTTCCAAAATTATTGAAAAAGACAAAAAAAAATCAAATATACCCCAAAAAGAGGAAGGGAAAAGTATTTTCTTTTTATTGACAGCACAATGAGTCGCCCTTGGACAAAGCACATATTTATGTTTGTTCGTCAAGCCCTAGGATTTACTATGACCTTAGGATGCTTTTCTCGCTACATAGAGTTGTGTCCTCCTTTGTTTGGTTACTCTTCCAAACATATGGAGAGTTTGATGTGCCTCCTGCATCGTGAACTTATGTCAAAATATCATGTTGCCTGAGTCTCATCATTTGTCGTGCTATGGTCCAAGGGAATTTTTTACCAAGCCTGAGTTGTCCCGTCTACAGTTTGTCCCTTTCCCTCATGCTCGGCCATCCCGAAGGTCCAATCAAGTCTTTGTTCGAAATCCATGAAGCCCTCAACCTGATCATCAAGATCCTCTAGTCCATGACCGACGAGCCGTCGAAGACCTCTGGGTAGTGAAGTTGTACACTCATATTACACTCCTACCCAAGTTTTGAAGATTTTGAAGTTGATGCTCAAGCTCTGAAGACCTCATCTCCATTCATCAAGCCTTATTAGCTTCTAGAAGATGGATACTATAAATGTATGTATTTTTTATTTCGAGATGTAGATCCATTGTGTATTGCTCGCGGCTACACTTTATATAGTTATATGACATGGATCTACAGTGTATTTGATTGGTAGCCATGATTTTATTTCATTTCGAGCATGGGTATGCCCGCCTCGGTGAGACAATTTTTATTTTACAGATGGCACCTCCCGAATTCTGGTCCCTGGGCTCACCGGTTTGGTACGTTGATAAATATTGGTAATGTATTTCGGCCATCAGATGCTCTTCTGACCTCACACATTAGGGGGCATCTATTATAACCTTAATTTTCACTAGACATACTTACCTGACATCAAGCCATCCCATATGCCTTCTTTGCCAAGCCAGTACTGAACAACTCTTCTTAAAAACCCCCTTTTTAAAGGCCCACGCGCCCTACTCCACTACTACACGAGTGTACATGCTAGCTGCCTCACTATAGCCTGCATGTACCTACAAAAGCACGAAAAAAGAAAAGTTGTTGATGGAACACACAACTTTGGGTAAGTTAACTAAACCTTTCGTCCATGCATGTCCGGTCATTCGACCAAATACCTAGCTCCTTCTAGCCTATAAAAGAAGGGGTAAGGGTCCCAGTTGAAAGGAGGAAAATCATAGTAAAGAGACTATACCCAATTGAGCATTCCCCTTGTCCCAACCTTTAGCCATCCTTGTGCAAAGAGAAGTATAAAGCAAAGCAGTTGGAGGACAATTAAAGAGGAGCCCAGGACCAGTTTTGAGGAGCAGTGCCGACCACATATTGTAAGTTTACTCTTGTGAAGATTAATACAAAAATGAATACTTTTCCCGTCCCGTCATATCATGTGTTAAAGTTGAATATTTATTTTATGATATTGTCACAACTAACCCAGCAATTAGTATATGAAATGCATGTTCGCATCTTTTTGTTTGTTCATGTGTGAATGCAGGCCAACTTTGGGAGGAGGCTTGCAATCAAAGAGCGAGTGAAAGCAAAGGGATCGACATCAAACGAAGGACTCAAGGTAGAGTTACTGAATCTTGTTTTCACCTTTGTATTACATGAATGTGGATTTTTGTGTTGGGAGAATAGAAAAGAGTAGAAGCCTTTGAAATGGTCATTTTTTGCATGCATGATTAGAGCCCTTAAATGCTAAGTCCATAGGAGGGATTCCCACCCACAACAAGCATCACATGTAAGATTCAATTCCCCATCCAATATAATATTTCTGTGAGCCAAAAGACCCCTAGCCTTCATCTTTTCCGAGAAGGATTTTCTATCCAAGTAGGGCCCATACACATTAAGCAAAGTAATCGGCAGATTTAGCTCCAAACAAGTACATGTTAAAAGGATACCACCACAACACAAAAATGGAAAAATGTCAAACATTTTTGGATCCCAATTTACTAATAAACCCCCCAAAGTTCCTACTGCACTTACAACACAAGAGATCCAGGAAGGACGAAAAGAGTTCATAAAGGCCTGAGACTTTTTATCCTCCGCCATGGTTTCTTGCAAACAAATAATGTCCGGTGAAGTCCTCCAAAGAAGTCTTCGAAGGGAGGCATATTTTAGGATCCCCCCCACCCCTCTAATGTTTAAAGAGACCAAGATCATGATTTTTCTCTCGTCAGGGATTTCATGCCTCTAAGCGCCTCATTTTCACAAATAACTGGTAAGTGTGTCTCAGGTAGTAACAGACCCAATTCCTCTTTCTTTTTCCTCGCACTATGAGTTTTTATTGGGGAAATCTCCAATCCCAGACCCTTTAACCAAGTGTAATCCTTCCCAAGAGTCACCCCCTTGGGACCCGATTGTCTGGAACCCCCTTCTGAAACCGATCTGTGGTAAATTATCCTCCCCTGGAAAGTTGGTAACTGAATTGGTGAGAGAGCCTCTATGTAGGAGGGTACAAGGGTCTTGAGGACTTCCCCAATGACACTATCCCCAAATTGGAGTATCACTAGTTATCTTTATTAACCAACCAAACCTTCATTAATATCAAAACCCAAAATAAATGAATTTTATATTTCACTCCAATTTATAGTTATATTTAATGTACTATATTAATAGGTATTTTATTTTAATTTGGTTGACTCACAAATACCAATAACATATCTTTGTGATGTGGAATAAGGGGGCATTCATTCTACCTACTTCTCAACCACACTTATTTATGATAAAAGTCTAAAAACAAAAAATTATGAAAATTATTCCAACAACAAATTGTAATATTAAAAATAAATAAAATAATTTTAATCAATTTTAATAAACAAAATAATAATTTAAATCACAAAAATAATTACCCAATTCCAAAAAATAAAAAATTTAAATCAATTTTAAAAAACAAAATCCCATTTTAAATCACAAAAATAATTACCAAATTTCAAAGTCATCGAAAACAAAATACTATGAAAATCATTGAAAACAAGAGACTAGCATAATGACAAGAGAGTTTGACAACTCATGTAACAAGCCTATAACATAGACATGGCATTATTAAATCAATTTTAATAAACAAAATAATAATTTAAATCACAAAAATAATTACCCAATTTCAAAAAATTAAAAATTTAAATCAATTTTAAAAAACAAAATCCCAATTTAAATCACTAAAATAATTACCAAATTTCAAAGTCCTCGAAAACAAAATACTATGAAAATCATTGAAAACAAAACACTGGCATAATGACAAGTGAGTTTGACAACTCATGTAACAAGCCTATAACATAGACATGGCATTATCCCATTTGAATAGCCACCAAGATATTAAGAAAGCATATAAATATATGTGGCCATCACATAGACATGAAAGTATCTCAAGTATACCATTTGGGGTAGACATCAAGATATTAAGGAAGTTCATCAGTGTTGACTTTATTTGCACACTATTTATTGTTGACAACTCATGTAACAAGGCTATAACATAGACATGGCATTACACTGACATTATCTCATTTGAGTAGCCACCAAGATATTAAGGAACCATATAAATATATGTGGCCATTACATAGACATGAAAGTGTCCCCAAGTATTCCATTTGAGGTAGACATCAAGATATGAAGGAAGTTTATCATGGTTGACTTTGTTTACACACTATTATTGTCGCACATTATTGTCACATATTGTTGTTTTGGATCTTTGCAACATCACCAATTTTTTTAATAGACATAGAAGTTGGTTTTTTTTAATAAACATAGAAGTTGGGTTTCCATTTGTTGATTAATATCTTATTTAGACATTGTTATTGTTATATAGTGTTATATTGGATCTTTACAATATCAACTCTTTAGACATATAAGTCACATATATCTTATTAATTAATAAGAATGATATTTATAATGATTCATGTTTAGACATATAAGTCACAGATATATTATTAATTAATAAGAATGATATTTATAATGATTATTGTGGTGATTTTTTTTTATGTGATTAACACGGCATCATTGAGTATATCAATGACTTTCAATTATGTATTATAATTTCTTAAGAGTTATATTATAATTTTGAAATTATCTAACATTTTGAATGGATATTACCTATCATCAAAAATGCCAAATAAAATTGTAATAAAATGTCTAATTATATTTTAGTAAATCAGTTATACATTTTAATTATATTTTAGTAAATCATTTATATATTTTAATGGTTTAAATCTTTACATTGTGAAATTCACAGCCATGGTTCATATTAGTATAATATTAATATATGTATGTCTAATTATATTTTAGTAAATCAGTTATACATTTTAATTATATTTTAATAAATCACTTATATTTTTTAATGGTTTAATTCTTTACATTGTGAAATTCACAACCATGGTTCATATTAGTATAATATTAATATATGTTTTCAATGAATTTACGTGAATACAATTATATTAAATAATGGTTTTTAAAATTAAAAAATAAAAATAAATAATTGACAAATTAATAAATGAGTGTGTAATTGTGTTTAATTTAAGTGATTAGATGTTGTTCATATTGTTGTTAGTATGTGACTCCCTACACAATTATAAATTCTTACACTGTCTTATTGTATTGCACATTATGGGATACAGTTTTTATTTTAAGTGTGTATTAGATCCTATTTTGCCTCATTCTTGTTTCATTTAAGTCTCGGTGTGAGAGAAAATCTAGTCTAAGAGGTGGTTTAATTCATGTACTGTAAAATTGTATCAATGGAATGAATATTGTGAATATAGAGAATATGGCTCGAGGCCTTTTATGCCAATTTTTTGTGTCATGTCTTGTGATCTATTTCATAACATGGTATCATAGCTCCTTTAGTCTTAAGGGGCATGGTAATTCCATGGTAGTGTTCCATGGGAGACCATTGAATAGTCAATGATGAACCACTACAAACAAAACAAGCACACAAATAAAAATGATCATGCTCTCATAAGGTGTATACAAAACAATGTAGCATGAGATAGTTAAAAATCTGGAAGTTCTATGAAATTAACAATCTTTGTAAATTGAAAATCAATTCAATGACATTTTCATTAAGTGGAAAATTGTAAATCAAAAGTGTCTCTTTGAATCAAGGGTTGTTTGATTCATTGAAATTAAAATTGTTGAGTCATTGAACAAGAAAAATAAGAGATTGAATTGTACAAAGGAGAAATTGCATGAAACCCTTTCAAGTCAATTGTCAAAATTACCAATAGAGAGTTGTGTGAAATGGAATAAGGAGGTCATTGTCATCATTTTCAAATCATTGTAAAATTCACAATTTGGGGTGCATTCTTTGTTGAACCCAACACCCTAAGGTTGTTGGAGACAATTGCAAGAAAGCATGACATAAAAACAAGTGAAAGCAAGTGTGACAACATTGATGGTTAGAATCACATAATCGGTTTCCTTATTGGAAACATTGCTTGAAACAACAGAAAGCAATTCAATCACCATGACCAATAGAACATTGGAAAATTTCCTTACCTATTTGTAAGTCATGCAAAGAAAGGTTAATTTTCTATAAATGTAATCCTAGCTCTTGAATGATGAGTTAAGGGAACTCAAAAATTAGGGGTTGTTCAAGAATTATGAACCGATGTTTGTTCATAATAATCATCATCAACATGTAGTTCATGGTAGTCAAATAATTCAGAATAATAATAAAAAAAAAATCCAAGGCACAAAGTCATGCCAAAAACAATTTAAGTGAAAGTGACCTTGAATCTTTTTCATTTGAGGTTACAAAAGAAACCATTCATGAATCTTTGGAAGAAAAAAAAATGATCTTTCCAACAACATTGCCATGCCTTGGGAAGAATTACAATTCAACAAAATCCAACATGGATTAGGATATGACAAAAGAAACAACTTTCATATCCTGTATTACTCCAAACGGATTTATTTTGTGAGTAGCAGATTTCTTGATAAAAAGACATCAGAAGTCACTGAGGTTAATTGTAAGATTAATGATAAACATATTGAAGAAAAACTTGAGTGCCAACATTGTCATCGAGTTGGTCATATGGATGATTAGTGTTTTGATATCCATCCTTCTCAACATTGCAACAAGTGTAATCATTCATCAAAGAGATGCTCTACACTAAAGAGATTGGAAATATTAAAGATTCATTGTGGTTGGATCAATCCTTGGCAATGGTCATAAACAACCAAGTAGTTAAATATGTATTACATCAGAATTCTCTCTCGAGTAAAGACACATCTTACAACAGATAGCCATTCAATATCTTTCCACCTTAAAGGGGGACGTACACTAATGAAAATAAATTCAATGACTCTCAAATGGTACTCTCATCTTACAACTTAATGGGGGGGAGTACACAATGAGTGAAGATATTTTGTGGTAAATTGAAACCACCAATGAAGTGAAAATGGTTAGTGGTCAACCAAAACCATGAGATATAGTGATGAATTGGTTAAGGGTAACGCACATGAAAACCCATGATGTATCACCTTTTATTTGACAAAGGGGGGAATATTTTGATGATTGTTAGAAATTAAATTTCGACAAAAACAACAACAAGAACATTGCAAAGATTTCATCACTTGTGATAAATTGCCAATTAGGAATTTTTGAGGTTTCCGCCACTTGTCGTATTTTTTGCGACGTCCATTAATTGTTCAAGTTTGATATCAACATGATGGTTCAGGATTTGAGCAATTCCAGCAGGACACCTTTTTTACTACTCAATGGTTATTTGGTAGAATTATGGTTATGTTGAATCATATGTAGAAATTCAAATTGATGATTGGGATGCCAATTGACACTATTTTTGTGTTATTTTTTAGATCTTTATTGTGGACATTTTGTTCACCTGGATGGTCATTTGATCTAGAAAAGGATAGTTAGATCCATCTACATTGTTTCTTGGCATTTGATTGGGTTGTCAAGCATTTTATGAGATGCATCAAACTTGCACTTGATTCACTCTCATTAGATATTGGAGTTCAAAATAGTGAAAATTTTGTTAAAATTTTGGTATGCTCGTTTAACCATAGAAAATGTCACATCATTGTCACCCAACCATAGGCATTCATTATGTCACCCCCAAGCACACTAACCTTTTCTTAGATAGAATGATTTTGTCAAGTCCACACTAGAACCAACAGATAAACCCTAACCAGAAACACCATTGTTGCAGCAGCAACACAAAACCAAGAGAACGTACCTCTACTAATAGAAGCATACCTTTACAAAGAGAAGAACACAAGAGAGATACCAAAAATAATGAGATTACACCATGGCAATTGTTGCACCACCCTCTCCAGACTTATGCCTCCTTCTATTGCAATTGCAGTTGCTACAGATATTTGTCCTCAGACTTGCACCCTCCTTCTGCTGAGTGAGTGTGTAAATGAGCTAAGGCGTCACCTTATTTATAATTATTCTTCCAGTGAACTTTTCCCACATGGCCAACCTGTCTTTTCTGGCAAATATAATTTACTTTGACTTTTTCTAGTAGGGACGACTTCTCTTTCTGAATTTTTCTATTTCTTTATTATTATTCTCCTTGGGCCTACTTATCTTATAGGGTTTTCACACATATGTTTAATGGTTCTCTTACTTTTGGAATATTATATTCTAAGTACCAAGTTTACACTTGGAGGTTAATACCTCCCGCAGCTACCAAAACATAAACACTCTCTCTTAGCTAGGGAGATATTAACTAAGATGTTCTTCATGTAATGGTCTCAAACACATCCATCCATCTCACATGGCATCGCAAAGACTCACATGGTCTTGTGAACCAGTCTATAGGTAGCATCACCATAGCCACACAAGCTATCTCATGATCAAACAGATCATGTCTCAAGTAGCATGGCCACATGGTCATCTCATGATAAAATAGATCATGTAACAAGTAGCATAGCCACACAGGCTATCTCGTGATCAAACAAATCATGTCAAAAGTATAACCATCATATCCGCACAGACTTTGGAATATGCAGTTGAGCTAATTTACACAAAATTGTGCTACTACCCAATCCAAGCAGAGTCTAGGCAACTACAACTCACCAACTCACACAGAATATGGCATCTAGTTCATACAGAACTAGTAACCTTGCCAACTCACATAGAATCTGGCATCTAGTTCACACGAAACTAGTAACTCGCCAGCTCACATAGAATCTGGCATCTAGTTCATAAAGAACTAGTAACTCACTAGCTCACATAGGATATGGCATCTAGTTCATAAAGAACTAGTAACTCACCAGCTCACACAGAATCTGGCATCTATTTCATACAGAACTAGTAACATGTGTACCATATTATTGCATTAGAGTAGCAATACCTCAGTGTACCAGACTACTTAACTGGAGTAGTTATGTGTACCAGACTGTTTCACTAGAGTAGCAATATCTCAACGTACCAAACTATTTCACTGGAGTAACTATGCATATTAGACTATTTCATTGGAGTAGCTATGCATACCATACTATTTCACTGGAGTAGAAATATCTCGGCATACTAGACTATTTCACTAGAGTATTTATGCATACCAGACTATTTCACTAGAGTAGCAATATCTCAACGTACCACATTTTTTTACTATAGTATCTATGTGTACCACACTATTTCACTGGAGTAGTAGATGTCCAACACACTAGGTTGGCCCTCTAGATGTCTTGGAGGCACGCCCTCTCCGAAGGATTTGCATGAAGCCCCCAACCACACAAACCGGTTGGGCCTCCATAGCTAGTAAAACCACTCTCCCTAACGGATCTGCGTACACATCATCCTGACTAGTGCCACAATCAATGCCTAGGAAAGAAAACCTTTTTTCCACACTATACCATGCTACTATCTGGAGTCACATATGTCACTCAGCACTCCCTCTTACTATGGAAGTCCTTCTAGACCACACCAATCTTGTCTCTGAAGTAAACAAACTTCACTCTCGACAGACGCTTAGTCAACATGTATGTTATCATTTCATTTGTAATGACATATTGGAGCTTCATTTCTCCCTTCTGCACCATATCTTTGATATAGTGATACATGGTGGCATCCACTGTCTCTAAATAAGTATCACACAACAACTTCAGATTCATCACCATCGGATTAGGCATGGCCTTGCAATCCATCATCCCAAATATTTTCAGGATCTCTACGGTATACTTTCCTTGATTAAGGAACATCCCATCAGGTCTTTTCTATACCTCCAGACCCAAGAAATAATGCATCATACCCAGGTCTTTCATCTTGAACTCTAATGCAAGATTTCTATTACACTCAATGATGAGCTTCTCAGCCCCTGTTAGAAACAGGTCATCCACATATAATAGTAATATCATTGTTACACCATACACAACCTTGTAGTAAAGGTTGGAATATTCTTTACTCTTGGTAAACCCCAAGTTCATCAAGAAACTATCGGATCTGGCATATCATGCCCTAGGTGCCTACTTAGGCCAGTAAAAATATTTCTTCAATATGCAAACATGACACTCCTTCTCATGTATCTATGTACACTTCTTCTGACTACTGGAGAAAGTATCTCGTCATAATATTCACCGTCTTGCTGGGAGAATATTCTGGCCACAAATCAGGCTTTGTACATCTCTATGATGCCATCAACAACATGGTTTATCTTGTAGATCAATTTGGAAGTCACCATTGACTTCCCTTCTGGTCTCAAGGAAAAAGTACATATCCCAGTCCTTTTGACTGGCTTCTTCCTCTGTCACTGAAGCAAGGGAATATTCCTAGGAGGTTGCATATCTCCTTGAAGCCTTTGAAGCTTTGATCTAGCCTCCTCAACTCATGGCACATGTATGTCATTCCTAGAAGACATCTCTCTCTCCCATCTACATCTGAGGAGGAATATTTTTTGAATGAAAGTATCTAAGCCACTGACTCTCTTTGAGATCATGCTCACTCTGAGTCTCCATGCTCCCTCTGAAGCTTGACTCCCTCTAATTCTATATAATATCTGGAGCCATATGCTCCATATGTATGTGATTATTTCCTCTGAAGTCTCCTATGAATGGTCATGGGTAGGTTTATCCTCCCTACTGGATCATGAGGGTTAACTACTCTGAACTCTAGCTCCTTCTGAGATGGTACTTGGTGTGGTCACCTGCCTCACCATTGGTGGAGCCATCTACTCCTCATGATATGGCTTATCAATGCTATATGTCTTTGCATCATGCAAAGTTTCATGGGACCATGTTGGTCTCTTCCCGGTTACTGCAAAGATTTTGGGTAGGCCCTTATGGCTCTACTAACTCTTCTTGATGATCAAAAGAGTGATAAACTACACTAGAGGGATTTGTTCAGTAATATTTGGAGCCTTGTGCTCCTTACAATCAATCTCCATATGAGATACTTTGTATCTCACAAAAGTACCACGACAATTGGTGCACCACCCTCTCCAAACTTGCGCCTCCTTTTGTTTCAACTACATCTACTACTCCTTAGACTTGCACCCTCCTTTTGTTGAGTGAGTGTGTAAATAAGCTAAGGCATCACCTTATTTATACTTATTCTACCAATGATATTTCCCCACAGGTCCGACCTATCTTTTCTGGCAAATATAATTTACTTTGAATTTTTCTAACAGGGAGGACTTCTCTTTCTAGGGTTTTCTATTTATTTATTATTATTCTCCTTGGGTCGATTTCTCTTCTAAGGTTTACACACATCTGTTTAATGGTTCTCTTACTTCCAAAATATTCTATTCTAAGTACCAAGGTTACACTTGGAGGTTCATACCTCCTGCAACTACCAAAACATCAACACAATTACATGTGTTCTAGATCACATGTTTACAGATTAGGATTTTCTAGATTCTTTGAGTTTTTAACATCCATATTTGATAGTTTTTTAAGTGGTTCTTCATCAAGGATTAGCTTAAGAGTTTCAAAATGAAGACTTGGAGATTATACCAATTTATGCATCGATCTTATTGCATTGATGGTATTATTGTTTAGACTTATGATTGGGGGGGGTATATGACTCCTATACAATCATAAAGTCCTACACCACCTTATTGTATTTCACATTATGGAATATAGTTTTTATCCTAGGTGTGTATTATATTATATTTTTCCTCCTTCTTGTCTTATATCTTAATGAGGTGTCGGTTGGAGAGAAAATCTAGTCTATGAGGTAGTTTCATTCATGTACTATAAAATTGTATCATTGTAATGAATATTGTGAATATAGAGAATATGGCTCGAGGCATTTTCAGTCAAGTTTTTTGTATCTTGTCTTATACTCTATTTCGTAACAATTGTTAGATATTTAACTAATTTCATATCAATAAGTATTTAATTTAAATTCCTTTAAATAAATTATTAATTTATATTAATATTTTTTTAAATATCAAATTTAAAAAACATCGTTGAAAAATTAAAAATAAATAAATTTACATGAATTTACATAAACATGTCTTAAGCACCATGCTAATAACTATGAA
>ML781597.1:455278-481309 GCA_009831015.1 Picea engelmannii | reverse complement strand
AAGAAGTTTTGAAGTAGGGGATTGGGTGTTTTTAAGACTACAACCATACAAACAGATGTCCCTCAAGAAAGCCAAGAAGGATAATAAATTATCACCAAAGTAATATGGCCCTTATAAGGTGTTGCAAAATATTGGTACTATGGAATACAAATTGGATTTTCCTGCATCTTCACGAGTACACCCAGTTTTCCATGTTTCATGCTTAAAGAAGCTTATAGTTGACAAGATCCCAGTTCAAGCTATATTGCCAGAACTTGACGAGGAATGAAAAATCATATTGGAGCCCGACGCCATCACTGACATAAGAATTCGCTAGCTAAGGAATAGATCCATTTAAGAGTATCTCATTAAATGGAGGAAACTACTGGCTGAAGATTTTGCTTGGGAAGATGAGTCTTTTATACAAAATCATCCAGAGTTACTCAAGCATTGCGGACAAAACTTGTCTCGAGGGGAGGGGCATGTTAAGCCCTAATATTGGCTCATTACCCCTTAATTGGGGCATATTACATTACTAATGTTATTTTATTTATGTCGGCTTTATTCCAGTAGTTGTAATTATACCTCCTAGTCTCCTATATATACCAAGGAGACATTTTCATTTGGAATCATCTTGTACTTGAACATTTATGTGGGGTAAAAGAAGTTTGCCCCCTCGAAGAGGCTTATTATCTGAAATTCTCTCTTTTTCAAGGTATTGAGTGCTTATTCTGAGTTTTTTCTATGCTATATTGATATTTGGTTCTTAACAGATATAAGTCCCTTATTTATGGATCACACTTCCAAGAAAGTTCTTATCGCACTTGAAGATTCAAAACTTGTGACACGTCACACTCTGAAATTTTTTCATCGTGCGACAACTTCATGTGTTGTCACATCACTCTAAAATTTCTTTCTTTGCAATGTATCACAAGAAAGTTAAGTTTACCATGATATGTTGACTCCAGAAGTTTTCTTCCACTGTGAAAACGTTCCTTTCCTTCCTTTCCTCACCACTTTTCCTTGTCACGTTGCCAAAAAAAATCACTTTTGTGGTGTATCGCACCAAAATTATTCAATTGCAATACATTGCATCACAACAAAACATCTCTTCATGTGAAACACATTTTTCCTCAATATTTTTCTAAGTCCTTAACCCATTTTCCTGGAGAGAACCTTGTATCACACGAAAAATAATTTTGTGCAATACACATTGTATCGCACAAAACAAAATTGATGTGACATGCACAACACATTCAACACTTGGTTGTTTTTTTCCAAATTTTATAAGTATACAACTATTATGAAAACCAACAACTCATCATTCTAATATGAGTTTGACCTATTAGCTAACCTATTGATGCTACATGGATAACCCCAAACCAAAATCTGAGTTTGGATATTTTTCCCATTGAAACCTGAAGAAAAACTATGTTGTTATGCAACATAACCATATAGAACTGATGTTGCAAATGCCCTTTGATACCACATGAAATTGCCCAGATCCCACACTAAGGCACATCACTACATATCCATTCTCAATACCAAATTAAAATATAAATGAAACATGCTAAAAATGCCCATGCAATTGGTAAAAAGTTTAAAAACCATGAATGCAATCTATTAAGAATACTGAAAAACATCCAATTAAAACATTTACATAACAGAATTAACCATAAGAAATAGAACATAACACTTATATTTTTATAGAAGAACCAACTAGCAGAATATGAGGGACATTCCTCCCAGCTATAGGTTTGTTGTTCCATTTCTCTCAATAGAAATTCACCCTCGAGCTAGGGCTAAGAGTTCATGTTACCCCCCCAGGCTAGGGATATCTAAGGAAATGATGTCTCGAGGCCCGTAGGTTAAATACATGGAGTGTTGAGAGCTATATGAGAAGATAGAGCCCCTCCTCTTACCACGCATCACCATTGATGGACATTAACAACGTCCACTACACTAGCTTGACCTACATAGGACAATAGTTATTTCTTCATGAGGTAACAAGTCTGGTCTCGTGGTAAGTGTCATTTTAATAATTGAAGCATTTCAACATGTTTCAAAGGGTCGTTTCTTGATTATGAAGACATTTTCTTGGAAATTATGCATTTTTCCTCATTTCATCTTGGTGGTTGACATGGTTTCCTAGTAAGTGGGTCACCCTAGGGAAAAGAGTTGCTACTAGGGGGTTTCCTTGAAGGGCTATCATACCATTCCCGCACATACTTATTATTTTCCACACCTCTTCCCTTTCGATGCCTCATATTTTGGGTTTTTAGGATTATTGACCCCAAGAAGGTCTTGTACCTCATTTCATGGGAGGAAGGGGATAAAGGCCTAGAGGTGTTGTATTTGGAAAAAGATAAACGCCATAAATATCCTCTAGATGCTCACCATAAGTTCTTGAGAGCAATATGTAACGTCCCTAACCTCCCCGGCTGGGCCATGCCACACACTTCTCCAAATATATGCTCTGATACCACATTGTAACATCCCCAACCACCCCAGTCTGGGCCACATCACCCAATATCAACTTATGTAGCTCTAAATCAACCGAATTGTAACATCCCCAACATACTACAAGAAATGCTACTCCAAAATTCCACCGCACATATTCTACTCTAATCAAAAGTCTGCACATTATTACTTGAAGTAGTGTGCTTGACCTTGAGTTGATTCACACCACACTAAATCAAAACTTTAAGCAGTGGAAGTAATTCGAACAACTGTGCATACCAGCGTATTGATCACATAGCACAACTATGTGCACAACCACCTTGACGACATATGCCAATATTGATTTCCTTGTGCACAAAGTCTATTTCCCTGAACGCACACATGGGTTCCAGCCTCCAATGCACACTGGCTACTTTCTTGCACATCTGACCATTGAATCCTTTCCTTGAAGACCCATGACCAATATCAAAAGATAACTTAATAGGAAAAACTAACAATAATTGTCATACTTATGCATGACTACAATAGTGAATAACAACAAGTCATTACATGTGCAAGTAGCATTAAACAAAATAACAATAATTACTTTTTTTTCCTGGGAATACAGCACAAGAAACCCCTGAGTACTTCCCCATATTTCATGGATGGTAAATGGGGTAAACAGTTTGGCTTGATTATAGGCCTAACCTGGTGGGGACATCAAGTGAGGCCCTAAACAGGCTCTTAGCCAGGAATTTGACCCTGAAACCTCAATCGAGCAAACAACAACACCCATCCACTTGAGCTAACCCATCGAGATAAAATAACAATAATTGCTTATATCGGATAACATACAATAATTAACCCGTATCAATCATAGAAAAACAAGCACACAATAAACAAGAAAAGCACATAAGAACACTTATCTCTTATGAAAAACACCAACTGCATGCATAACTCAGACGTTCCTCCCAGCCATAGGCTTTGTTTCTCATAATATTTCAGCAACATGTCACCCTCAAGTTGGGGATTAACTCCACTAGGAAAAAAGGGTTCCTAGAGACAAGCTAAGGCATGATTCACAACATAATTTCTCAGTCCAAGGTGCCCGCTACTACGATTAGCCTATAGTCCTTCATTCCCCACACAACTATCAAAACCAAGGAAGCATGCACCTTCTCTTCTCACCAATCCCTGGGCTGCCCCACTTCCCTTCCAGGGTTACTAGCAACAGGCCAGATAAGAAGTCTCTGAGCCCTACAACTAGTGCCCAACGCACCAGGGAATATTTCTCAGCAAACATATCACCTAGAGAGGCTACTCACAGGCCTAACAACCCGCTTCTTCAACAACAAATATCTCACCTAGAGAGACTGCTCAAGGGCCTGACAACCCACCTTTTTGATAGAAAAACATTGGATTACAAGTTCGCAACTCCTTACAAGATTCTCATCATAGATAAGGTAATAATCCGATTTTCCATATAGTCTGACCGCCTTCTGCACATGAGAAAGTCAATTTTATATCCTCCAAAATAAGTTCTCCTGAATAATGAACAATTCCCCCAAAATACACTAAGGAAAAAAATGTATATTGTATTCCTTCAACTTGACACTTGTCACCTTTAGAAGTAACTTAAGCCACTTGGTGACCTGTTCCCAACCTTGAGCACTTAGGATAAAACAATGTCGAATATTACACTTTTCTGGAAATATTATAAAATATTCCTTAAGACTTAAGTCTCTCCCCCCTTTTCCCTTTTCTAGTGGAGTCAACCCCCCATCTCTTTTTGTTTGAGTTTTTCTATGCACGGTGATGTATATTATTAATAATTGTGATTACATGCATAATCACACAGACTCTCTAGCCTCAATACATATACAACNTGTGTGTGTGTGTGTGTGTGTGTGTGTGTGTGTGTGTTCACTCCAAGTTCATTCATGTTCACTTACCCAAGTGCACGCTATTAGCACTTGAAATTGCACCGTCAAAATTTTAGTTCCTTCGCTTTTGTGACAACTTTGCTAAGATCCTTTATCCTTGAGTTATTTTGATTCAGTTTGTCATATGTCAAACCTCCATCCTGGCTTATTTGTATGTTTTTGACCTATGATCTTCTCCACTATTTCTCGTTGAAACGCTCAAAGTCCCAAGGTTTGTGTAAGCTTTATTTTTTCCTTCTCCATCCTGATTCCAAGGTCAAAATTTCCAAAATTAAAAAAATATATATATAAATATATTATTTACAAGTGTCGTATATGGTTTTAAATGATATATTTGTTTTCATCTTGTTAAAGGCCTATGGTCATTCTTATAACAATAAAAATATTGGGTCCTCCACTCGCGAAGCCCAATCTCCAATTTCTAAGTTCACAATAATCGAAGTCAAGTCTCATGGTAGCATGCACCAAGCAGAAGCCACGAGGGAGAGCCCACCATAGTTTTGCACAGCGCATCGATCAAGTTTGTGGGTTGATGTATATTTAAAGGTTTAAATTCTTTGTTTAGTTTTTCAAGTGGGATTACTCCTCACACTGCAAAAAAAATATGTATTCACCAAACAAATTATATGCCAAGTCATGGAGTATCGATAGCACAAGGAAAAAACCACATATAACCAAGCACAAATCACATGGAGGAAGCCCACGGGGGGGATTATAGCTACTCAACTCGTCGAAAGGTTATGGTAACATCGGTACCTATAAACAATGGTGTTAACCAGTAGGGGAGAAATGTCAATAACAGGTTCAATTGCCCAATCGTTAGCAAATGACGGGTGTTCCTACAAGTGCCAAAAGATATGAGGAGCAACGCCTACAACAAATGTCAAGAAAATAACATTGACTACCACTAAGCATCAAAGGATGCATCACAGTTGTCGAGTGTGTCTACAAATGTGTGAAATATGAGTAAACCGCTTGAAAATGAATAGTGGCATTGCTTCAGCATTTCTTTTATGGAGTAATAGATTTTATCTCTATATGTAATGATAAATACTTGGTGATTGAAACATCTGGAAAGAATAAAGGCAAAAAATTTAGCACTAAGACCATGTATCAATTGTCAAAGTGATTTTACATATGAACACCAAAGTGCTAGAGATGAAGGATTGAAGTCTAGGGCGCTTAAGTTCTGGCACCAGGGGAAATTGCCATTGTTTTACTCCTCATGAGATTATTCCAGCTCAATGATTTTGAAATTGATATGATGACATGAGAAGACAAAGACTCGGGACGTTGCACAGGATGAAGGTTTAATTGAAAATTTGAAAGCTCAAGAATTGTAGAGTCTAATTGAACATGGAAGACTTGATAATTTCCATAGGACGAATGATCCTATGGAAGTAGAAAATAAGAATTGTTCTCAGTGAAGAGAAACCGATGGGAGGAAAACTACATTAGAACCTATTGTTTCAGTTTGCAAGCTGTGATTGGAACACATATGCAAGATGTGATTTTATGCTTGTTATTGAAAAATTTTGGCCAATATTGAGGGGATATTGAGCCCTTTTTGAGGCCGGATATTGGGAGGAAGTTGGGAGATGGTTACCAACTTTAGGTCTATATAAACCAGGCCTTCTTGAGGTCACGAGGAGATCAAAATAGGTTCATAACAAGTTTATGCTACTGGATTTTTGAGCCAAAGACCATTGTTATGCATGGAAGCTATTGAGGAGCGCACCTTTGCGGGCCATTTCTGGGAGCTTTGTTCATCCGATTTGGGTGGCGTCAGTTTTGATGGGTTCATGAGATATGGTAGAACAAGACAAACTCATTTTTGTAACCTTTTGGAACTATCATGATGTATTTGTAAAGATTTGAAAATAAATAAGAAAAAATCCACTAAGACAAGGCCGAGAGACGTAGGCTAGATTGTCGAACTCTTCTATCACATTGGTGTTATGGTTTTCTATTTTTTATGCTTTGTTTCATATCTATGCATGTTTATATGGCTGTCATAATTCCTTCATTATTCTTCCTCTTTCTTTAATCTTCCTAATTGGTTAATCAACACCTGCATAATAACTCAACCATAGTCGTGTAAAAGATCTTTTCGGATCAAGTGGTATCAGAGCTAGTTGACATTTGGAATTTCAGTTTTGCATGTTAACCAGGGAAGAGATCATCTCAAGGGAGAAAATGGAATCTACATGAGGACTTTCTAAATATGAGAAGGAATTCATAAATTTTGTGTTTTCCATGGACAAGATGGTGAAAGTGTTGAATGAAGACTACTTGGAACGAAAGAGCTCGGTTCAAGTGAAAGCTTCAAAGAACAACGAAGGAAAAGAGGGATTGAAGGAAGTGCCTTCTACATCTGTTTCAGAAAACATTTCTGAGGTATGCAGTGAAGGTCATTCATCAAATTCTCCTTATTCCCATCAAAATGGTTTTGGTGCATTTGAAAAACATACAAGAGGTATAGGTTTGAGATTGCTAACCAAGATGGGTTATGAAGGAAAGGGTCTTGGAATTGAGGGCCAAGGTATAGTTAATCCCATCAAGGTTGTGGAAAGGCCACAATTTTTTGGATTGGGATATGGCAAAGTGGAACTTGGAGCATCCTCCAAGATGGGATCCAAAATTCGGAAGCAAGTAATGCTTTAAATGACCAAATTAAGACATTGCAGGAACACTTCACGAAAGGTAATGGTGCATCACTTCAGGGTTGTGGTAGTCAATGAAAGTCATCTCCAAAGAAAAGTGAAGACAAACATGGAAGGTATAATGGTCATGATTTTTCAAATTCTCTTGTTGATTATAAAGAACATAATCATGTAATCCAGAACTTGTGGAATCTTTATCCATGTACTTTTTGTCATTCACCAAAGAATTGTGTTACAGGAAACATATGTCGACTAGGAAGGAAACACAACATAAAGAATCAATTCCACGAAGGAAGAAAGAGAAGGGTAAACAAGTTCATATGCAAAAAACTTAGTGCACTTATTACAACAGGAGTGGACATCAAAAGGCTAGTTGTTGGAGGCTTAATCCAGAGCTTCGTCCAAGGAAGGACAAAAGGATTGTGCATGTACTCAGGAAGGAAGAAGGATTACCAGTGAAGCAAGAAGAACACCATGAAGGAAAGAAACCAGCTAGTTGGTTTTTCCAGAAGTGGATGTCACAAGTTCATTGTATTTTGCTTCCATTAGTGTAATCACACATGTTCAAATGATGACATGCTATAACATCATTTTTGTAAGACATTGTATTTTGTTTTTCTCTTTATGAGTATGTAACCTGTCAAAGTCTATTCTTTTAACCTCTTGGGGACCAAAAGGTCCTTTACTGGGGAGGTGTGATCCAGATTTGGATCTAGGAGCTTGATGGGGCTCAGAAAGGCCTAAAAATAGATGTTCTTAGAATGTTTTCAAAATGGATCTGTGCATAGGCCTCGATGATAGGAACCCAACGCAACTTGAACAGGCTCAAATAGACATTGTATGCCCAAGTTATGGCGATCTGTTCATTTTTCCAAATAGGAAAAAACAATGTTGATTGTACAGTCTGTACAATGCCACGTGGCAGCTGACTGTATAAGTCATACAATCGTACAATTGACGTGGCATGCACATTCAACACTGACATGGCAGATTTTGGAGGTGACATGTGGTAGGATGACTGGGTGTACGGAGTTAACGTGGACAGGATAGGTGGGCCAACCGGGAGGTGACACATGTCACAACTGTAAGGGTGACACGTGCCACATCCATATGATGACACGTGGCAGGGTACGAAATGTTGTCAGGGAAGGTGATGTGACCATCGAGAAAATACTCATTTGACATGTGGCAGTATACTGGAGAATGAAGTACTGCCACGTTGCCCAGACGTGGGCTTCCACGTGGAACCTAATGGTTGGTTCATTGGAAAAAATTTTTGGTCTCCATGAGGGTTGGATGCATGACCTCTGGCCGGGCTAAGTCTTGGAAGCGTTGGGCTAGCTGGGCCACCCACGGATGTTTCTTATTAACCATACGACTTATTTAATATATGAATTGCACCAAGTATTAGTGCAGAGGCGGAAAGGACTAGGGTCTAGCACGAGCCTGTGGTTTTGTTACCCAGAGCGAGAACTAGCATATGACCAACCCTCGACTGATAACGTGGATGGATAAGAGCCTAGCCTCGGTCTCGGGAAGCTCCATTAACACATGCCATATAACCCGGTACTATTTTTTTTTTGTTGGATGATGTCGCCACGAAGCCCCTCCACAACCCGCAGGTCAGAAGGTCCACGCGCACAGGATATTTCCTCTTTCACTGGCTCGAAGAACTCTAAATGACTCTTCTATTTTCTTTTCGGAAAAACTGTACCCACAAAAAATCCTCGTGGGATCCTCCCTTTACACTTCAGAGGTCGGACTTCGCGATTTCGCAAATCCTGCAGTCGAGTGTCTTGTCGCTCAGACACCCCCGAAATCCCGAAACTCCGAAACTCCGATATCACTCCGACTTGTCGGCTTTCATGAGTTTGCGAGTTGCGATGACATACAACTTTGCCCACGAACCCCGAAATCCCAATATTCTATTCTTCAAAATCCCGAGATGTCAGACTCTAACATGTTTCTCGGCGTTGGCCCCACAACTAGACTTCTCACAGTTTCGGGACTTCGACTCACAAAACTCCGAAGTGGTCAACGCAGTTGAATTCTATGTCGATAGTGTGCCACCTGTCCACCTTGCTGACTCCTATGGTCCCACACAATCCTATCGATCCCTACGGCTTCGCGATTTCGTGAACTCAGATACCAAGTTTTCAACCCTTCCACTCACGAAATCCCGATAGGCGATTTTACGAGTGATTCAATGACCCCTGGCTGACTTGGATCGATGGCTCTGTCTCTTATGAGCTTGCACCTTTAAAATAATCCCTACATATCCCCTACTACTCTTCGAGATCTGACGACTCGCGGGACTTCACGAATTCTCCTCAGATAATTCCGATCGTCTGTTCTTCCACTGAGAACTTCTGCACCAACTAAACAAAGTATCTCTCTCCATGGAACTCGTCCTCCTATGGCCCGACGTCGCTACACCTTCCTTCAAATTTCCAATGTGCTTGGATGCTTTCCTTCCTTCGACCCCTTCGAAGGTTAAAATACTTCTGAGCTTTCCCACGACTTCAAGTCTTTCAAAAAAATCCTGATCGCATTCCTTGTGGCAACCTTCAAACAATTTAAGTGTTGAACTCCTTTCAACTCTGCACACACCTGCAGCAGCAGTCTCTCAATACTTCTCTCAGGTCTACAACTTTGAGACTTTACTCGGCCTGCACACTCCTTGCACGGCTCCTGTGCCCAACTGCACTTCTGTGTGAATGAAAACAAAATCTACCCTATCTGAGCTCTCAAAGACAACCCTCTGAACCCTTTGTCAATGCACTCCTTGTGGACAATTCAACTACACTCCTTGTAGGAACTCTTTCTCAGATAGAGAAACAATTGAAACTCATTTCCCTTACTCTCTCTCTCTTTCTCAGTTTCATACATTCAACAAGAAAGCATTCATACATAGCATAAAAGCAAATGTACAACAGAAAGAGTAAAAATAACCATAAGCATAACATTTAGCATACATACACGGAGAACCCACACAACGCCATGAATTTGAATAAAAGTTCTTTTCTTATTAATTCAAACCTCTGTACATGGGTGTCTTCAAAATTATAGTTCTCCCTTATCAACTCTGTATGCTCTATGCTTTCCACACACACTAATGTTACAATACACAATGAGGGTGTATATATCCCGTTTCCCTCTTGCGCTCTAAAACTGTATAATCTACACATTCAATTCTACCTACTTGCATTAACTACCATAAATGCCTTCTATCTACTAAGGACGAGAGTGGATCGCTCAAGGTCCATTTACATTTTACAAGTGCGCTCCTTATTAATTATTACATTTAAGATTGACGCATTATCTTCAAAATAATTTCAAAATTTGTGTTGGGCGCTTGTCCAGCTATCTTTGGCCTTTGCACTGGCTCGCTTGAGATGCTCCTGCATCATACTCCCTTGCTTGAAAATTTTCATGGGCTCTTATCCATGAGCTCACGCACTGTCTATCCATGCTTCTAGATCTCTTTTTCATTCTCCCAGCTGACATCTTCAACTGGATGGTCCTTCCACTTGACCAAATATTCAAAGTATTATTTCTGCTTGGTCTTTTTACTCACTCTTTTGTCTAGTATGCGCTCCATCTGCGGCTTTTCTACAATTGGAATTTGCTTTGTCCACTGGATCACTAGTTGTTCATTTTTTGTCCCTACTTCCTCAGCTTTATATGGGTACAAATCTGAGATATTGAATATCAGAGAAATTCCGATTCCATCGGGTAATTCAATCTCGTAAGAATTTGCCCCAAATTTCTTCAAGACCTTGCATGGTCTGATTTTCTTCATATTCAGTTTATTATATGTTCCTCTCGGGAACCTTTCCTTTCTCAAATGTGCCAGAACCAAATCACCAACCTCAAATTGAAGTTGTCTCCTATGTTGATCTTCTCTGCGCTTATATTTCTGGCTCGAATTCTACAATTTCTCCTTCACCTGACTGTGAAGTTCCTTCATCGCTTCTACGAAATCTTCTGCACTAGCGCTCCTAGTCGCAGTCTGTTCTAAATCCCTCAATTCAAAAATTCCTCTTGGCTGCATGCCATAGACAATTTGAAATGGGCTCTGTCCTGTGATTCTGTTAACTGATTCGTTATAAGAAAATTCTGCCTGTGGTAATATGTTCTCCCACTGGCTGTGGTGCTCCGTCACCAGGCTTCTTAGAAAGTCTCCCAGACTTATGTTCACCACTTCTATCTGTCCATCCGTCTGAGGATGATAAGCTAAACTGAACGAAAAGTTAGTTCCCATCTTCTTCCATAACGTCCTCCAAAAGTGTCCTATGAACTTAGTGTCTCAATCCGAAACTATGCTCCTTGGTAAGCCATGAAGTCGAATGACTTCTTTGAAAAACAAATTCACAATGTGAGTTGCATCATTGGTCTTCTGACATGGAATGAAGTGTGCCATCTTGGAAAATCTATCCACCACCACAAAGATTGAGTCAAAACCTCTTTGTGTTCTTGGAAACCCCAATACGAAATCCATGTTGATTGCATCCCACGGCTTCTCAGGTATGGGAAATGGTTGGTAAAATACTGCATTCTGTCTCCTTCCTTTCGAATGCTGAAAAATTCTGCATCTGTCCACGAATCTCTTGATGTCTTCTTGCATTCCCAGCCAAAAATATGACTCATTTAACTTTGCGAATGTCTTGTCGTGACCAAAGTGCCTTGCCAATCCTCCACTGTGTTTTTCCTTCAGCATGTTCTCCCTCATGGAGCATTTCGGAATACACAGTTGATTACCTTTAAATAGTAATCATTCCTGGATCATGTATTCTTCCCATTGGCTTCTATATCTAAGAATTGGATTCTCAGCTGCTTCATACACCTTCTTAAAATCTAGATCATTTCTGTACATGTCCCTGAGATCATCAAAACCCAACGTTTTGACTCTGAACTCCTACAATAGAAAACACTTCCTACTCAAAGCATCAACAACTTTGTTAACAGTACCAGAAATATGTTTAATCACAAAAGTGAAATTTTGCATATACTCAACCCATTTCACATGTCTCTGATTCAACTTCTCCTGTTGAGTCACAAACTGCAATGCATGATTGTCACTGTATAAGACAAATTCCTTCAGGATCAAGTAATGTCTCCACTTCTTCAATGCTTGAATGATAGCATAAAACTCCTTGTCAAATGTGGAGTACTTCACCTTCGCTTCATTCAAATTCTCGTTGAAGTATGTTATAGGCCCGTCTTCTTGACTCAAGACTGCCCCTATTGCAAATCCACTTGCATCGCATTTCACCTGGAATGTCTTTTGGAAATCCGGCAACACCAAAACTGGTTGTTTCGTGATCTTCCTTTTCAACAGATTAAAACTCTTTTCAATTTCTTCTATCCAATGAAAAGATTTGTCTCTTTTTTACTGTGTCCATCATTGGTGCACTAATTCCACTGAAATTCCTAATGAATTTTCGGTAGAAACTAGCCAATCTGTGAAAACTTCTCACCTCAAAAATATTCTTCGGTGATGGCCAATTCTTGATTACATCCACCTTATCTGGATCCATCCTCAACTTATCTGCAAAAATAACAAACCCCAGATAAATGAGCTCCATTTTCATGAATGAGGACTTCTTCATATGTATCAATAGCTTCTCCTGTTGTAACCTCTCCATCACTGTAGGCAAATGGTTCAGATGCTCGGCCATTGTTTTACTAAAAATCAGTATGTCATCTAGATACACTATGACAAATTTTCCGATGAACTCCCTTAGGACTCCGTTCATCAACCTCATGAAGGTACTTGGCGTGTTTGTTAAACCAAATAGCATAACAAGACATTCATACAACCCTTCATTGGTTTTGAATGTTTTCTTCCATTCATCACCCTCTCTCATGCATATTTGATGATAACCACTTTTCAAATCAATCTTTGAAAAGAATTTTGCTCCACTCAAGCAATCCATCAGATCATCCATCCTTGGCAATGGAAATTTGTACCTGATGGTTATCTTGTTGATCGCCCTCGAGTCAGTACACATCCTCCAGCCTCCGTCTTTCTTCGGACTGAGTACTGTTGGAACAACACACGGACTCAAGATTTCCCTGACCAAACCTTTGTCCAATAAATCCTTGACTTGTCTTTTGACCTCTTCATTCTCTTGTGGCATCAATCTGTACATGGATTTGTTTGGAAAACTGGCTTCTAGTATGAGATCAATATGATGACTCACACTTCTAATTGGTGGAAACGAACGAGGTATTTCATCCAATACTATGTCAGCGAACTCTTCCAATAGTTCCTAAACCTCTTCTGGTAAATCGTCCACTCTTTTGTTGGTCAAAACAATCTTCGGTTTCCTGACCACAATGAATTGCAGTTCTTCCTTCTTCTTGACCTCAGTAAGAAGTTCCTTCCTACTCATGAGAAGTACAGTGTTGCTTACTTCAGGTTTCACCTCCTTATTTTTGATTGGAAGCAACATGTGATTTCTCCCATTCTTCTCTAGGGTGTATGTGTTCATTCTCCCATCATGAATCACATTTCTGTCATATTGCCACAGTCTACCCAACAATAGATGACAAACATCCATAGGAATAACATCACATAATATCTTATCATTATACCCTCCTAACTTAAATTCAACTAAACATTGTTTAGTGACTGTTACCTGATGTCCTTTTTGTAGCCATGAAACCTTGTATGGGCTTGGATGTTCAATTGTCTCCAGCTCCAGCTTTTCTACCGTCTCCATAGAAGAAAGATTATCCATGCTACCACTATCCACAATGACCTTACATACCCTATCCTTGGTCTTGCAAGCAGTCCAAAAAAGTTTGTTTCTTTGGACTGAACTCTCCACCTCCTTCTTTGGTGTCAAAAGAGCTTTCTGCATCATCAATGATCTTCCGCCTTCAACATCTTCTGCCTCAGCATCTCACCTCTGTGCTTTGGCGATGTGAGTTTCACCACTCTCTTTCTTTTTGTCTGGACACTCATAAGACTTGTGCCCATTTTTTCCACATGTGAAGCATGTTATTACTCCACCTCTTCCTCTTCCTCTACCTCTAGTACGAGGAAAAATATTATTATCAGCATAATCCCCTCTCTGTTCGGTATGCTACCCTTTCTGTTCAGCATATTTCCCTCACTGTGAGCTTCCACCTCTATTAGTTTGAGTCTGAGGTTTCTTCCAGTCTTCCTTGGGTTTCTAATTTTTATCCTGGGCAACTGATTTGCCTTTGGGCTGACTTCTGCCTCGCCCTCTTTGACCCTTCTTTCGGCTTAGCTTCTCTTCATCTTTTAGAGCCATCTGATAAGCATCTTCCACCATTCGGATGGTTACCATGCTCATCTCATCCTGGATGTCGTATCTCAGGCCATTCATGTATCTAGCAACCTTTTCATCATCACTTTCTCGATGACCTGCTCTGATGTTCAGCTTGTAGAATTATTCAGTGTATTCTTTCACTGCCATCAGCTTCTGTCTCAGGTTCTACATTCTCCTGAACAGAGTAATTTGATAATATCTGGGGATGAATTTTGCCTTCATCTTTGCGATCATTCTGTCCCATCTCTTGATATTTTGCTTGCCTTTGCAGCGCCTGTCATCTTGTAGCTCACTCCACCACAATGTTGCATGTCCTTTTAATCTTGTGACAGCATGCTTGACTTTCTTTTCCTCTTCAACATCTTCATAGTCAAAGTATGTGTCTAGAGCTCTAATCCAGTCTAGAAGCTCCTTTGCATCTAGATTTCCCTCATAAACTAGAATGTCCATTTTCACTCTTGCACTCATTCTTGCAATAGCTCTAATCAAATGTTCGTTTGCTGCATCTTCGACTGAAAATTCCTCTTCATGTTCAGCCTCAATTTCACTTTCAGAATCACTAAGAACCCCAACACTAACTGTACGCCTCTGTGTTGTCTCCATGTCTTTGAGTCTGGCATGTAAATCATGCATCTCTCTCTCCATGACTGGATTAGTCATCTGCCTATCCCTTCTTCTCGGCATTTCCCTATCCTCTGGTAGATCGGGTGTTTGCCTATCCCTTGTCCTTGGCGGCATGGTGAATTTTATTTTGCTCTGCTGCAGAAAGCAGAGAACCTTTCTGGGATCTGATACCAAATTGATTTCGCCAAACAGGCCCTCCACAACCCGCAGGTCGGAAGGTCCACGTGCATAGGATCTTTCCCCTTTCATTGACCCGAAGAACTCTAAACGGCTCTTCTATTTTCCTTTCGAAAAATCTGCACCCACATCAAATCCTCATGGGATCCTCTCTTTACACTTAGGAGTTCGGACTTCGTGATTTCGCGAATCCTGCAGTCGAGTGTCTTGTCGCTCAGACCCCCCCGAAATCCTAAAACTCTGAAACTTCGATATCACTCCGACTTGTCGGCTTTTGTGAGTTCGCGAGTTGCAATGACATACAACTCTGCCCACGAACCCCGAAACCCTGATATTTTATTCTTTGAAATCTTGAGATGTCATACTCCGACATGTTTCTTGGCCCTGGGTCCACAACTAGACTTCTCGTTGTTTCGGGACTTCGACTCATGAAACTCCAAAGCGGTCAACGCAGTTGAATTCTACGTCGATAGTGTGCCACCTATCCACCTTGCTGACTCCTATGGTCCCACACAATCCTATCAATCCTTCACAGCTTCACGCTTCACGATTTTGTGAACTCAAATACCAAGTTTTAGACCCTTCCACTCACGAAATCCCGATAGGCAATTTTACGAGTGATCCAATGGCCCTTGGCTGACTTGGATCGATGGCTCTATCTCTTCTGAACTTGCACCTTTAAAATAATCCCCGTATCTCCCCTGCTACTCTGCGAGATCTGACGACTCGCGGGACTTCGCGAATTTTCCTCAGAGAATTCCAACCGCCTGTTCTTCCTCTGAGAACTTCTGCACCAACTAAACAAAGTATCTCTCTCTGCGGAACTCATCCTCCTGCGGCCCGACGTCGCTACGCCTTCCTTCAAATTTCCAAGGTGATTGGACGCTTTCCTTCCTTCAACCCCTTCGAAGGTTAAAATCCTTCTGAGATTTCCCATGACTTCGAGTCTTTCAGAAAACTCCTGCTCATATTCCTTGCGGCAACCTTCAAACACTTTAAGTGTTGAACTCCTTTCGACTCTGCACACACCTGCAGCAACAATCTCTCAATACCTCGCTCAGGTTTTCAACTTTGAGACTTTACTCGGCCTGCACACTCCTTGCACGACTCATGTGCCCAACCGCACTTCTGTGTGAATGAGAACAAAAGCTACCCTATCTGAGCTCTCAGAGACAACCCTCTGAACCCTTTGTCAATGCACTCCTTGCAGACAATTCAACTACACTCCTTGCAGGAACTCTTGCTTAGATAGAGAAACAATTGAAACTCATTTCCCTTACTCTCTCTCTCTCTTTCTCAAATTTCAAACATTCAACAAGAAATAATTCATACATAACATAAAAGCAAATGTACAGCAAAAAGAGTAAAAATAACCATGAGCATAACATTTAGCATACATACATGGAGAACCCACACAACGCCATGAATTTGAATCAAAGTTCTTTTCTTATTAATTCAAACCTCTGTACATGGGTGTCTTCAAAATTACAGTTCTCCCTTCTCATCTCTGTATGCTCTATGATTTCCACACACACTAATGTTACAATACACAATGAAGGTGTCTATATCCCGTTTCCCTCTTGTGCTCTAAAATTGTCTAATCTACACATTCAATTCTACCTACTTGCATTAACTACCATAAATGCCTTCTATCTACTAAGGACGAGAGCAAATCGCTCAAGGTCCATTTACATTTTACAAGTGCACTCCTTCTTAATTATCACATTTAAGATTGGTGCATTATCTTCAAAATAATTTCAAAATTTGCGTTGGGCGCTTGTCCAGCTGTCTTTGGCCTTCGCGCTGGCTCGCTTGAGATGCTCCTGCATCATTGGCGCAGGGAGCAGAATTTGATACCACACACACAACGGATAAGCCACGGTTCCAACACTCCCATATGACCCGTGTTGCGGGTAATAGATTGGCATAGATTTTTTGGCGCGGATCCTTAGAACGGATTTGGGGGCGAATGTTATCAAATTCCCGCCATGGAATCGAGGGTGGTGACCATAGAATAGGTGCTTATGGTGGGTGAGATCCTATGTTAACATGCCATGTGACCTGTTATCGCACATTTTGTAGGAAGGGTTTAGGTTAGCTTGAGTCAAGGCTTCAAACTAGTGTAACAGGAGCTTCCCCACCCACTGTCACCTCGATGTGGAGCTCTTTCTATTTAGGATGGCTGGTCCAAGGGAGACGTCCCTATGTAATTTGGTTTTCTGAAGAGCTAAAGGTTTAATGGATCAAGGTAAGAGATTCCCTTTCACAGATTACTGCCTAAAAAGAGATAGTCAAAGGAGGTCCTCCACTGAATGGCACCTATTTGTGAGACAAGACAAATAACTATAGAATGTGTTGCAGTGGTTAGTACTTCAATATGTCAATGACTATCTTCAAAGTATATTATGAGCAATGATCAAATGTAATTATTGACGAAGTCAATGATTACTAAGCAAAGAAAAAGACTTATATTACTTCTTCAATAAGTACACCAAGAGATAAGAGCATTCAATGTACACAATTAAATCCTTGTATTATATCACAATGCAATAGATATCTCAAATCAGCTCATATAAATAATGTTGCTGCATCACCAATATTGTTGCTGCTATAGATGTGACGTCAAGCATTAATTAATAGGTCAAATTGAAGACAATGAGTGGAACATTTTCTTTAATAGGCTTACAAATGTAATTAATGACTCAAACTCTATCAAATGAGGTGAGAAAAGTCACAACATTGCAAGCCAAACAAGAGATCAAAGTAGTGTGACGTCACCTATATAATTTCTGTTGTAGGGTTAGGGTTAGCTAGCCAAGAAGTGGCGTTTTAGCTAAATCAACCAATGAAAATTTATGAAACCTCTATGGCTATGAAAAGATGACTGAGCCGCAATCTTCTATCCAAACAGAAGTCCTAAATCAGCAAGACGTCATCTCATTAGGGTTAGTTCTAGTCGCTAGGGTTAGATGTTAGGTTAGTTTAGGGTTTCAAATTGAAGAGTTTAACAGAGAGTTTAAGAACAAACAAGCTCAAGGTTACTTCTAGACTAGTGCCTTGGGTTAATGGAGTCAATTGAAGTGAGACTAATGGTTTTGGATAGATTCAAACCTAAGGACAAGAGGATTACATCCAATGGTGCTTCTATGGCAGGGCCACTAGATCAAACCCTAAGAAGAGAAGACTTAATTAGGTGTAGCTAAGGCTAGGCCTAAGGCTTATATCCTTTCCTTAAGACTCTATTGGAAAAACGGCTAGCTTATGAACACAAATCTATGGCTGAAAAGTGTTGTTCAAAGACAAGGCTTTTCAAAACCCTAGAAGCAAACCCTAGGTGTAAAACAAAGTAGGCCTAGGACACCTTCTTTCTTCAATTTATGTTCAAAACTAACTCAAGAAAAGAGCATGGCTAGTGTAGCTATGGCTAGGCTAAACCTTCTCTAATCAAATGGCTATAAGCTTTTACCATGGGGACATGAAGCCACAACCTACTTGTGTGTTGTCTCCCTAGGGTTTTAAAGATTAAGCAAATAATAACAAAGTAACTATGCATGGAAGATATTTAATCAACAACCATTCATTCAAGAAGTTTTGATGAGAAAACACTTACAAATTCATGAAGAAGCATAATCATTCCCTAGTTGTAAACCTTCCAATGATAAATAGCACCATATGCCAAAAAGATAATCCTCCAAGAAGTTGCGCCTCACTCCAAAAGAGAAGAAAAACCAAGAGAAGAGCTAAAGAAGTCACTCTCACAAGAGAGCAAGTTATGTTATTGATTAAAATGAGAGGCAACGTCCTCTATTTATATGGTTCTTATGACCTTTATTTAAAATTTGATCATCAAAAACAACCGACAAGGCTGACTTTTACAAAATGTCATTATTTGTCACATTACATGCTAAAGATGCCAAAAATGAGCAGAAAATGGAGACGTCAGGCCCCTATAGGGGAGACGTTGGCCCTTTCAGGGCATAATCAACATCCAATAAGCCAAACGTTGGCCCCTTTGGGGCTTCTGCAACCTGCTATGTGTGCCCCAAGAGGCCCAACACACTGCCATCTGCTCCAGAAAACGTCCAACTAGCTCTGGGTGGCGTCCTATCCATCAAGGTCATTGTCCCATCTATAAGGGGCTGATCCCCATAGGCCAAGTCTCTACCAAAATGTCCTGATGAGGGTGTCCTTCTTCTTCTTTGTGCAAGGAATCGTCACAACTCTGTCCTGCCTCTGCCATCCCAGCAACCACCTAATGGGCTCTTCAGCCCCATGGAGGTCTGAACTGATCATCTCCCCATGTGCACCGATCCTTTGGTACCTGTCCGCCGGGTATGGTCCTGCACATCAAAGACTGCACCCTCCAGGGGCTCATCAGTCCTCGACATCATAGCAATGTAAATCATATCTCATCATTAAATTTATCAAACATATGCATGAAATCCCTAACAAATCTTCGAAGAGCTCAAAGACATTACACAGACCCACTATACAAAGCTAAGGAAACCAACAAGACAACCTATTGGGCTAATACCCACAAGAAATGGTAAGTTTCCTCAAAGGATCATTCAAGCCATGTATAATGAGATGATATGGTTTTTAGGGATGTCTAGTCATAGTCAGACCAAGGGATGGTGTTGTCTGTGGGTGCCTTTGTAGGAGGCAAGCTGTACTCGTCATGGATGCATTTTTTTCCAAGCACTTTTTTGCCTTATCTTTCTTTTATTGTTTTTTTACTACAAGCCTTGACGAAGAGGACACTGCCTTGGCTTGGTGGCCAGAGCTGACAGCGTTACCCACTAGTATCTTCACAGAAATGAGAAGGCGATGAGACCCCCTTTCCTTTGTCCATGCAACCAAAGGTCACTGCCCTGGTTTGGTGACCAGATAGTGGCAATGTCATACTGCTAAATACCTATGAACATAATGGGCCGGCTCGTGATGAGACCTCCCATCCTCTTGGTTAGGTCTTTCATTTATTTCTTTAATCATTTTTCCTTAGGGTCCCTTAGTTTATTATCGAGAGGCTTTGTATTGCCTTCTCGGGGATCCCCTGGGCGAAGCATCTCTAGGTTTTCATTTTCCTATGGCTTTTATCTTTTACCAGCTGCTTTTACCCCCTGGGACTTTACCCCCTTCTTCCCACAAGACAAGATGTACCCTGGATGGTCATCCTAATGGCTAGACTAGGGGAATGGGATGGATGAGCGGGATATAAGATGAAAAAGTGATAAGATGGTGGGAGCAGACGATGACTTTGCAAAACCCCCCTTGGTGGCTAACCAAAACCCATGAATGCCAGCTTGCTAAGTTACCCCATCAATCACCCCAATAGTGGTCAAGTGGATTAGTGTAAGATCCAAGCAGTCATCCGAAATGAAAGGAACCTAATGCATATATAAGAAGGTTATAATGATCAAATATGACACATACCATGATACCTCAGACCAATTACCTCATGGAGCAAGAGTCCTTTCTGATGCAAGCCCAGGTCGGTAGCGATGGAGGTTGGTACTGCTGACAAAACGAGTCCGACTGAGAAAAAGAACGATGGGCCCTCCAGGGCCATGCTCAAGTCGATCTCTACTCTCGGTACTCCATGTCTAGGACCATGTGGGCCTCGAGACATGATCTCCTAGTTATCCCTAGATATCGAGGATAACATATGGCTCCAACTCGGGGACATGTGCTGACTGTAGAGCGCATGAGAACCTCAGCAATCTCTGGCGTAGACCTGTAACCTGCTCACACTCGACAAAAGGGCATCCGCGACAAAAGACAAGGTGGTATTGCCACCCCATAAAGCAACAACATATACATGATAAATGTGCATATAAGGCAGTAAATAATTGTGCATATAAGGTAGTAATAAATGTAAATAAAAAGAAAGATACTTACCTATACTTACCTGCTGGTTGCATGTTGGTGTAGTCAAACAACCAATGAAGCCAATCCAGCAATGCTCCCTGATACCTGCCTTTGTGCTTCATCATAAACCAAAACAATGATAAATCAAGCAAAAAAATGTCATGAGTTAGAACATATATCACATCATCGGGAGTTCTAAAGTCTAACTCATGGAGGCGGGTGGGAGGGACAAAATCCTGCCAAGTCCATCTCTGAGAAAAGTACTCAATCCTATCCGAGAAAGGGTCATGAAACATACTAGGTTCAGAAAACCAACTCAAAGGGCCTGTAAACTGGTTACCTAGGGCGTTTTCATGCTCTAAAGAAAGAATTGACAAAAAATTAGTAGAAGACTGGCACATTATCAGGAGAAGGTTGAAAAAATGATTGGAGATAGCATTACCCAACCAACCCTTGAAATCTAGGGTTTTCCCAGGAGGAAACTCAACACAAAAAAGGTATTTTCCAACTACACCCTGAATGGAAAAGCAAGGCAAAGCAATAACGGGTGGTTGGGATGAAAAGTCATGAGTAACCTTCTTCAGGCAAATGATGTCCTTACTTGTGTCAGAATCTGAGCATGACGGTGGTTGGCAGTCATCTTCATGAATAAGGTCCAAATGCTCAGTAGGGTACTCATCAAACATCTCAAGGTAAGACTGACAAACATCTGTAGAAAGGTGTACCAGGTCATCCTTGGTGTTTTGAAAGCTACAAGTAAAAACATCATCTCCTTGTTGCCATTGGTTATTAGTAAACTGCTATGACAACTACAAGGGAAACAACTGAAGATGATTCTCGGTGTCATAGATGGGATCTATATCATAACCAAATGCATCCCACCTACGTCTCCCAACATGTATGAACTCATCGAAATCAGCTATGTCAGTATCAGTATCATAACATGCAGGATTTACAAGATTTGAAAATTCATCCTCCTCCTTTTCATCACAAGCATCATTAAAAAATAGGAGAGGGGGGTAACTTACTATTTCTTCCTGTGCAGGTACCTTGAGGAGCTCAATGTTCTCAGCATGTATCGTTTCTTCATCCTCAATTGCACAGCAAGGGACTTCTATTTCATCCGAGACTTCCATTTCCTCTTCTTCTTTTGAATCAAGTAACACAATATCATTAGAATTTTGAAGTGGAAAATAACTAACCTCATCTTCACTTTGCTGTACAGGAGAAACAGGTTCTTGCATGACTTCATCAATGGTAAAAGTACATGTGGACACTTCATCATCCTTTTCAGGTTCTTGCTCCTGATCAATGTCTTCATTATGCTGGTCAACAATTTGTTCCCCTTTCTCTTGTGTATCTTCAACAAAGTCTTCATGGGAGACTAGTTTTATCAAGCCAGGGGTGTGCATAGTATTGGTCTTGGTTACAAAGAGACTCTCTTCAATTTTAATGGCCATGTTGTGAGCTTCTGCAAGTGTTTTTGGCTTTTTCTTATCTACAAAGAAACTCAAATGTGCCTGAAGTCCATTAGTATAGAGGTAAACGAGGTATTTGCCTTCAGGACGATGGCTTTGTGGAATCTGGTAAAGAAGTCTCTGAAATCTCACCCCAAATCTCTAACAACCTCAGACTCTGCTTGCCTTATGCCTTCAAGATCTTTTAGCAATGAATGTACAACTTCCATTTCCATGGTCCACTTTGCAAGGAAAATCTCTTCAAAGAGTTCCATAGAATTGATGCTGGTAGCTGGGAGGTTATCGTACCATCTTCTGGCCTCTCCATACAGGGAGGCAGAGAAAACCTTCATCACCAAGTCTTTAGCCTCATCATCGACAGGGAAGTGTTGGAAGAATTTCCAAAATCTTCTCATGTGGGACTTGGGACATTCATCATCGATGCCAACAAAATGAGGGAGGAAATTCTCATAACGAGGAGGCATTTTCCTGGGATATCCAGGGATTTCACTCATATCTAAAGGTCTATAGCTTCCTGGATCCCATTGTGAAGTCATTATTGGATTCGTCATTAGTGGAGTCGCCAGATAGTTTCCCCGAAACTACCAGAGAATAGGGGGAAAAAGGTAGTGGAGTCGCCAGGTAAGCTTACAAGAAAGTTCTGAGGCAAGGCTTAACAAAGATATGTCGTTGAGGAAGGTAGACTCAGTGTTCCCCGACAACAGTGCCAAAATGTTATCGCACAGTTTGTAGGAAGGGTTTAGGTTAGCTTGAGTCAAGGATTCAAACTGGCGTAACAGGAGCTTCCCCACCCACTGTCACCTCGATGGAGAGCTCTTTCTATTTAGGATGGCTGGTCCAAGGGAGACATCCCTACGAAATCTGGTTTTCTGAAGGGCAAAAGGTTTAATGGATCAAGGTAAGAGATTCCCTTTCACAGATTACTGCCCAAAAAAAGATAGTCAAAGGAGGTCCTCCACTGAATGGCACCTATTTGCGAGACAAGACAAATAACTATATAATGTGCTGCAGTGGTTAGTACTTCAATATGTCAATGACTATATTCAAAGTATATTATGAGCAATGATCAAATGTAATTATTAACAAAGTCAATGATTACTAAGCAAAGAAAAAGACTTATATTACTTCTTCAATAAGTACACCAAGAGATAAGAGCATTCAATGTACACAATTAAATCCTTGTATTATATCACAATGCAATAGATATCTCAAATCAGCTCATATAAATAATGTTGCTACGTCACCAATATTGTTGCTGCTATAGATGTGACGTCAAGCATTAATTAATAGGTCAAATTGAAGACAATGAGTGGAACGTTTTCTTTAATAGGCTTACAAATGTAATTAATGACTCAGAGTCTATCAAATGAGGTGAGAAAAGTCACAACGTTGCAAGCCAAACAAGAGATCAAAGTAGTGTGACGTCACCTATATAATTTCTGTTGTAGGGTTAGGGTTAGCTAGCCAAGAAGTGGACGTTTTAGCTAAATCAACCAATGAAAATTTATGAAACCTCTATGGCTATGAAAAGATGACTGAGCCACAATCTTCTATCCAAACACAAGTCCTAAATCAGCAATATGTCATCTCATTAGGGTTAGTTCTAGTCGCTAGGGTTAGACACTAGGTTAGTTTAGGGTTTCAAATTGAAGAGTTTGACAGAGAGTTTAAGCACAAACAAGCTCAAGGTTACTTCTAGATTAGTGCCTTGGGTTAATGGAGTGAATTGAAGTGAGACTAATGGTTTTGGAGAGATTCAAACCTAAGGACAAGAGGATTACATCCAATGGTGCTGCTATGGTAGGGCCACTAGATCAAACCCTAAGAAGAGAAGACTTAATTAGGTGTAGCTAAGGCTAGGCCTAAGGCTTCTATCCTTTCCTTAAGACTCTTTTGGAAAAACGGCTAGCTTATGAACACAAATCTATGGCTGAAAAGTGTTGTTCAAAGACAAGGCTTTTCAAAACCCTAGAAGCAAACCCTAGGTGTAAAACAAATTAGGCCTAGGACGCCTTCTTTCTTCAATTTATGTTCAAAACTAACTCAAGAAAAGAGCATGGCTAGTGTAGCTATGGCTAGGCTAAACCTTCTCTAATCAAATGGCTATAAGATTTTACCATGGGGACATGAAGCCACAACCTACTTGTGTGTTGGCTCCCTAGGGTTTTAAATATTAACCAAATAATAACAAAGTAACTATGCATGCAAGATATTTAATCAACAACCATTCATTCAAGAAGTTTTGATGAGAAAACACTTACAAATTCATGAAGAAGCATAATCATTCCTTAGTTGTAAACCTTCCAATGATAAATAGCACCATATGCCAAGAAGATAATCCTCCAAGAAGTTGCGCCTCACTCCAAAAGAGAAGAAAAACCAAGACAAGAGCTAAAGAAGTCACTCTCACAAGAGAGCAAGTTATGTTATTGATTAAAATGAGACGCAACATCCTCTATTTATATGGTTCTTATGACCTTTATTTAAAATTTAATCATCAAAAACAACCGACAAGGTTGACTTTTACAAAATGTCATTATTTGTCACATTACATGCTAAAAATGCCAAAAATGAGCAGAAAATGGAGACGTCAAGCCCTTATAGGGGAGACGTTGGCCCTTTCAGGGCATAATCAGCATCCAGTAAGCCAAACGTTGGCCCCTCTGGGGCTTCTGCAACCTGCTATGTGTGCCCTAAGAGGCCCAACACACTGCCATCTGCTCCAGAAAACGTCCAACTAGCTCTGGGTGGCGTCCTATCCATCAAGGTCATCGTCCCATCTGTAAGGGGTTGATCCCCATAGGCCAAGTCTCTGCCAAAATGTCCTGATTAGGGCATCCTTCTTCTTCTCTGTGTAAGGGCTCGTCATAACTCTGTCCTGCCTCTGCCATCCCAGCAACCACCTGATAGGGTCTTCAGCCCCATGGAGGTCCGAACTAATCATCTCTCCATGTGCACCGATCCTCTGGTACCTGTCCGCCGAGTATGGTCCTGCACATCAAAGACTATGCCCTCTAGGGGATCATCAGTCCTAGACATCATAGCAATGTAAATCATATCTCATCATTAAATTTATCAAACATATGCATGAAATCCCTAACAAATCTTCTAAGAGCTCAAAGACATTACACAGACCCACTATACAAAGCTAAGGAAACCAACAAGACAACCTATTGGGATAATACACACAAGAAATGGTAAGTTTCCTCAAAGGATCATTCAAGCCATGTATAATGAGATGATATGGTTTTTAGGGATGTCTAGTCATTGTCAGACCAAGGGCTGGTGTTGTCTGTGGGTGCCTTTGTAGGAGGCGAGCTGTACCCGTCATGGATGCATTTTTTTCCAAGCCCTTTTTTTCCTTATCTTTCTTTTATTGCTTTTTTACTACAAGCCTTGACGAAGAGGACACAGCCTTGGCTTGGTGGCCAGAGCTGAAAGCGTTACCCACTAGTATCTTCGCAGAAATGAGAAGGCTGGCTCGTGATGAGACCCCCTTTCCTTTGGCCATGCAACCAAAGGTCACTGCCCTGGTTTGGTGACCAGATAGTGGCAA
>ML781597.1:440495-451287 GCA_009831015.1 Picea engelmannii | reverse complement strand
GTGCACTCCCAGTTCATTCCAGTTCACTTGCCCAAGTGCACCTCGTTAGCACTTGAAATTGCACCGTCAAAATTTTAGTTCCTTCGCCAATTTTGTGACAACTTGCCAAGATCCTTAATCCTTGAGTTATTTTGATTCAGTTTGCCATATGTCAAACCTCCAACATGGTTGATTTGTATGTTTTTTACCTATGACCTTCTCGTCTGCATTTGAAAATGCCATTGTTTCTCGTTGAATTAGTCGAAGTCCCAAGTTTGTGTAAGCTTTATTTTTCCTTCACCATCCTGATTCCAAGGTCAAAATTTCCAAAATAAAAGAATACATATAAAAACATATATTATTTACAACTGTCTTATATGTTTTTAAATGATATATTTGTTTTTATTTTGTTAAAGGCCTATGTTCATTCTTATAACAATAAAATTATTGGCTCCTCCACTCACGAAGCCCAATATCCAATTGCTAAGTTCACAATCGAAGTCAAGCCTCATGGCAACATGCACCAAGCACAAGCCATGAGGGAGAGCCCACCATAGCTTTGCATTACGCGTCGATCAAGTTTGTGGGTTGATTTATATTTAAAGGTTTAAATTCTTTGTTTAGTTTTGCAAGTGGGATTACTCCTCACATTGCAAAATAAATATGCAGTCACCAAACACATTATATGCCAAGTCATGGAGTATCGATAGCACAAGGCARCAACCACATAGCACCAAGMGCAAATCACAAGGAGGAATCCCAYGAGGRGAATTGTAGCTAYTSAATGYGTCGAAMKSTTATGGTAACATCAATACATATAAACAAKGGTGTTCGCCATTAGGGGAGAAATGTCAATAACAGGTTCAATTTCCCAATCGTTAGCAAATGAAGGGTGTTCCTACAAGTGCCAAAATATATGAGGAGCAACGCCCACAACAAATGTCAAGAAAATAACATTGACTACCCGGGGGTAAACACTAAGCGTCAAAGGATGCATCGTGAAAGAGGAGTAAACAGCCTAAAAATGAATAGTGGCGTTGTTTCTTCTTTTCTTTTATGGAGTAACAGATTTGATCTCTATATGAAATGATAAATCCTTGGTGATTGAAACATTTGGAAAGATTGAAGGAAGAAAATTTAGCACCAAGACTAGGTAACAAGTGTCAAAGTGGTTAGTCATGGGTTAAATGGTTGCAACAAGAAAACAATTAAAAATAAATTAGTTGCAACTAGAAGTGGAGAATTCACTATTTGTAGCAAAGTGGGTTAGAAATGGACAAATTGGTTAGAAGTGGACAAGAGGTCAGAAGTGGGTTAGCTCCTAAAAGAAGGAAGTTGGTTAGAGTTGGTTAGATGAGGAAGCTACTTGGAGAAGTATAAATAAGAGAACAAGGGTCACTTGTCTTACTATATCTCTTGAGAAGATTGAAGATTTATTCTTGGTGAAAGATTCAGGTACTCATGGACACATCAAAAGTTCTGTAAGTCCAAGGTATTCATAGCGAAATTTTTGAAGTTTCAAAAATACTGAAAAGCCCTAGTTTCTAAGATGTACGTGGGCTATCATTGTAATAGGGTGCATATGTACACAAGCTATCAGTATAATTGGGTTCGTACATACACAGGTTAGCAATATAATAGGGAGCCTACATAAAGAAAAATCCATAGAAGCTTCAGCAAGTGTTGGTGCCAGGTCCCTGAAGTCTGAAGAAAATCACCATAACAATGGTCTACTAATCCAGATCTTCTATAGAGGATATGGTATGGTTATGTATGTTGTCTTAATGCATAGATTTTCTCATGGTATAGTGAAAGCTTGAGGCATTCTTTGTATTGTTGTATTGATGTCTAAATATGGTAGTTGGTTGGTTGAGTAGTTCAGATTTGTTTTGATTTTGAAATATCTATAATCTGTGATGGTGTATGGTTGAGGATCATGCATAGGTTTTTGGATGGAACAGATATGTTCGTGATTGGTTATGGTACAATTTGGACAGTGAAAGGAAGAGTGCAGTGACAATTCAGAAGTGGATGTGACTGAGGCAGTAAGGGTCTGAAGGGCATAAGTTGTGAAGTTTTAGAAACCCTAATTTCTAAAGATGTACGTAGGTTGATAGTGGGATAACGCACGCACATACGTTTGTAGTATAGGTAGGCCACATACATACACAGGTTGTAGTATAAACAGGTCACATACCTGTTGATAGATTGGTATCTGTTGAGGATTGATTCCTCTTCTCAGTTGATGCTGTGATTTGCAGGCTAAGTCTTGCATTGAGAGTTGGTGCTCTTGTGGAGTTGTAGCTCTATTAAGTTGTTGCTAAAAAAACACCCATGGATTGTAGTTCGTAATATAAAAGAAACTTATACATATATCTTATGTTCCTTGTGTTCCTTGTGGTGATGGATTATTGATGATATTTTCTACTGATATATGTTTACATACAACTTGTTATAAATCAAAGTAATGAATGATGAGTAAATGGTGATGGATAACTAAGGTGTTTTTGAAAAGGAGTAAAAATATCCATACACTGATTCACCCCCCCTCTCAGTGTGGTTGATGTGCCCAACAATTGGTATCAAAGTCAGGCCTTCATCATAAGCCTTACAATCTTGAAGGATATCCATGGACACACAAATGGATGAACATGCAGATGAAGTTCCCCTCTTTGATGAGATATATTATTGATCATGGAGAATAGAAATGAAATGGTATTTGAAGGCAAAAGGAGCAGGTGTTTGGAAAGAATCTATTGGTGGATTAGTTCCCTTGAAGAATAAGTCAAAGTTTGCAGCAAAAAATGAAGCAAAGAAGAATGATGCATTAGCTCTCAAGACCATTTTCAATGGACTCTCAAGTTCTATCAAAGAAAGCATGGGACAATGTACTTCTGCCAAGGATCTATGGTTGAATCTAGAAAAGTTATATCAACACAAAGTAGACAATTCCTTCAAGGGCAATGAAGGTAAATACTCTCCAAAATCCTCTGATTGCAATAATTCTAAGTATGATGATGTTCAATGTTCCTCTACAAGTGAAGAAGAAAATCTAGAAGTATTTTGTGTAGAATCAGATGAAAGATATCCTATAGATGAAGAGGAATATTTGTTGAAGCTTAAATATAAAGTGCTCTCTGAGTTAGATGATGTTAGCAGTGAAATAGGACATTACTCAATTGCTTTTGAGTATCTTGAAAAATACACCAAGGAAGTCCTAGAAAATTACCCAAGATATACCATGGCACTAAAGCAAATGCTCAAAGAACAAGAAGAAAGTAAAAAGACTCAGTTAGAAGAAAAAGAAGAAGAGATCAAAGACTAAAGAATGAAATAGAAGAAAAGAAGAAGGTAGATGATGAGCTTAGCAAAATTCTTGAATTTAATGTCAATCTTAAGACCAAAATTGAAGAATCCAAAAGAATAGAGGAACTATTGAAAAATCAATTATATGAAAAGGAAGAGTCATGCCATAAGTTGGAAGTTGAAGTTGTTGATCTTAGAAAGAAAGTAGATAATTCTAACACTCAGATCAAGTTCATGAACAACTCAACAATATTGGATGAGATCCTAGATATCCAAAGATCTCCAAATGATAAATCAAGTCTTGGATACAACGATGAAGCTATACATATTGAAGCTATCACTTATAAGAAGTATGAGGTAATTCCTTCACTCTCAAAGGGTGGAAGCAATGTTGCAAGTCAACCATATACACAAAGCAAGGAAACTTTCAAAGGAAAAAAGAAATGAGGGCATCAAGAATCCATCTTTACACGTCAAACAAAATTAAAAAGAGAGACACCTTCGAGATGGACACCAAAGAAAATGTATGAAAATGTTTTCCATGGTCATTGCTACTCATGTAATGAATATGGTGACAAATGTTTGGATTGAAGACATTATGGAAGGAAAGATAATGGAAGGTTTCATAACACCCCAAGGTGTTGGAGATATAATCAAGTGGGACATGTTGCTTCCCATTGCCACACTATGAGATGCTACAACTACAGTGGATTTGGTCACAAATCCCAGGATTGTTGGAACACAAGAAGACAATCCATGAAGAGTGCTTCATATAGCATGACATGAAGAACACATGAATCTAGGAAGGAATACACTACTGAAAATATGGAAGCCCAAACCTCAAGTTCTGAGAAGCTAATACACCCTCAAAAATGGGTAAAGAAGACTGAATAACCAGAACAGAAAGGCAACCACGAGGCAAGTTCAAGCTTGACATTTTCAGAAGCATACGCGGGCTCCTGTGGAAGAAGTTGCGTACATATGAGAGATTATCCATAGATAGGTTGCATACATAAACAATCTTACCTATAGATAGGTCATGTACATATGCGAGTAGTCTATGTAACAGGTCACACATCCGTGGTAAAATCCTGGAAAAGAAGGCTGTGTAGATGAGGTGCAATATTATTTAATGATATAACTCTATTTTGCAGTGTATAACATGGTTTGTTCCAGGTTTTCATGATTATATGTTTGCATGTATGTTTAATGTATGTGTGGTGATGACATATGGTTAAATGTTGAAGCATATGCTTGATGCCTATTGTGGATGCATGATAACTAAATCTAGAGTATGGATTGAGGAATTTTATGTTAAAAACAATGATGGTTATGATAGTGAAGTTATGGAACTTTGGTTATGAGATATATCATGATGATGTGATGCTATCTAGAGATATGATTTATCTTTTGAGGCACACTTTTGGTACATCTTTAGAGATACTATTAGATGCTTAGTATTTGATGTAGTGAATGATGGTTGAGGTAGATCTGTTATGGTACATTGCTGGTACATATGTGAGCTCCATTGATATATCTTATGATGTATTGCTAGAGGCATATTTGTTGGATGCTTTTGGTGCATGCATTTGGAATGTTATTGAGCTAGATATTGGGACATGTAGTTGATGAAGTGATTATGTTTTACATCATTGATTAGTCATAGCTTGATATATAGTTCATGCATGATTGGTACATACTTGGTACATTGGTTAAAGAACTTGCTAGCAGTATGATTGCACAGGGTTTATGGTTGATATGGCATACATATATGGGAACACATCTTAACTGTGGTTCATCTTGTTGAAGTTTTTTCCATTGTTGATGCACTTGCTATGGTATAGGTAGTAATACATTTTTGGTGCATGGTTGATGCACTTGTAGAGGGCAGATGATTGTGGGTGATGGTACTTGGTTAAAGTACATCATTGGTATTACTTGTTTAGCATATACTTTGAAACATGATGTATGGGATAGTTGAGACACTTGTTGTGGTGCTTGGTTGGTAAATTATTTGATGCTTGATGGTTGAGATACATATCTTGACACATGATTTGTAGCACTTGGTTTATGATAGAGGCATATCATATGTGATATGACACTTGTTTGAGGCACATGGTTGGCATATTGATGGTGTTATTGGTACATTGATAGAGGCACTTGTTGATGATCATGGTATATGAATGGTACAATTTTTGGAACATATTCTTGGCATATACACTTCAATGATGAGATCTTATTGTATGGTGTTGATGTGCATGGTTGGCACATGGTATGGAATAGGATGTACATGGTTGATGTTTTTTTCTCAGTTTGGAAGTTGTTAAATTGGTTTCTTTATTTTTCTCACTTGGAAGACTACCTCTCAATCCCCAAGAAAAAATTCCTTTGTTGGTTGGTTTTCTCACTCCCCACAAGCCATTCATTATTTTTGGGCTACCACTTCATTTCTTGTTGAGCATCCCACCTTCACACAGACTGTATGTGGGAATATTCCTACTTTCCTAAGCATTTTTAGACGTTACTAGGTATATTCCTACAAGTCCGAGCAATTTTAAACATTGTTGGGTGAGTTCACATCTTCATGGGTGATTTATTTCTTTCCCAGATGTTTTAATTCACCGCAGGATGAATTCTTAGCAGCTAGGTCATATCCTTTTTACCCACAAGTTGTTTTTCCTTCCTGGTGGAAACTTAACTGGTCTCATAATATTCAAGTTATTGACCATTCTTATTTTACTGCATTATGTCAATTGATTCTAAACGGATATTTTTTCAAGATGATTTATGGATGTTCATGGGTCCATTTGAAAGTTCTGGATCTGGTATTTTGGGAAGATTTTTTATAGATTATATCTCTAAGGGACTCTAAGCTAAGCTTCGATCAACTAGTTTGATAAAAAAAATTCTAAAGGAAAAGTGGAATGTTTGCGATTCTGAAGTAAGGTGGATTTGCATGCATCAATTCATCTGGAAGTAATATTCTTCCTTTAAGGCATATGTAATAGGGTGGTTTATTATCCATAAGAAATGTTGTAGTCAAAGACAAACTACAATAGTCTATTTTATTTCATGAATGCATGATTTTCCAGAAAACTTAAATAATTAAGTGTTTCTATAATTGTTCAATTGTCTGGCCATTTTGGGCTTGGATTTCTACTGAATATAATGTACTATTTGTTTCCACCATTCTTTGGAAGAGAGCTTTGTTTTGAAATACTATTGTTGTGCAACTCTTCTTGAGATGCCATCTTCATTCACCCCGAGAGAAGTTTCTACATTTTGATAAGATTTGGCTCTCCATATTTGAGTTGATGTTGACATGTTTAGGAAAGATATAGATTCCCTTCTTCTTGGAGCCCAAGTGAATATGTTAGAACTCCCAAATTATGTAATACATAGAAGAAAAATCATAGGCCATAATAAATATTCATCTATCATTGATTTCAATAAGCAAACTTCATTTCTAGTTATCACCTGTGAAAACTAAGAAGTCTTACAATCAATCCTTTCCATTGATCATCTTTGTATAGGCTATTTGATGTATGTAGGTTGCACAAAGAACATGTCTTATATCCTTCAGAAGATAGAGATCTTCATAAAGACTAAGAATAGAGCTCAGAGTAATATTTTCACAAAGGATCCATGTTGGTGAAGTGAATGGGATATAAGTCCCTTATTTACGGATCACACTTCCAAGAAAGTTCTTATTGCACTCGAAGATTCAAAACTTGTGACACATCACACTTTGAACTTTTTTCATCGTGCGACAAATTCATGTGTTATCACATCACTCTACAAGTTCTTTCTTTGCATTGTATCACAATAAAGTTAACATTATCATGATATGTTGACTCCAGAAGTTTTTTTCCACCGTGAAAACATTCCTTTCCTTCCTTTCCTCACCACTTTTCCTTGTCACATTGCCAAAAAAATCACTTTTTGTGGTGTATCACACCAAAAATATTCTTTTGCAATACATTTCATCACAACAAAACATGTCCTCATGTGAAACACATTTTTCCTCAATATTTTTCTAAGTCATTAACCCATTTTCCTGGAGAGAACATTGTATCACACGGAAAATAATTTTGTGCAATACACATTGTATCGCACAAAACAAAATTGATGTGACATGCACAACACATTCAACACTTGGTTGTTTTTTCCAAATTTTCTAAGTATACAACTGTTATGGAAACCAACAACTCATCACTCTAATATGAGTTTGACCTATTAGCTAACCTATTGATGCCACATGGATAACCCCAAACCAGAATCTGAGTTTGGATATTTTTCCCGTTGAAACCTGAAGAAAAACTATGTTGTTATGCAACATAACCATATAGAACTGATGTTGAAAATGCCCTTTGATACCACATGAAATTGCCCAGATCCCACACTAAGGCACATCACTACATATCCATTCTCAATACCAAATTAAAATATAAATGAAACATGCTAAAAATGCCCATGCAATTAGTAAAAAGTTTAAAAACCATGAATGCAATCTATTAAGCATACTGAAAAACATCCAAATAAAACATTTACATAACAAAATTAACCATAAGAAATAGAACATAACACTTATATTTTTATAGAAGAACCAACTAGCAGAATATGAGGGACATTCCTCCCAGCTATAAGTTTGTTGTTCCATTTCTCTCAATAGAAATTCACCCTCGAGCTAGGGCTAAGAGTTCATGTTACCCCCCCAGGCTAGGGGTATCTAAGGAAATGATGTMTCRAKGCCCATAGGTTAAATACATGGAGTGTTGAGAGCTATATGAGAATATAGAKCCCCTCCTCTTACCACGCATCACCATTGATCGACATCAACAACATCCACTACACTGGCTTGACCTACATAGGACAATAGTTATTTCTTCATGAGGTAACAAGTCTGGTCTCRTGGTAAGTGTCATTTTAATAATTRAAGCATTTGAACATGTTKCAAAGGGTCATTTCTTGATTATGAATAYGTTTTCTTGGAAATTATGCATTTTTCCTCAATTCATCTTGGTGGTTGACATGGTTTCCTAGTAAGTGGGTCACCCTCGGGAAAAGGGTTTCTACTAGGGGGTCTTTTTGAAGGGTTATCATACCATTCCTGAACATACTTATCATTTTCCACACCTCTTCCCTTTCGATTCCTCATCTTTTGGGTTTTTAGGATTATTGACCCCAAGAAGGTCTTGTACCTCATTTCATGGGAGGAAGGGGATAAAGGCCTAGAGGTGTTGTAGTTGGAAAAAGATAAACACCACAAATATCCTCTAGATGCTCACCGTAAGTTCCTGAGAGCAATGTGTAATGTCCCCAACCTCCTCGGCTGGGCTATGCCACACACTTCTCTAAATATATTCTCTGATACCACATTGTAATGTCACCAACCACCCTAGGCTAGGCCACGTCACCCAATATCAACTTATGTAGCTCTAAATCAACCGAATTGTAACATCCCCAACATACTACTAAGCAAAGCTACTCCAAAAGTCCACTACACATATTCTATTATAATCACAAGTCTGCACATTATTACTTGAAGTAGTGTGCTCGACCTTGAGTTGATTCACACCACACTAAATCAAAACTTTAAGCAGTGGAAGTAATTCGAACAATTGTGCATACCAACATATTGATCACATAGCACAACTATGTGCACAACCACCTTGACGACATATGCCAATTCTAATTTCCTTGTGCACAAAGTCTATTTCCTTGAATGCACACATGGGTTCTAGCCTCCTATGCACATTGGCTACTTTATTGCACACCTGACCATTCAATCGTTGCCTCGAAGACCCATGACCAATATCAAAAGATAACTTAATAGGAAAAACTAACAATAATTGTTATACTTATGCACGACTACAATACTGAATGACAACAAGACATTACATGTGCAAGTAGCATTAAACAAAATAACAATAATTACTTTTTTTTCCTGGGAATACAGCATAGGAAATCCCCGAGTACTTCCCCATATTTCATGGATGGTAAACGGGGTAAACAATTTGGCTTGATTACAGGCCTATCCTAGTGGGGACATCAAGGCAGGCCCTAAATAGGCTCTTGGCCAAGAATTTGACCCTGGAACCTCAGTCGAGCAAACAACAATACTCATCCACTTGAGATAACCCATCAAGATAAAATAACAATAATTACTTATATGGGATAACATACAATAATTAACCAATATCAATCATAGAAAAAAAAGCACACAATAAATAAGAAAAGCACATAAGAACACTTATCTTTTATGAAAAACACCAACTGCATGCATAACTCAGACGTTCCTCCCAGTCATAGACTTTGTTGCTCATAATATTTCAGCAACATGTCACCCTCAAGCTGGGGATTAACTCCACTAGGGAAAAAGGGTTCCTAGCGACAAGCTAAGGTATGATTCACAACATAATTGCTCAGTCCAAGGTGTTCGCCACTACAACTAGCCTATAGTCCCTCATTCCCCACATAGCTGTCAAAACCAAGGAAGTATGCACCTTCTCTTCTCACCAATCCTTGGGCTGCCCAACTTCCCTTCCATGTTTACTAGCAACAGACCAGATAAGAAGTCTCTGAGCCCTACAACTAGTGCCCAACGCACCAAGGAATATTTCTCAAAAAATATATCACCTAGAGAGACTACTCACGGGCCTAACAACCTGTCTCTTCAACAACAAATATCTCACCTAGAGAGATTGCTCAAGGGCCTGACAACCCACCTCTTCGATAGGAAAACATTGGATTACAACTTCACAACTCCTTACAAGATTCTCGTCGTAGATAAGGTAATAATCAAATTTTCCATACAGTTTGATCACCTTCTGCATATGAGAAAGTCAATCTTCTATCCTCCAAAATAAGTTCTCTCGAATAATGCATAATGCCCCCAAAATACACTAAGGACAAAAATGTATATTGTATTCCTTCAACTTGACACTTGTCACCTTTAGAAGTAACTTAAGCCACTTGGTGACTTGTTCCCAACCTTGAGAACTTAGGATAAAACAATGTCCAATATTACACTTTTATAGAAATATTATAAAATATTCCTCAAGACTTAATTCTCGCCCCCCTTTTCCCTTTTCTAGTGGAGTCAACACCCTGTGCACTCTTTTTGTTTGAGTTTGTCTACGCGCGGTGATGTATATTATTAATAATTGTGACTACATGCTTAATCACACAGACTCTCTAGCCTCAATACATATACAACCATATATATATATATATATATATATATATATATATATACCAAAGTGCACGCTATTAGCACTTGAAATTGCACCGTCAAAATTTTAGTTCCTTCGCTTTTGTGACAACTTTACCAAGATCCTTAATCCTTGAGTTATTTTGATTCAATTTGTCATATGTCAAGCCTCCATCCTGGTTGATTTGTATGTTTTTTACCTATGATCTTCTCCACTATTTCTCGTTGAATCACTCAAAGTCCCAAGGTTTGTGTAAGCTTTATTTTTTCCCTCGCCATCCTGATTCCAAGGTC
>ML781597.1:411703-422768 GCA_009831015.1 Picea engelmannii | reverse complement strand
TCAAAGTGGTTAGTCATGGGTTAAGTGGTTGCAACAATAAAACAATTAAAAATAAATTAGATGCAACTAGATGTGGAGAATTCACTATTTGTAGAAAAGTGGGTTAGAAGTGGATAAGAGGTCAGAAGTGGGTTAGCTCCTAAAAGAAGGAAGTTGGTTAGAGTTGGTTATATGAGGAAGCTACTTGGAGAAGTATAAATAAGAGAGAAAGGGTCACTTGTGTTAGTGTATCTCTTGATAATATTGAAGATATATTCTTGGTGAAAGATTCATTGCAGGTACTCATGGACGCATCAAAAGTTTTGTAAGTTTGAGGTATTGATGATGAAAGTTTCGGAGTTTTAGAAATATTGAAAAACCCTAGTTTATGAGATGTACGTGAGCTATCAGTGTAATAGAGTGCATACACATGTGGGCTATCAGTATAGTATGGTGGGTAAATATGTGGGCTGGCAATATAATAGGGAGCATACATGAAGAAAAATCCATAGAAGCCTGAGCAAGTGTTGGTGCCAAGTCCCTGAAGTCTAAAGAAAATCCCTAGAACAATGGTCTACTAATTCACACCTGCTACATAAGATATGGTATGGTTATATATGTTGTGTTAATGCTTAGAATTTATTATGGGATGGTGAATTTATGAGGCATTCTTTGAATGGTTGTAATGAAGTCTAAATATAGTAGTTGGTTGGTTGAGTAGTTCATATCTATTCTGATTGAGAAATATCTATAATTTGTGATGATGTATGGTTTAGGATCATGCATAGGTTTTTGGATGGTACATATATGTTTGTGATTGGTTATGGTATATATTGGGCAGTAAAAGGTAGAGTGCAGTGACAGATCAGAAGTGGATGTGACTGAGATAGTAAGGGTCTGAAGGGAAGAAGTTGTGAAGTTTTAGAAACCCTAGTTTCTGAAGGTGTATGTAGGCTAACAGTGGGCCAGGTGTTACAAAATAATTCCCCTATGGACAGGTGAATTTTCCCTTAGAGTACATACCCCTAATACTAAGACAGAAAAACACAAGTGGACACTAACATCCCTTTGAATTTAGTTTAACTAATCAGAAAGAGAGAGAGGGAGAAAAGGTGTGATGCACCTAGTTTTGAAGTTTGTCCTCGCTGCTTCCAATCCGAGATTGATCTCAAAACTCCTTGGCGCAACTTGATACCTGCAATGCAATAGAAAAAAAAGAGAAATGAAGAACTCCTACTCTACATGATTAGATCAAACAAATTCATTCTCAAATATTGAAGGAACAGTAGACAAGCACATGCAATAATACACAAGCTTGAAGGAAATAGGATAAGTATATTAAAATGAGAACCTAAATATAAAACTTACAAACATGGATGATGATGCATCATTCTTCCAAGCTCCCCTCATTCATTCCTTGCACGATTCTCCCAAGATCATAATTTTTATATCTAAAAGCTTCCTCTAGAATCAAAGGTTTGATATCTCTAATCTTCCCCCTCTTCTCCATGGAAAGCCCTAATTATATAGGATTTGGAGGCTTAACCACCATGGATAAGATCACTCACTAGATCCACTAGAATGGGATCTCCAAGATTTTTAGGGAGAAAATATCTCTCAAGGATTTTAGGGAGGAAATATCTCTTAAGATCCACCAAATTAGGATATTGGTTTGAGAAAATATCTCAACCATCCATGAGATTCTCAACCTCTCCTTGAGATTAGGAAACTAAATGTGAGGTGGATTCTCACACTAAATTAATTTCATTTTTATGAATATTAATAAATAATTCATGTGCACATAGTATTTGGATCTTCATATAATATATTTCTCCTCCACATTGACTAGGGATTGTGACAAATGTTATTTCATGGTGTCAGTGTATGTGACACTTTTATGACACTTGCGACACTTAGGGTGAGGTACTTAAGTGTGGAATTTTGATGTGTAACAGATTTCCCCCTAAAGTGTGAGGTCAGAAGAGAAACTGATGGCTGAAACACTTTACAACTCTTTAATGCAAGGGTGTGGAGTTGGAGAACTTGGAACAAGCTGCAAACAACCATCAAACAATATCAATATATGTTCCATTTATGAGGTAGGCATACCTATTCTTGGAATATGAGATGACTCAAAGCATGACCACCGACCAATACACTATAGATCCATGAAAAATATTGACTAAGGATATGGCCACCAAAGATACAATGTGGATCCATGGCTCCATGACATGAACTGATCATAGCCACAAAAAATACACAGTGGAGCTATGAGATGATAAAACATATCCACAAACCAATACAATGTGGATCTCTGTGATAGTATATATATCGACATGCTCAAATGATCTCCTTCGTAGCCTGGAAAAAGAAGATAACAGAGTGAATGCTCAAACCAAGGTCTTCGTCCCAATCCCAATGTGGTATGAATATAGCCATGCGAATAGATGATTTGATGTTGAATATGGTAGAAACCACTTGATTATGGATCATTGAGGTAAATTGTGAACATGTGCGAGGGAAATCACCAATGATGTCAATGACTCCCAACGTACCCTAGTACATTCCAACGAATGTGAATAAATGAGATGAGGTTGAACATTCGTGGAATCATTCGATCAGAGGTCAATGATGTAAACCTATTGTCGGAAGCGAGGAGGCATGCAGGTCCCAAGGTACTAACTGGTTTCTAATTCTAATTCCCAGATGATGTGTTGAAGTCGACAGGAAAATACTCGTCGAAGGAGGGCCTTGATTTATCGCCCATCATCGACATGAAACTGACACAGGAAAGTGATGTAAGATGGTGAATCAAATAAGTATGGACTGACACAGGAAATGGAAACTAAAAATACTGCAGATGAATAGTTTGAAGTGAAAATTCCCTTGAACATGATGAGGCACGACCACTGACTTGGCAACATTGACTCGACGAGTACCAAAAATATAATGTGACGGCAATAATAGAACTCTTCGACTAGAATAAAAAGTATGGCGACACATGGAATTGTTATGACACAGAGACAAGAGGATTACTCAACTGTAAGACGAGATGCAAAAAAGTGCCATGTTCAAGGGAGACAATAACTTCCATAAAGGATTCCCAAAAACTTGACCCACTTCCTTCAATTTCCCCCGCACCCAGATAGATGAGTACCTATTTTTCATTTAACGAGTTTGAGGAGGGTAACACATGCTCGATATAACTCCCCTTCGATAAGTTTCTCTTTCTTTTTTTAACGAACTGGAAGAAGTAAGGGTTCGTCCTCATATGGGTCCTTCAATGTGTAGTTTAGCAAGTCCAGAGAAGGAAAAATTGGTGTTTTTTGATGTTTAGAGAGTCTGAAAAGAACTTAAAGGAGACTCCATGGTTGTCCTTTTTCTTGTTTTTTAGTCTTCGAGGTCCGAAAAATTATAAAATTATACGACGGAGAAATCTTATAATCATGCTTGATTAGAGTGTTCCTTTTTTGTAATTAGTATCGTGAGGCTGAAAAAGAGATAAACTATCACCCGAAAGACGCCCTTTCAAACTTTTAATGAGTGATAAAGGAAGAAATATCACTCGACAATCTTTTCATGTTTAGAGAGTCTGAAAAGAGATTAAAGGAGACTCCAGGGGGTTCCTTTTTCATATAACCTTTACGAGTCCAAAAAAGTGATAAAAGTATACTCAGTTACATTCTCATGTATTTACGAGCACAAGAAAGAACAAAGACTAAGCTAGGTAACTTATTCTCATTTATTTACGAGCACAATAAAGAACAAAGACTAAGCTCATTCTAGAAAAATACTGCTATGTTACGACGGGAATGACCTTCGAACGAGGATCACTCCTATGGAGAACTCTTCTAATCATGCTTGATTACAGTGTTCCTTTTTCATAATTAGTCTCGCGAGGCCGAAAAAGAAATAAACTATCACTCTAAAGATTCCCTTTCAAACCTTTTAACGAGTGTGAAAGGAAACAATATCACTCGACAATCTTTTCATGTTTAGAGAGTTTGAAAAGAGATTAAAGGAGACTCCAGAGGGTTCCTTTTTTGTATAACCTTTACTAGTCCAAAAAATGGATAAAAGTATACTTGGTTACATTCTCGTGTATTTACGAGCATGAGAAAGAACAAATACTAAGATCGGTAACTTATTCTCATGTATTTACGAGCAAGAGAAATAACAAAGACTAAGCTCATTCCAGAAAAAGAATGCTACGTTACGATGGGAATGAGCTTTGAACGAGGATCACTCCTAGAAGCATGTCTCTATAGAGGTATTTTACTCCCAACTTCTTTGGCAGAAGTTGGCCATTTTACTCCAACATGATGTCCAGAGGCTGGGGACCTTCCCCCCAAGCGTCGTTTCCTCCTCCGACGACTCTTCTTTCCTCTTTTAGGTTTTTGGTTACTAATGGAAACGTTTTCACTAGGCGAAGGAAAAGAGAGTTCAAGTACCAGATCCAGAGTGAGAATCGATCATAAAGGAGTGGGGTCTATTTCATTTTTTAACGAGCTTGACAGAGACAATGAACTATGATTTTCGATACTAGGTACTATGAACAGATGAGATGAATCGAAGGATTGTCATACCTAAGTAGAAATAATGTTTAAGGTGGCAACCTACGTGGTGGGAGGAGTAGGTAAAGGAAAAACCCCCATGAGAGAGGAGTCCTTGAGAAGACCTACACCTACACTCTCAAAAATATTTTTTCCTAGAAAAGGGACATTATTTGTTGTGACATTGTTGATATCTGGAGTTGTATACTCAAGTTGGTCAACAATGATAATTTTTCCTTGATGGGGAAATCGTAAGATACAAAACACCAAAGATGCGATGGTAGTAATTGCATAGAAACAACTACGACCAAGTAACAAATTATAATCCAAGGGCACTTTGACTACTTCGATATCAACTGAAATAGTCTTACCCTTCAAAGTCACAATGAAAGATTGCAAGAGTCCGTGAGATTGCAAACCATGTCCATCAAATGCTTTCAGAGTGGTAGGGGATGGGGTAAGTGTAAGAGAACCAGGGGCTCTGCAAAAAGGAAAAGACATGACACAAGTTGATGCTCCCTCATCCAAAACAGTACGATGGATGTTCTTTCCACCAACCAAAACTTGAATTTGGAATGCTAAGTGGTGGGAGACTTTATCCTTAAAATAATCTAGGTTAAAAGTAATCAGGTTCGACTCCTCAGGATCCATGGCTCCAATGGATGACAACAAGGTTCTATGTTGATTTGTACAGTTCCACAGAACTTCGAGGGTTTAGATACTACAAGGATCTTGCTCCAAATCTTCAATGATGTTGTATTTTTGGGCAACGCAGGCATTTGATTTAAATGTCTCTTTTCAAATTACGCTCTTAGGTGGGCGCAATGTTGCATCATAAATTGGCTTCTCAATCTGAAGAGGAGTGGAAGATGGAGGAGGAGTATAGTTAGAAGGTTGGTCAACAACTTTCCATTTAGTCTTATCACCTGGAAGATTGTCATAGGTATTTTCATGAGTTGTTACATTTACCATCTTAAACATGTATAACTGAGAGGTGCTTGTGGAAGCATCCCCATGGTGGGAATGACTTGGGTCACCTCCTTGCAGAGGGATAGGGTTTTGTACAAACAAATGTTTTTGTTGAACTGGTTGGGAGGTACCCTTCAGATATATAGTGATAGCCTCATGATGAGGGAAGTATTTCATGGAGTGGTCTTCCTCACAAATCATACAATGAAATTTAGGTTTCCTTGTCGATTGAGTATCCACAGACTTGGGATTATCCTTCTTGCTGGAATGTTTCTTGGATTTTCCCTTGTTTTTCTTCTTACCTCTTGGTTTCTGAGATGAAGTGGATTGGACCACATTCACCTTGAAGGTTTGGGTAGGAGTGGAAGTAGTTGTGGTGTTTGGAATGGAACTAGATTCTGGAGTAGGTTTTGACGAATCATTCGACAAATGAGGAGTATTAGGGATCATATCGTAAAGTGTGTTGGACTGGGAGTAAACCAAGTCCAAATATTGTGCACAACTTATATCCTGCTCCTCAGTAACTATGTTTCCCATAGAAACATCACAGGTGATGGGAGGCAAGAGAGAATTTATAAGCCAATCCGTGAGGATTTGGTCCGGAATTGGATGTTTAATCAACCATCTCCATCGTCTCCACTCATGAATATGATCAAAGATGTGGGTAGAAGAGGATTTTTAGAGAGAGGTCAAAAGTTGTGTACCAGTCTCGTACCATATAGGAAACTAAAAATGTGTCAGGAAAGCCATGGAAAGAGAGTTAAATTTGACAAAAGAGTTATGTGGCAGTTCAATGTACCATTGTGTTGTTGCACCCATAAGTGTTCTATGAAAAATTCTAAGATGAATGGAATTGTCCATCAAAGAGTTGGAAGAACATCATAAGTGGAAATTCCTAACAGGATTTTTAGGATCCTCCCTGGGTTTTCCATCAAATTTTGGAATGTCGGATGGTAATTTGGTAGGGATGGTGGACCAAAATGGGGCATGAATGATGGGATCGCTTTTTAAACATGAAATATTTGGGAGATCTAACGTAGCCAAGAATGGTAGTTTTCAGTTAGGTTGTTGATACTGGTGATAACCACATTTCATAGGAACACTAGTAGGACCATATCCAGGTTATGGCATGGTTAAAAAACTTGATAGTCCTCCCATATACGGTGGTTTACTGGGTTGTCCACCTATGTAAGGTGGTTGTCCTGTTGGTACACCCATGTACTGTGATTAAACATATGGACCTCCTACATACTACGATTGACCTATTGGTCCCCCTATGTATGGAATTGGAAGGAACTATTGTGTTTGAATCATGGGGTTTACATCTTAATAAGGCATAGTTCCTTGCAGAGGAATGCCCGCCAGATTGGGTTGAATCCACAAAGGATTCACAACTCCTGGATATGGATGTCCAGGATATAGAACAGTGGTATTAGGGATAGAAGTACTTGTAGGAGTGGTTTTCCATCATTATTTTTTATGTTGAAACCACGTAGGTTTCCCCCTAGCAAAAAGTTGCCCTGCAACTGAAGGTTTCCCCATAGCTGAAGGTTGGCCTCCCATTGAAGATTGAACTCCAATGTAGGGAGTATTAATTTGTGATGTGTGAGGTGGAGGTTGAGTATCTTGTGTAACCGTGGTTGTGTGAAAGACTTGACTTCTTTCCATTCGACCAATGGGATGACCAAGTAAAGCACTTGGCGTGTGCATCTGTGGAAAAAATGAAGCAGGAATATTACCCAACTCATGTGAAAGAGGATATAAATGCGCAAATGGTTGAGTCAGGGTCACTTGGGTCATCGATTTTTCTGGTAAAGAATAAGAACCAACAGTATCAACTATGAGAGTTGTGGAAAAATATTAATTCCCAAGTCCTTCAGGAAAACCAAAAATCGGTGGGTTCATGCCAAAGGATGGTGTAGTGGTTGAACCAGGTGGTAAATAGTAATAATAAAATGAATCAATGTATCTCATGGATGGTGGATCAAAGAGTGGTTGTCCAAGTGGATCAGTAAACGGAGGATTCACAAAATATTCCAAGCTTTCTATGAAGGTTAGGACCAGTTCTTCAACGTGATGGCCACTTCCAGGAGCGATTCTCCTAGTTTCAGAAGTGTGATCTGTGATCACTGTTTCGTAAGAAATATTAGGTTGTGGTTATTGAGTGTCAAGTTTCATACCTTGTATACTATGAAAATTCTGATCCTAAGGATGACTATGCAAAACAAAGGAACATTACCCCGACATCCACATAACAACCCTTCTCAGTGAAAACAACCCTCGATTTCACGGGATCACCCTCCAATGGTACTGAGAGTGTGATACAATGTCTTCCCCGGTTTCGTGGGAATCCCCTCACATCACCTCTGTAGGTACCTAGGAAAGGACACTGAGGTTACCAACTCCCAGTCAGCCTCTGAGGGGGGGTCCAGTCGATAGTCAGGACCGAATGTATGGGAAGGATATCAAAGTTTGAAGCTCTTCAATAGAAATGAAGACAAGTGGACCGATAGGACTCTAGAGGACCTCAAACAGATTCAAAGTTCACGAAGCACCGAGACCAACTGAAACCAGTGGTTTCTCAAGAAAAACCCCAAATATACAATATTTTCGCTACAATTGGTTAAGATTTTGAGGGTTAATCTTCGTTTCTCTCCCACACGTTACTTCGTGTTTATCCTCTATGTGAGACAGGGTTCCCAGCTATGCTTATACAAAATTTGGATTTATACGCTCTTTAGTGTTCTATAGTCTCTTTAGTAGTCTTGGAAAATTTACTCACTTCACCTAGTCCAAAGACCCTAATCCTAAGCTATTGTTGGTTTGCTAAAAACAAAAAATATTCGAGTTGATTTTATTAGTGTTTGGTTGATTTTAATGTCTTTTAAATCAGAGGGTTCAAAGAGATGAAACTGATGATGTGTAAGAGACTCGACTCCCAAAGAATGCAAAAGAATGCTATGTGGTTCTTTCTTTCGATGAATTCTACATATAGGAAGGAGAAGAGTTCTATTCTTCTTAACACAAACAAGTACTCAAAATAATGCAACTTTCAATTTCTAGGATCAATACGATGCCAAAATACCAAGAAAATTTTTTCGAAAACTGAAATGCACATGCAAAACTAGCTCTTTTTTCCAAACATAAACCAAAGCAAACTTCCTAATGAATGCACAATTTCTTTGTTTGGTTAACTATGCAAGGAGATATGCAAACTTTTCACTTCTTAATGTTCAGATAAAAGAGATCCAAGTTTAAAACAAAGAACTACGAGGAAACAATAAATCAAACAAAGCGCACTCAAAGTGATGAGAGTTGAAAGAAAATAATTAGGAGATAACTTGTTCAATCAATAACTCAATGATGCAAAAGAGAAAGAAAACAAACACTCATGAAAATCCTCAAATGATGAGCAACAAGAAATAGAAATCAAGCTAGGTTGTCATAAGAGTCCTAATGATCCATAAAATCGAGATGTTTCAAATGAACACAAGAAGGCTCAATACCAAGAAACCTTTTTAAACCTTAGTTGATGAATAGTTCTAAATAATTAAGCAATCTGAAATCTTTATGAGACGAAGATCAGATGAACTCATAATGCAAAAAGAACCAAGGGATCACGTTAACCCAAGGGGATCACAACTAAGAGAAAAATTACAAAATCAAAGGATAAACAAAAATGAATTATAAATGTCCAACTCTTATCAAAACAAAGTCAAGAGTATTCAAAGGTCTCTGAGAAAAAAGCTCCTTGGGATTAGACAGAGAAAAAGATAGCAAAAAGGGGCAGAAAAAACCCAAAAAGTCAGATCAATGCTCATGTTTCCAAAGGGACAGAGTGCTACAACGATGTGGTATGCACTACAGGGGATCATTTATAATAGATCAATGCTCTAGTATACACAACAGAGGAGTGCTACCCTTCCCAAAAACTCAAAAATAAGGCTTAATACTCAGAAAATTTTGCAAAAGACTTTGTGAAATATTCAATGAAGAAGAGAGAAAGGGAAGTAGATTAGAAACAAACAATAAATATGATCTAAAGGTGGGAAAAAGATTAGATGATCCAAGGAAAGACAAGCCAATGTCCTTCCCCAATGGAGTCACCAATTTCTATTACAGAATAATTCCCCTACGGACATGCAAATTTTCCCTTGGAGTACAGACCCCTAATACCAAGACAGAAAAAAACAAGTGGACACTAACATCCCTTTGAATTTATTTTAACTAATCAGAAAGAGAGAGAGTGAGAAAATGTGTGATGCACCTAGTTTCTAAATTTTTCCTCGATGCTTCCAATCCGATCTTGATCTTTGAACTCCTTAGTGCAACTTGATACCTACAATGCAATAGACAACAAAGAGAAACCAATAACTCCTACTCTACAATATTAGATCAAACAAATTCATCTACAAAGATTGAAGGAACAGTAGATAAGAACATGCAAGAATACATAAGCTTGAAGTAAATAGTCCAAGTATATTAAAATGATAACCCAAAGAGAATACTTACAAACATGAATGATGATGCAACATTCCTCCAATCTCCCCTCGTCCAGCCCTTGACGGATGCTCCCAATATCATAAGTTTGATATCTAAAAGCTTCCTCTAGAATCAAAGGTTTGATACCTCTAATATTCCCCCTATTCTCCATGGAAATCCCTCATTATATAGGATTTGGAGGCTTAACCACAATGGAGAAGATCACTCACTAGATCCACTAAAATGGGATCTCCAATATTTTTAGGAAGAAAATATCTCTCAAGGATTTTAGGGAGAAAATATCTCTCAAGGATTTTAAGGAGGAAATATTTCTCAAGATCCACCAACTTAGGATTTTGGTTTGAGAAAATATCTCAACCATCCATGAGATTCTCAACCTCTCCTTGAGATTAGGAAACTAAATGTGAGGTGGATTCTCACACTAAATAAATTTTCTTTTTATGAATATTAATAAATAATTCACGTGCACATAGTATTTGGACCTTCATATAATAAAATTCTCCTCCACAGTGACTAGGGATTGTGACAAATGTTCTTTCATGGTGTTAGTTTATATGACACTTTTATGACACTTGCGACACTTAGGGTGAGGTAATTAAGTGTGGAATTTTGATGTGTAACACCAGGGCACGTACATACATGTGATACAGTATAGACAGGTCATGTACATAGGCGGGTTGTAGTATAAACAGGTTGTGTACTTGTTGACAGATTGGTATCTGTTGAGGATTGATTCCTCTTCTTAGTTGATGCTGAGATTTTCAGGTTGAGTCTTGCACTGAGAGTTGGTGCTCTTATGGAGTTGTTTTCTCTATTCAGTTGTTGCTAAAACAAACCCAAGGATTGTAGTCCATAATATAAAAGAAACTTATACATATATCTTATGTGCCTCATGTTCCTTGTGGTGATGGCTTATTGATCATATTTGTTGTTGATATATGCTCACATACAACTTGTTATAAATGAAATTAATGAATTATGAGTAAATGTTGATTGCTAACTAAGGTGTTTTTGGAAAAGAGTAAAAATATCCCTACACTGATTCACCCCCCCCCCCCCTC
>ML781597.1:391061-411680 GCA_009831015.1 Picea engelmannii | reverse complement strand
GGTGTGTTCAACAATTGGTATCCGAGTCAGGCCTTCATCATAATCCTTGCAATCTTGAAGGATATCCATGGACACACAAATGGATGAACATGCAGATGAAGTTACCCTCTTTATTGAGATAGATTACTCGGCATGGAGAATAGAAATGAAAGGGTATTTGAAGGCAAAAGGAGTAGGTGTTTGGAAAGAAACTATTGGTGGATCAATTCCCTTGAAGAATAAGTCAAAGTTTGCAGCACAAAAGGAATCAAATAATAATGATGCATTAGCTTTCAAGGCCATTTTCAATGGACTCTCAAGTTCTGTCAAGTAAAGCATGGGACAATGTACTTCCTCCAAGGATCTATGGTTGAAGCTAGAGAAGGTATATCAAGACAAAGAATACAATTGCATCAAGGACAATGAAGGTAAATACTCTCCAAAATCCTCTTATTGCAAAAATTCTAAGTATGATGATGTTGAATGTTCCTCTACAAGTGAAGAAGAAAATATAGAAGTAGTTTGTGTAGAATTATATGACAATTATCCTATAGATGAAGAGGAAGATTTGTTGAAGCTTAAAGTTAAAGTGTTATTTGAGTTATATGGTGTTAGCAATGAAATATGACATTACTCAATTTCTTTTGAGTATCTTGAAAAATACACCAAATAAGTCCTAGAAAAGTACCCAAGATATACCATGGCACTAAAGCAAATGCTCAAAGAACAAGAAGAAAGTGAAAATACTCAATTAGAAGAAAAGGAAGAAGAGATCAAAAGACTAAAGAATGAAATATAAGAAAAGAAGAAGGTAGATGATAAGCTTAGCAAAAGTCTTGAAGTTAATGTCAATCTTGAGACCAAAATTGAGGAATCCAAAAGAATAGAGGAACTATTGAAAAATCAAGTAAATGAAAAGGAAGAGTCATGCCATAAGTTGGAAGCTGAAGTTGCAAATGCTCAAAGAAAAAGAAGAAAGTAAAAATACTCAATTAGAAGAAAAGGAAGAAGAGATCAAAAGACTAAAGAATGAAATATAAGAAAAGAATAAGGTAGATGATGAGCTTAGCAAAAGTCTTGAAGTTAATGTCAATCTTGAGACCAAAATTGAAGAAGCCAAAAGAACAGAGGAACTATTGAAAAATCAAGTAAATGAAAAGGAAGATTCATGCCATAAGTTGGAAGCTAAAGTTGTTGATTAGAAAGAAAGTAGAGAAGTCTAACACTCACATCAATTTCACGAACAACTCAACAATCTTGGATGAGATCCTAGATAGCGAAATATCTCCAAATCATAAATCAGGTCTTGGATACAACAAGGAATCTATTCATCTTGAAGCTAGCACTTCTAGGAAGTATGAGGTAAGTTCTTCACTCTCAAATGGTGGAAGCAATGCTGCAAGTCAACCATATACAAAAATCAAGGAAACTTTCAAAGGAACAAAGAAAGGAAGACATCAAGAATCCATCTTTGCACCTCAAAGAAAATTCAGAAGAGAGACACCTTCAAGATGGACAAAAGCAAAGGTATGATTTTTTTTTTCATGGTCACTGCTACTCATGTAATGAATATGGTAACAAAGATTTGGATTGTAGACATTATGCAAGGAAAAATTATGGAAGGTTTCATAACACCCTAAAGTGTTGGAGATGTAATCAAGTGGGATAGAGTGCTTCTCATTGTCACACCATGAGATGATACAACTATAGCGGGTTTGGTCACAAATCCCAGGATTGTTGGAAAAAAAGAAGCCAATCCATGAAGAGTGCTTCATACAGTATGACAAGAAGAGCACATGAATCTAGGAAGGAAGACAATCTTGAAAATATGGAATCTTATAGCTCAAGTTATGAGAAGCTAATACACCTTGAGAAGTGGGTAAAGAAGAATGAAAAACCAGAACAAAAAGTTAGCCATGAGGAAAGCTCAAGCTTGACATTTTAATAAGCATACGCGGGCTCTTGTGGAAGAAGTCATGTACATATTCAAGCCGACCTATAGATTGGTCGTGTGTAATAGGTCATGTATAATAGGTCAACATCTTGGAAAAGAAGGCTATCCATATGACGTGCAACATGATTTGATGATATAACATTGTTTTGCAGGGTCTAACATGGTTTGTTGCAGTTTTTCATGATTATATGGTTGCATGTATGTTTAGTGTATGTGTGGTGATGAAATATGGTTGAGTGTTGAATCATATGCTTGATGCATATTCTGGATGCATGATAACTAACTCTGGAGTATGGATTGAGGCATTTTCTATTGAGAAACAATGTTGCTTATGATAGTGAAGTTATGACACTTTGGTTATGAGATATATCACGATGATGTGATTCTAGCTAGAGATATCATTTATCTATTGAGGCACACATCCGGTACATGTTTAGAGATACTATTGGATACTTACTATTTGCTCTAGTGAATGGTGGTTGAGGCAGATCTATTATGGTACATGGATGGTACATATGTGAGCTCCATTGATATATCTTATGATGTATTGTTAGAGGCATATTTGTTGAATGCTTTTGGTGCATGCATTTGGCATGTGGTTGAGATACATATTGGGACATTTAGTTGATGAGGTTATTATGTTGTACATCATTGATGAGTCATAGCTTAATCTATAGTTGATGCATGATTGGTACATACTTGGTACATTGGTTGAGGTACTTGCTACAAGTATGATTGGAAAATGGTTTATGGTTGATATGGCATACATATATGGGAACACATCTTGATTGTGGCTCATCTTGTTGAATTTTTGTGCATTGTTGATTCACTTTCTATGGTACATGTCGTAATACATGTTTGGTGCATGGTTCATGCACTTGTAGAGGGAAGATGATTGTGGGTGATGGTACTTGGTTAAATTACATAATTGGTATTACTTGTTTATCATATACTTTGATACATGATGTATGGGATAGTTGAGCCACATGTTCTGGTGCTTGGTTGGTACATTATTTTATGCTTGATGGTTGAGATACATATTTTGACACATGGTTTTTGGCACTTGGTTTATGATAGAGGCATATAAAATGTGATATGACACTTGTTTGAGGCACATGGTTGGCATGTTGACGATGTTATTGGTACATTGATAGAGGCACTTGTTGATGATCCTGATATATGATTGGTACACTTTTTGGCACATATTCTTGGCATATATACTTCAGTGATGAGATCGTATTGTATGGTGTTGATGTGCATGGTTGGCACATGGTATGGCATAGGATGTACATGGTTGATGTTTTGTTCATGATTCTCTATTCACTGTTGACATATCCTTTTTCTTCATGAAGTATAGTATTGCACAATTACGATGCATAGACAAGTCCAAGGATCATCATAGTAAGAGCAGACCAATCCTGAGTAGTTGATCTATGTTCCGATTGAGAAGTATATTTTGCAGTAGAAGCATATTGGAGTGGTACCATATTGTTCATATTGCAGAGAATATAGGGGGAGACATATCCATAGGGGATTTATTCCTCTTCCCTTGATTGGTTTCAATAGCATGATTCCAAAAGGGGAGATATTATTTAGAGGAAGCTCAAAGGCATCCAGACATGAGGAGTAGCCCCAAGAAAAGTTCGGGCAGGGGTAGCAGCCCCAATGAAAGAAATACCATTTTCCATTGATGTCAAAGGGGAAGAGATAGTCACATTGATATCATTCAGATGACTATTGATGAAGAGAATTTCCATGTTTACATGTTTCCATCAATGACTGGTGTTGACATCAATGATTGGTATTGTCATCAATGAGAAAGAGGGAGATTGTTGCATTATGATGTCATTGATGTCAAAGAGTTGATGTATGTTCCTAGTATCATTGATGTATTGATTGATGGCCTATGTTATCGTAGATTTAATTGATGTCAAAGATGTCAAGTGGTGTCATAGTGATGTATTGTCATGGATTGATGTATAGACGTGATGATGTAAAGGTTGGTCATTGTTATCTTTCCATGGTTGATAGGAAATACCAAATGGATGAAATCCAAAGTGGTCCCCTTATGGTGAAATCCCTCGGAGGAAGATGCTTTGTGAGTTCCAAATGGTTAAGTGGTTGAGTCATCCTAGATGTGTGGTTAAGGAACCCAAGGATTGATTGTGGAATATTGTAATGAAGATCCATGAATTTGTAAGTGAAATTATTCTAGATGGATAGTGATCATCATGCCATTTTCGATGATATGTGGAATGTCACATAACTCCTCACGTTTAAAGATTTATGTCCTTGTGAAGTTGGAGAACCCTCATGTGTTTTCTAGAAGCCCCTAGAAGGTCAAACAAGTCAAATTATTCTAGAAGCTCCTAGAAGATGTTGACCAGTCAAAGTGGTTAGTCATGGGTTAAGTGGTTGCAACAAGAAAACAATTAAAAATAAATTAGTTGTAACTAGAAGTGGAGAATTCACTATTTGCAACAAAGTGGGTTAGAAGTGGACAAGAGGTCAGAAGTGGGTTAGCCCCTAAAAGAAGGAAGTTGGTTAGAGTTGGTTAGATGAGGAAGATACTTCGAGAAGTATAAATAAGATATCAAGGGTCACTCGTGTTAGTGTATCTCTTGAGAATATTGAATACTTATTCTTGGTGAAAGATTCATTGAAGTTACTCATGGACACATCAAAATTTTCATAAGTCTGAGGTATTGACAGTGAAAGTTTCAGAGTTTCAAAAATACTGAAAAAACCCTAGTTTCTAAGATGTATGTGAACCATCAGTGTAATAGGGTGCATATGTACGCGGGATATCAGTGTAAAAGGGTGCGTACATATGTGGGCTAGTTGTATAATAGGGAGCGTACATGAAGAAAAATCCATAGAAGCTTGAGAAAGTACTGGTGTCGGGTCCCTGAAGTCTGAAAAAAATTCCCAGAACAATAGTCTACTAATTCAGATCTACTACCGACTATATGGTATGGTTATATACGTTGTCTTCATCCTTATATTTTCTCATGGTATGGTGAATTCTTGAGGCATTTTTTGTATGGTTGTATTGATGCCTAAATGTGGTATTTGGTTGGTTGAGTAGTTCATATATGTTCTGATTGATAAATATCTATAATCTGTGATGGTGTATGGTTGAGGATCATGCATAGGTTGTTGTATGGAACATATATGTTTGTGATTATTTATGGTATAGATTGGGCAGTGAAAGGAAGAGTGCAGTGACAAATCAAAAGTGGATATGTGATCTGGGATCTTTTCGTCTGGTGACTTATTAAAGAATTGTATTAAATGAGCATAAACTAAAGTGCACCATAAAGAAGGAAAATATCAAAAGGAAAGAGACATAATAATGAAATATGAACGCAAAAACTTGATAACGGAGTTCATCCCTCGTGGACTACGTCTCCGGGTCCTGCTCTCAAATGGGTAGGCCTTTTTATTAACTCCACAAAAGAATTGGGAAAAATACATAAGTATACCTCATTCTGGAGTTAAGATATAGAAGATTTTCTCAGATCAAAAAAGAAACATCACCACTGCGTTCGTGGCGTCAAATTACCTAAAAATGAATGTCTCCACGCCTCGATCCGAGTCTGGCACTTTCGAACCTAGGAAAAACCTTGCCTCAATTTCCATGCCTGCACCTGCAACTAATGACTGGAAAAATTTCTTGAAATACATTCCTTGTCCGTATGGCCGCGCCTTGGTTCCTCCTCCCCCCCGTACACTAGTGGAACCCCTTTTTATAATACAAGTCGGGTGATTGTGTAATAATGAGGTTGTTGGCCAAATGGTTAGCGGATGTTATATTAAGGCATAGGTTAAGCGGAGGTTCCGGGGTCAAACCCGTGGACTCCCATTTCTTTTGGGGTATAGTTTGGCAGCTGGTCTTTTTTTTGGCATGCTGGTACATTTGGTGGAGCGACTATTAAAATGGCAAGCAGTTAGAATATGTTTCCAATCTGGCGAAACCGTTGCTAGATTTGGCGGTATATTTAATATATATATATATATATATATATATATATATATATATATATTGAATATCCAGTTGATGGGCATCATTGGGCATTTGCCCACTGCCAAATGGCAGCCAAACATTGGCCCAGGTCACCTCATTATACAATCATCCTTACATGTCACCCTACCACATGTCATACAAATGCCATGTCAGCCTGCCACGTAATGTACGGATGCCACATGTCCTGTACGGACCTCTACGTGGCATGTTTTCATTGGTCCACATGTCATCCTGAAAATTCCAAAAATGAGTGACATGTGGCAGCCTCTTTTTCTTCCACATCATCATGACATGTGTCACACTCTGCACTTGCCACGTAAGTTGTATGAACGATGACATCATCAGTACTGATGCTGATGTCAGTAGTATAGATGATGACTCATCCATGTTTACTGGGCTAGGTTGACCAAAAATTTGACCGTGAATATCTTTCAATCCATAACTCCGTTTGATAAGACGTTTGCACCATTAGAAATATTGAGATGCACTCTTCACGATAATTCCATTTTCATTGAGTTTTGGGAACTTTGAATTTTTTTCCTTTCTATGTCTGTTGAAGCCATTTTGAGTGTCCCGAGTCTCCTCTACGAGTTCTGAGTTGTTCTTAACCTTCTCTGGATCCTTTTTGGATCAATATGACTGAGGTAGTAAGGGTCTAAAGGGAAGAAGTTGTGAAGTTTTAGAAACCCTAGTTTCTAAAGGTTTATGTAGGCTGACAGTGGGCTAGGGCATGTACATGCACATGTTGTAGTATAGGCAGGTCATGTACATATCCAGGTTGTAGTATAAACATGTCACATACCTATTTCCAGATTGGTATCTGTTGAGGATTGATTCCTCTTCTCAGTTGATCCTGATATTTGTAGGTCGAGTCTTGCATTGAGAGTTGGTGCTCTTGTGGAGTTGTTGTTATATTCAGTTTTTGCTGAAAAAACCACCAAGGATTGTAGTTCGTAATATAAAAGAAACTTGTACATATATCTTATGTTCCCTATGTTCCATCTGGTGATTGATTATCGATGATATTTTCTACTAATATATGTTTACATACAAATTGTTATAAATGAAAGTAATAAATGATGAGTAAATGGTGATTTCTAACTAAGGTATTTTTGAAAAGGAGTAAAAAGATCCCTACACTGATTCACCCCCCTCTCTCAGTGTGGTAGGTGTGTCCAACAAATGACACATGGAAAACATTATGAATACACAAGGATGTAGGAAATGCAATGATATATGCGACAGGACCAATCCTTTATAGGATTTCAAATGGCCCACAATAGTGTGATGCCAACTTAAAACAATTCCCCAACTTCAGGGAACTGCGCCTGGATTTCATTTTCAAAAACACATGGTCGCCCACTTTAAAATATATGTGGGTTCTACCTTTATATGTGCAATGTTTATGCTTGTCCTGTGCAACCTTTAAATTCTACCTTATCTTTACCATGTTCTCTTCCATTTCCCGAAGAAGATTTGGCCCCACCACTACGCGGTCTGTTGGATTGTCCCATCTTAATGGTGTATTGAATTTTCTGCCATAAAGTGCCTCAAATGGGCTCATCTTTAAAGATGATTAATACCCATTATTGTAAGTAAAATCTACCAAGTGAAGGTATTCTTCCCACTTGGATGGTTTGTCCATGACATAAATCCTCATCATGTCTTCAATCACTCGATTTACCCTCTATGTTTGTCCATCTGAATCAGGGTGATATTTTGTGTTGAAATTCAGATTTGTCCCAAATCCATTGAATATCCCTTTCCAAAAGTTTGAGGTGAGCTTGTAATCTCTGTCAGACACAATTGTATTAGGTTTACGATGTAGCTTATCAATTTCTCACATGTATATTTCAACAATGTTAATCTTCTTTGTGTGTTGACTTCACTAGAATAAAATATGAATCTTTAGTAAGCTTGTCCACCACCACCATAATAGAATCATGTTTCTTAGTGGTTCTAGGAAACTTAGTTATGAAATCCATGGTCATATATTCCCACTTCCACTCAGGAATTGGAAAGGGTTGCACCAAATGAGTTGGATGTCTGTGCTCAGCCTTAACCTTCTGACATTCAATACATCTTGCAATAAAATCAACAACTTCCTTCTTCATACTTGGACAATATATTTTCTTCTTGACTATAACAATTGTCTTCAAGTAACCTAGATGTCCAACATAAGGAACCTTATGCAGCTATGACAATATTATTCTTTTCAACTCCTGATCATTCAACACATAGACTCTGCATCTATACATGAGGATCACATCCTCTCGTAGCTCATAACCTTCCAACTTCTATTGTAACATACCTTCTTGTAAATTCATCTTTATGTCCACATAGTGAAGATATGATTTGGAAACTTCTAAAATTTTGTCGCACAAATCAGATTTGTGCATGCTAACAATTGTAGCATGAATCTCATTCACTCTCCTACTCAATGCATCATCCACCTCGTTATCCTTTCCTATGATATGTTTTATGTCAAATTCATACTCACTAAGGAATTCTAACCATTTGTTTGTCTTAAATTTAAAATTGGTTGTCCAAATAGGTACTTCATACCACTATGGTCTATCCTTAGCTCAAATATTTTACCCATGAGATAGTGTCGCCACACCTTCAAGGAATGCACTATGGATGCCAATTCCAAGTCATGAGTAGCATAGAGACTTCCATGCTCTTTTAACTTTCTTGATTCGTATCACAACACATTCCATTTTGACTAAGGAATCCATGAATTCCTTCCTTGCATGCATCCATGCACACAATGAAATTTGTATCAGGATCCACAATCCTCAAAATTGGCACACCCATCAACAAAATTTTCAAGTGCTGAAAAACTCCTTGCACAATCTAGAGTCTGTTCAAATCACACACCTTTCTTCTGTAGAGATGTGATTGGATGCACAATCTATGAGAATCCTTCAATAAACCTTATGTAGTACCCTTCCAGTCCCATAAAGGACCCCACCTCTACAACATTTCTTGGTGTCGATCATTCCTTAATGGATTTTATCTTTTTCAGATCCACAACTATTCGTTCCTTGGAAATGACATGACCCAAATAATGAATCTTTCACTAGAAAAATGAGCACTTGCTCATATTTGCATAAATTTGATGCTCCCTCAATACCTGCAACACTATCCTCAAGTACTAATTGTGCTCATCTTCATACTTTTAGTAAATAATTATGTTATCCATAAATACAATGAAAAACTTATCTAAATGCTATCTGAAAACTCCATTCATGAGACACATGAAGACAACGACTGCATTCGACAAACTAAATGGCACCACTATAAAATCGTAATGACCATACCTTGTTCTGAATGTAGTCTTACTAATTTCTTCCTATTTTATTCTCACTTGGTGATGTCTAGATATGAGATCAATCTTTGAAAATATTTGTGCACCTCACGGCTGATCAAAGAGGTCATCTATCCTTGGCAAAGGATACTTGTTCTTTAATTTTACTTTGCTCAATTTCCTGATGATACAAAGTCTCAGAACACCATCCTTCTTCTTCACGAAAAAAATTGGCACACTCCAAGGTGACACACTTGGGCGTATATACCCCTTATTCATAAGATCTTCAATATGCATCCACAACTCCTTCAACTATGTTGTGCTCATCCTATAAGGAGTCTTGGATACAGGTGTTGCTCTAGGAATCATATTTATAGAGAAATCAATATCTCTTTTCGGAGGCAATCCCGATATCTCTTTAAATAAATACTCAAACTCTTTCAGTATTGTGTAGTCTTCAACACTCAACACTTTATCCTTAGGTTCCTCTTCCATGTGCGCTACACATACTTGACATCCTTTTTTGTAAATTGTTTTCAACTGCAAAGATGAAACTTCTCTGATAGTTATATCTCTTGGAATTCCTTGAACTATCCTCAAGTTCCCTTCCTCATCCAAGCAAGTAAATTCCTTATTGTAACAGTCTAGGACATCATGGTTCTCGTCCAACTAATCCATACCAATGAGGAAATCATACAATACCAAAGGTATAGTATTCAACTCATCTTTGTGTGTAGTCCATTCATTTCTATTGGACATGCCATGACCATCTAATTAATTTTCCTTTTTTCTCTTGTAGCTAACTTCACCAACCAAGGTTTTCCAAGCTTGCTTCTTGGAAATTGGAAATTGTCCACCATATTAGGATCTAGATAAACATGACTAGCTCCTAAGTGAATTAAAATAGCAATAGGTTGGTCATTAATATTACCTTCCACCTCAATCATGTGTGATTGAAACTCAACTTGCTTGTTATCCATCGTTGTGTAAATCCTTGGCACATTTCTTCCCATGTCCTCAAGTGTCAAAATTTGTTGAACATTGTGTGTATTCCTTGCTTTATCACCTCTTTGAGGGAAATCTCTATGCATATGATCTTCGCCACAAATCCAAAATTTAATAGATTGCTTCCATGGATTTTTCTCCAATGTCTCTGTCATTCTAAACTCCTTGGGAGTTTTCTGTCTTTGCACAATATTTTTGAAAAATGGTGTCTCATCCCCCTTCTTCCTCTATTCCACCTTACTTTTCATCTTATCTTTCCAATCCTTTTGGAAATTCGATCTTCCCCTTTGCTGCTCATAAAGACACTTAGAATTCCTTATGGTTTCTTCTAATGTCTTAGGGTCTTCATACTATATCTTGTCACTGATAAATGAGGGCAGACCACTTAGGTACCTCATAATTTTAACTTGCTCATCCTTGATGAATGTGACATATTTCAGTAGATCTAAGAATCTTATTTCATACTCATCTATCGTCATACTCCCAAGCTTGAGTTCGAAGAACACCTTCATTTTCTTGTCATAGTATCTCTTGGTTAAATATTTCTTTTGGAAATACCTCTTGAAGTCCCTCCAAGTAACCTTCTTCTCATAAATGTGTTGCACATGCACAAATTGATCCCACAACATTTATGCCTTTCCTTTTAGCTAATAGATGGAAATTCTCCCTTCTTCCTGCATAGAATAATTATGAAGTTGGAAGTACTTCCTCATACCCAACAACTAGGTCTATACATATTCATTCTTCTTATGCTCACCGTTAAAGGAAGGAGGCTTGATCTTATTCATTTCTTCCTATAGCTCATCCACCCTAGTCCTTCTCTTATGATTTTAGATAGAAGATGGACTTGATATACTACGCACTTTCCTAAAATATTTATTTGGTGAGTGATGATGATTCCTATCAACATTTCTTGCTTCTGTTCTTTTCTCATCATGAGACCTGCGACTACTTGACCTACTTGTCTCTGTCTCTTTATCCATTTTTTTTTTCTATTCTATCCAAGCTTTGCATCATCTTGACATTGAAGTCATGTTGCTGCTCCTTGGATATCATAAGCCTTACATTATCATATTTATAGCTATGGAAATATTTTTTCAATCCCTTTATGGTTTCTACGAATTTCATGCACTCCTCCTTAGATTATGTACCATCAGCACCCAAACCGACATAAAAATCCTTGAATTAATCATCAGGACTATAATTCCTCTACTCATATTCCATGCTTTTGACCTTCTACATTATTTGTGTCTTTCTCTAATCACTAATAATTATATAAAATTTGTATACAACAAGATTTTTTAGACGAATTCATGAGAAAAATTCATGAAACCTCTGCACCATCTTGTCAAAATCCTTTCTTCTAAATCCCATGTGTGCATTAATATTCAACATACACCAATGCACGATGTCAATTTTTAACTTGTACACTGAGTATCAGTAGTGTGCATGCACCAGAACTTTGTTCTGTGCAACCCCAAAACCTTTAGTGTGCACACCCATGCACCATTTTTTACTATGCAATACTAGTGTCGCACTCAACAATATCATAAATTTAGCATGCGCATTTGTTCATTCTTATCTTATGCACACCATGTACATGTTGAAATTCCAAAATTGAAAACTTGTCATTTCAATTTTTTCCTTAAGTAAAACTCATCCCATGCAGGCTCAGTGTGGAAATCGTAGCTCTGCAAAGTTTTGTTGAACTCTAACCCATACAAGTCCAGTGTTGAACCAATTTCTCTAATACCAAACTGTAAATTCCCCAGCATCCCCAGATGGACTACGCCACACACTTCTCCAGATATATTCTCTGATACCAAAATGTAACATCCCCATCCACCCTAGGTTAGGCCACATCACCCAATCTCAAATTTTGTAGCTCTGAATCAACCGAATTGTAACATCCCCAACATACTACTAAGCAATGATACTCCAAAAGTGCATTGCGTAGATTATATTCTAATCACAAGTCTATGCAATATAACTTGAATTAGTGCACTCGAACTTGAGCTAAGTCCATCCACACTAAATCACAAATTTAAGCAGTGAAAGTAACTCAAACAACTACGTGCACCAACATATTGATCACACAACAAAACTGTGCACACAACCAATATGATGTCATATGCCAATTCTGATTTCCCTGTGCATGGATTATATTTACCTAAGCACACATGTTGGCCCTTGACCAAGTTTTGAGGATCCTTTGTCATGGTTGACCTATTTTTGTGACTTTGACAGGCTGTCGAAGCCAGAGTTCAAGACGAAGCAGAGATCGCAGGATCTCAGCCCCTCTTCATGGATTTTTGGGTTTTTGGGTTATGTAATGGGTATGGGGATGTCGTCCCATGGGTTTACCCATTCTTAGGCCTATTTTTTAATGTATAAATAGAAAGCTAGGCGATGTAGGAAGTAGTTCGATCTATGTGATTGAAGAAGTTGTAAGTTGTGCTAAGTGCAAGTAATAGTTGTAAGTGCTTCGTGCATAATGTGTGAGACTTGTAGATCTAAGTGCAAGTGAATGATGGTTGAGTGCTTGTACTGGATATGTGCAAGAAGATGTGATTAATACTTTCAGATCTAAGTGAAATTCATCTGTAGTGCTTTGTGCGCAGACTCTGTAAGGATTTGTGCCTAGATCTACTTGGGGAAGGAGGATCTGGCGAGGTGCGCGTAGATCTCTTGTCCTATGCAGAGTAGTTTTATGATGCTTTGTTCCTGTAAGAAGCTTGACAGAAGATAATAAAGAGAATAAGAGTTGGTGGACGTAGTCCCAGGGTGGGGGTGAACCACGTATATCTTGTGTTATGGTTTCTTTGTGCAATGTATTGATGTGTTTATGTGTTTACTTGTTTAGATGATTTGATATAGATGAATGATAGATACATATATTGATGCTATGCCCTTAATTATAATATGGATGAATGCTAGAGATGACCTATGTGGATGTGCTTAGTGCTTGAACATACTAGAGCTGGTTGAATACTGTGATGCTTTGTAATTAGGGTTTCGTTTGCGAAGTAGATATTGGTTTAATACTGATGAACTATAATTTCTAAGTGCTTTGATAAGGTGTTATAATCATAGATCTGTGTCCCAACTAAGGTTGTAGACATTTGAGTCCTGCAACAACCCTTGCTTCTACCTCGGGTGAGATTTCATCTGCTTCGTAGGTGTTGCTGAAAGGGCCAATAGTTAGGGTTTTGTTGGTGTGCTCTTGAGCGTTGAACACTGGGTCTGCCCCTGTGCCAAAAAATGGTTCCATTGCTGGGACCTGAAATTGTGATTGCTAGGAACCGAGTAAGAAGAAGAATCTATGTGCGAAGATCTAACCTGAAACTTTGATTGTTGGGAACTGAGGAAAATAAAGAAATCTTTGTGCGTAGATCTGCTGCTTGACTTGCGAAGCTCTGTGCTAAGGAAGGAGGCAGATCTTAAGAAAAGAGGTAATATCTGAACGTTTTGTGCTCTAATAGAGGTAAGAATAGTGAAAAGTATTAGAGATAGAAGTTTTGTGCTCTGCCGAAGGTAAGACAAGTGGAAATTTTTGTTTAAAGAATATGGATCTAGGTATGTTTGATAAATTTTGTCCTAGCCTTAAAACTAGGGTGCAACTAGAAGAAAGAAGATTTGATATGAGTAGATCTAATAAGAATAGTGACAGATATGTTATTCCTATGCATAGAAATAATGTTTGGACTAATAAATGGATGCGGAACCCTAGAAAGGTTTTTTTGCAAGTTATCCACTGTGATCCTAGTGCGCAGTATAGGAAACGTTGGGGATCATTTAAGAGAAAGAGAGAATTAACTCTTTGTTATAGTTGCAGAAGACTGGGACATCTTGCTAAGGAATTCCCTGGTAGAAGAACCAGTTGTATTTGTTGTAAAGCTATTGATCACAAATTTTTTTATTTCCCTAGAATGATTGCTAAGCTTGAAAGAATGAATATGGAACAAGTAGACCCTGAGAAAGGTCAAGAAACTGAGACCATGGTAGAACCCAAGAAGGAATCAGAGATTGTACTATTACAGATGAAAGAAACGTTGAATTATTTTAGAGATACTAATCTATCAAAGATATTAAAAGAGAAAGAGAAAAGATAAGTAAGAATAGGAGGCTTCAACATTAACTGTATTTTGTATGAGGAAACTCAAGTGAATATAATGACAGAAAGAACTTGGGAAAATTTAGTAAAGCCTGCTATGATTCCTTCATTAGGAGGAATAGGATTATTTAGAGGAAAGCTAATAACCCTATGTGGAAGACTTACCTAGATATCTATGAATGCTCATGGAACTTCGACGGAAGAATATTTTGAGGTTGTTAAATTTATTGAGAAAAACACCCCATTTTCTATGTTACTATGAAAACCTTGGATCGGAAGGGATTAGGCCAGGAGGAAAGAAGAAGAGGTAAGAATTAAAATATTTCATGACTAGGAGGATCACACACTTGATTGAAGAACATGAGAACAGATTGAAGCTATTTAAAATCGGGGATGTCAAAGTTGAAATAACACAAGAAGACTCACAAAAGACTAAATCACCTACCCCAAATAGCGAAGAATTATTGCCCCTGAATCTTAAGAAAGAACCTCAACAGCACGAAGTTACTATGCCAAGATGAGATAAGAATCAGAATGGAAAGAGGAATAATGAGACGAAGATCACCGGGAAACAGGCTATAAATCTCAGTAAGAAGAGATCAAAGATTGAAAAAATACAAAAGATTCTAGAGGGAACTTCGCAGAAGGAAAACTTGCAAAACTGGAACTTCATCGAGATAGCAGAACAATGCCACATGGCACTTCTCCATGGAGAAGCAATATAGCCATTGGAAACAATATAACTGTTAGATTGATGCCCCAAATGGGTAGAGCAACATTTGTGGTCAGAAGGCTCACCATCAGATCATTGGGACCACACCGTAATAGACAGAACTAAATTAATGAAGGTTTCTTGTCCATTGAAGAGATCTGATACATTCTTGTCTACTTATTTTGTCAACTATTGCACCGAGAACACTTTTTCGAATTGTATCAGAGAAAATTCATTGCTATCGTGTTGTGATTAGTAAGATCGACACAAGTTCTATTGTTTTTCACAGTCATTCATCCATCCGATATAAGCATGTATATCGAATGAGCTCAGATTCGCGCAGAAAATCATCGAAGAAGTTCTCATCGATCTCATGGCTGAGAAAGTAATGTTTGAAAGTATCCAAGTGTCTTCGACGAGAGGAGTGAAAGCCTCTTCGTCGACCGCTTGCAGATCTGGACCATCCCGAGTCGTCACAGAAAAGAGAACCAAGCACAGAGATGACCTAAAAAATGCAAAGCTAATCCAAACCATCTTACCCCACTACATCCCGCCCCTGGCTGGCACAGTGAGTCGTGATAGTGTGCCGAGAGATTTCGAGTACACCATGGTTAATGCATACCTCCCGAAGGGGATACACGCAGTTAGAGTGCAACAGGACAAGATCACAATGTTGAATTTCAACGAATTCAATATAGGAGACCACAAGAACCATAGTATGCTCTCCCCGTAAAAATACTTGACCAGGACAAAAGGGAAGAACTCAAAAAAATCCCCCAGCCATGGACGATGAACCTCATGTCATCCACCCTTTTGAACATAATGAAGATCCCACATTTCAGAAGGCACCAAGAGGTCAATGCCTATGTTAAGATCCTACTCTAATGTTACCATGGTGGTTACTTATGGCTAGGATGACGTATCATAGTTGATCTAACATTGATCCATAGGATCACTGGATTGAACATGAAAGGACCTGACCTGCAGGAATTATATCTGGGGAAAGCCACAGATCGTGCATTAGCACAGAAGATCAAGGATAACTACAACGATGTTGAGAAGGGGACGCGAGGCTACAAGGTAGCTTCCATACTGAATGGCGCAGTGAAACTAGCATGCCAATTAATTGCAGGAAATATAGTAAGGAAGAACAAGCCCATGCAGGTCACATGGTTTGTCTTTGATCTCACAAGGAAATGTGTAGAAGTCCTATAGATGAACTTGGCAAAGTACCTATTCAACCAACTAGAGTTAGACTATCGCGAAGCTTAGGATCAGGGCTATGAGTTCCACTTCAGCTGGCTCTTGATCCTCATAGCGGTTATTGCTTGGGAGATGCCGAAAGGCGCGACCTTTCCGAACATTGAGCTGTTCGAGCTGCTTGCTGTGAATTTCACCACGCTCTGGTACTCGAGTGATATGGGAAAATAGTGGCAGTCGAATGCAATTTTTCATACATATTATTTCCAACTGAAAATGGATATCAAAGTCAAACCTCGCATGACTCCAAACACACTAAAATGGTTCTGACCCCTCATGAAGTTCCACAAAGATATACACTTCATCTATATGACTGCACGAGCATACGAGAATAAGGAGGAGCTTCAGTCGTACTACAAGCTCACAGAAGAGGACCTCGAGGAAATAAATAAGGACTAGTCAGCATAACTCCTTATCCTCGTTGATCCTGCAGATATGTTTGTCCTAGAACTTGACATCTTGGAGGCCACTCACAAAGAACATGACACACCCGGACCCAGCAAAAGGAAAAAGACGGCAGAAGTCCAAGACTTAAGCAACGCATCATAAAAAACTTCTGCAGTATCACCTAGCCAAGGGGGTGATGACGAAGTAGAAGAGATAAATGGAAAATAAGATGAGCAGAAGCAAGGTGAAGTAACACCACTTAGATATGAGGCTAATCCCTTGAAGAAGAGGAATGTTTCTCCCATGAAACCCTCTTCCTGGAAGAAATCTAGAGCCACCTTGACTAAGATGCAGACTGTTCTCACTGTCGATGACTTCGAATTTATCATAGCAGCTGTCGTAGATGCTTCACATGACATCTTACAGAAGCATGAAGACAAGCAGGAAGAAATGTAAGACATAATCGAAGTTGAACTCCGAGGGGTACAATAGGCCCTTCAGTCCAGTCGCACAGTGTCCACTGCGCCCCTACCATCGGGAGAACCAAAGTTGGGAGATGATCTAGCCCAACTCCACAGACTAGCTGATGCGACCGAAGCTTGCCTTTGTCGCACATAGAAAGAAACAAAACAAGCCACCCAGGCCTTGAAGCAAGTGCAAGAAGTAGTCGTGGAACAATGCTGAGTTGCGGAGTAGGAGAAAGTTTCTCTCCAAACAAAGTTTGAAGAGGAGAAAGCATAGATTCAACAAGAAAAAGAACAGTTTCTCGCAGAGAAACTCGAAGTGAAAGAAGCAGTCAACAGAGCACTTTGCTTTGTGACAGGTTTAGAGCCAAAAGTAGAAGACCGAGTTGAACATCAAGTAGAGCAGCTCACAGAAGCTATCCAACAACTACAACAAAGAATAAAAAACTTAGAGCTCCGAACAATACCCAACACTCTACAAGAGGTGAGGGATCAAAGAGAAGCAACTGCCTGAAGCGAAGTTGAGAGAATAAAGGACCTTGCTATGTAATGTAAACAACTAAGTGATCGCGGTGCCTAGACTTATGAGTGACTCATTGATAATCCAGAACTGAAGGCACTGGAATCACAGCTCTAGGAGATGAAGCAGCAAGCAGAGACAATACATGCACAGTTGAATCCCTTCTCAGCTGTTGAAAGGATGAAGCGATCACAAGAGCAGTGCACTGCTCAATAGCAGGTCCACACCATTCAGAGAAAAGTCATGGAAGTGACTCAGAGGCTCCAACCTATACAGGATGAGGCTTGCCAACTTTTCTCAGAGAGCGAAGGCCGAGGAGAAGAACTGGAACAAGTCATCACTGTAGTTGAACAGTGCCTAGAGGGACCTATCAACAAAGTTGTTATCCAAGATATCCTTGAGCAGGAGGCCATGGCACAACAACAAGTCGAAGCAGCTTGAGCCAAGATCGAGGATTTTGAGGCAGAATTACCTAGATCAGAGTGACTCGGGATGAGTCACAAGTGAGTGTTGGGGGCCTGTTGGCCCTTGACCAAGATTTGAGGATCCTTGGTCATGGTTGACCTATTTTTTGGACTTCGACAGGCTGTCGAAGGCGGAGCGTAAGATGAAGCACTAAGCGAAGATCACGGGATCTCAGCCCCTCTTTAGGGATTTTTCCATTATTGGGTTATGTAATGGGTATGGGGATGTCGGCCCATGATTTTACCCATGCTTAGGCTTATTTTGTGATGTATAAATAGAAATATAGGTGATGTAGGAAGTAGTTCAATCTATGTGATCAAAGAAGTTGTAAGTTGTGCTAAGTGCAAGTAATAGTTGTAAGTGCTTTGTGCATAGTACTATGTGAGACTTGTAGAGCTAAGTGTAAGTGACTGATGGCTGAGTGATAGTACTGGCTATGTGCAAGAAGACGTGATTAAGACTTGCAGAGCTAAGTACAATTCATCTGTAGTGCTTTGTGCGTAGACTGTGTAAGGCTCTATGCCTAGATCTACTTGGGGAAGGAGGATCTGGTGAAGTGCACATAGATCTCATGTCCTATGTGGAGTAGGGTTCTGATGCTTTGTGCTTATAAGAATCTTGATAGAAGATAATAAAGAGAAGAAGAGTTGGTGGATGTATCCCCAGGGTGGGAGGTGAACCATGTATATCTTGTGTTATGGTTTCTTTGTGCAATGTATTGATGTGTTTATGTGTTTACTTGTTTAGATGCTTTGATATAAATGAATGATAGATAGATATGTTGATGCTATGTGCTTAATAATATGGATGAATGCTAGATATGACCTATGTGGATGTGCTTAGTGCTTGAACATACTAGATCTGGTTGAATACTGCAATGCTCTGTAATTAGGGCTTTGTCTGTGAAGTAGATACTGGTTTAATACTGATGAACTGTAATTGCTAAGTGATTTGATAAGGTGCTATAATCACATATATGTGTCCCAGATAAGGTTGTAGACATCTGAGTCCTGCAACCACCCCTTCTTCTACCTCGAGTGAGACTTTATCTGCTTTGCAGGTGTTGCCAAAAGGGTCGGTAGTTAGGGTTTTGTTGGTGCACTCTTGAGTGTTCAACCCTAAGTCTACCCCTGTGCCAACAACAAACATGAGTTCTAGCCTCCTTTGCACACATGATACTTTCTTGTGCACCTGGTCATTCAATCCTTGCCTCTAAGACTCATGAACAATATCAAAAGATAACTTAACAATAAAAACTAACAATAATGGTCATACTTATGCATGACTACAATATTGAATGATAGAACCACCTTAGATGTGCAAGAAAAATTAAACAAAATAATAGTAATTACTTATATGCGACAACGTACCAGAACTAACACATATCAAGGATAGATAAAAAATCATAGAGTAAACAAGACAAGCACATAAGAAAACTTATCTTTTATGAAAATCACCAACTGTGCATATAACTCAAACGTTCCTCCCAGCCATAGACTATGTTTCTCATAAGATTTTAACAACAAGTCACCCCCGAGTTGCGGCATAACTCCACTAGGGAAAAAGGGCTCCTAGTGACAAGCTAAGGTTTGATTCACAACATAATTTCTCAGTCCAAGGTGCACACTGCTATAACTAGCCTACAGTCCCTCATTCCCCACACAATTGTCACACTCAAGGAAGTGTTCCCCTTATCTTCTCACAGATACCTCATCTTCCCCACTTCTCTTCTAGGGTTACTGGCACTAGGCCAGAAAAGAAGTCTTTGAGCCCTACAACTAGTGCCCACGCACCAGAGAACAATTCTCAGCAAATATCTCACCTTGAGAGCCTACTCACGAGCCTGACAACCTGCCTCTTCAACAACAATTATCTTACCCAAAGAGACTATTGACGGGCCTGAAAACCCTCATCTTCGAAAAAACAACACTAGATTACAACTATGCAAGTCTTTACAAGATTCTCGTTGCAGAATGAGTTCTGAGCCCCTTCTGCACATGAGAAATTCAATCATCCATCCTCCAAAATGAGTTCTCCCGAATAAAGCATAATTCCCCCAAAATACGTTAAGGACATCAATATATATTGCATTCCTTCAACTTGATGCTTGTCACCTTCAAAAGTAGCTAAATCCACTTTGTGACGCATTCCCAACCCCAAGAACTTAGGATAAAACAACATCCAACGTTACACTTTTCCATAAATATTATAAAATATTCCCCAAGACATAAGTCTTGCCCCCCTTTTCCCTTTTCTGGTGGAGTCAACCCCCTGTCTCTTTTTTTCTGAGTCTGTCTATGCACAATGATGTATATTATTAATAAATATGATTACATTTACATGCATAGGTGCACTAAACTATCTGTGTCCCTGCTCACCAGCCTCATAATCACATAGGCTCTCCAGCCTCAATACATATACA